>OZ012698.1:22742131-22842131 GCA_963942565.1 Maea johnstoni | reverse complement strand
CTATTGACAGCTTGACGTTCTCAAATATTTGCTGATTATCGAATCGAAATTAAGTCACGAATTAGCCTTAACATGGCAAGACAATTTATGATGATCGAAATTCCTAATTCCAACTTGATTTTTTCTCATATCCCGCAGGTGAACAAGGAGAACAAAATGGCTGGAGGTTTGTACTGGTCCACCTACAAGGCAACGTGTCGCCGAAACGGAGTCTACAAATCCCCCACCATGGGCCAAATAGACTTCAATGAGCAGCTGACGGAACCTCTCTACACAAGTATAACCATATCCTGGGACAGAATCTTCAAGTGAGGAGCAAATGCAATGATAACAGTTATGATCACAAAAATAATAATGATAATAGTAATAGTAATAATAATGATGATAATAATAATAAAAATGATAATGATAATAAACATAATAATAAACATAGTAATAATAATATAATACTGATGATGATAATGATGAAAATGATAATAATAATAATAAAAATAATAATAAAAATTATAATAAAATTAATACTACCCCTATGACTACTACTATAACTCTACTGCTAATACATCTACTACCACTACTATTTCTACTACTATTACTACTACTACTACTACTACTAGGGATGGGGACCGCAGACCGGTTCATATGTGATACCGGCCTGAGCATTGCAGTTAACCAGACAAAAACCAGACCTCCCTCTACACGGTTCAGTTTTCTATGCATGCACAGGGTTCCTGGAGGCATAATAAAACTGTCACCTACCTCCTCGCTGGCCTCACAATGTCTGCCAAGCGCGACGATCAAACAGCCATTTCAAAATCTCTCAAGTCTGGTACCCTGCCCACTTTCACTATCTTCAGAAGCCTTCTGAGCGTAGAGAAAGTGGCCAGGGAGCTAGTATATAGGAACTTTCCAGTTCAGGCAAGTTCAGCCACACATTCCATTGCGTAGTTTCGTATCCAAGAAATGTCATTAATAAACCGTTTAGGAAACCGTGATAAAACCGAACCGTAGAAGCAAAACCGAGAACCGAACCGTAGAATTCTCAACGATCCCCATCCCTAACTACTACTACTACTACTACTACTACTACTACTACTACTACTACTACTACTACTACTACTACTACTACTTGGATGGAAATCGAAATTGGATTTCAAAATTGTTCATCTGATGTCCTTTATATCAGCACCCTTTTATGGCGTAAGTTGGAAGCGAGCCGAGCCAGCATCATCGCAGCGCTGCATAAGTTCTCTGTTGGCCTCCAGAGGGAGCTGCAGGCTCTCGGCCTGGCCGTCGACAGAATCACCCGTGTCACGCAACAACAGATCACTAGTGCCAGCACCAAAGTAAGCACATACATATATAAATGATTTGGAAACCATTTTCATCTTAAGTCTTGTTGCATTGTTTGTGTATTTCTGGGCATTTGCGCCATATTCCATGTAGAAATGTGTAGTGTTCAGAAATTCAGCTTTCCCATATGTTCAAGTGCAATCTTTTGTTTTGATATCCATTCTTAGGGGTCAGCAAAGGACACCACCCAGTGGTGATAATTTATGTGAACTCACCTTAACAAGTTTCCCCTCAAGAATGTCCCCAAATGTTTTTGAAATAAATGAAGATAAAATAAATTAAAAATAGATGTCAGTGAATTTTATAGAATGTTTTTCTTGTTATGTTGAAGAAAGATTTGTAGGACCAGTAAAAATTTTGCAGGACCATTAGATCCTAGGTGTTACTGGTTGAGTTAGTGTTGAGGCCGGACTTATGTCGCTATCTGCCTTTTTAATAATTGACTGTGATAACAACTAACGGCTGTTTTTAATCTACCGATCATATGTGATCACGATCGCTGAATTAAGATTTTGCAAATTCGGAAAAAGGAAAGAACGGAAAATTTTGGACACAGCAAATTAGCCAGATCTACAGTTAGTTAATAATTGACTGTTTTTCTACTCTGTGTGCTCAGCTGAAGGAGATGATCACAGCCCTGCGCGAGTTCACGACCGAGCGCCAGCGGGAGATCAGCCGCATCCTCACGCCCTGCGTCCAGAATCAGATGGTCTACTCGTACAACACTTGCGCCGCGGAGAGCGGGCCCGGCAGCTTCATGCGCATGAAGGGTCACATGACCAATCATGTGACCCACCAGAAGAGCACGATGTTCGACTCGGCCTCTCAGGAATTACTGAAGCAACTAATGGCGCTGCAGGTGGGAGCGAGTTACTTATTCCTATCATTAATTAATGGGTTCTTTGCACACCCCTGGAGTCCGTATTTATTAAAAATCTATTATTTGGACATCTGTTCCCTAAAGCTTGTATTGTACTACACCAGCATGCAAAAATATTTCAAATATTAATTGGTATTTTTTACAGGCATTTGATATTTGCTATATCCGTGTTCCACATGATAGTGATAGAATAGCACCTCATAAATAAACATCCTGCTTTGTATTTTTTTTAATTTCAGTGCTTGAATTTGCAAATTTAAAGTAGCACAAATACCCTCCAAAAGCGAAAAAGTGAAATCTTTATTACTCTAAATTAAAGCCGTATGCAGTAGTTGTGTATCGTGTTGTGCTATTTTAGGTGGAGATTTTAGAGCGTGTGCGTGAAGTGTGCCAAGTGCTCTGCCAGGATCTGACTGCCCTCTATGAGCCGTTCTGGGAAGCTCCCACAAATACCCGGGTCCTGCGAGACGCCTTCCTGCCAGGTAATCCGTCATCGATACCGCCCATATTAATGAACCAGCAAGAAATCTTGCTAATTATCGATATCTTGGACGTCCCAAGATATCGACGTCCCAAGATATCGATTCATATGTAAATTACTTTTTTTCCTGTTTCTAGTTGCGCTGTGTGACAAATAACAAAGTTTACCCATTACTAAGGCAATCTGCTTTATTTTTTTCTGTTCAATTTACGGGAAAAGTGCTTGAAATCCAGGAAACAAGGCCTTTTTGAAAAGTTATTTACATATGATTGCCATGACAGTACGCGAGGGCAAAGAACGTGGGTAGAAAACATGTATAATTTTGGAATGCATCTTATATATAAAAGATTTTAAAATTGCATTAACAGTGAATCCTAGTGACAACGCTCACTGCGTAAAAGCATTTCTCAAACACAAGCGGAGTCGAGGATCTTTCATCAACCCAGAAAAACCTGAATAACTAAAGCTCAGTTCCTCTAGGTAGTTAGTTCCTGTGCTTGTAGGGTTCCGCATTTCCTGAACACCAGCCGAACTATCCTAGGAACTATCCTCCGACCATTAAAAGCAGAATAACCAAATTTCAGTTCCTCTAGATAGTTTTTTTCTATGCTTGCAATGTTTGGCATTTCCCGGACACCAGCCAAGAGTCTAGGATCTAAAATCCACCCAGAAAAAGCTGAATAACCAATGCTCAGATCCTCCAGATTCTGTACTCCATGTTAATATAGCGGCGTGCTTTGCGCACATGCATAATTTATTAAACTGCCCACAATAATTTGGACATCTAATCCCTGTGCTATTATCGTATAGCACGCTGACATGATAGCTTGTCATTCAATCCCCGTACACAAAAATAAAACTGCGCGTCGAAGCCATACTTTATATACTGTAGAATAGAAAATGAACCTGAGGTGCAAATTAATCGAATTTGTGATTTTGGATTTTTCTGAGATGTGTTAATCTGAAAAGCCAATGTTGAAGGTTAAAATTTTAATGACAGGAAGAATATTTCTGACTTTCATTATACCGATCTCACCCCACTTGGAAAAGTTCGGCAGAATAAACCACTCAGATTAATTTTTTGTATTTTACAGTACGCACAATCCCCATGATATACAGTTGTTTATTCCAATGCTTGCAGGGTTCAGTGAAGCCATGGCCTCACTGGATGAGGTGATGAAGGACGCCAACATTAAGCTGGAGCTGCCCGCCGTACCCAAGACAGCGCCCCCTATGGCTGCGGAGGGACACCACATCGTCGGAGCCGATAATGCACTAGATAAGCTTCTCTCTTCATTGCTATCTAACACTGACAGGGGTAGCAGTCTCAAGCCAGCGCCCCCCGTACCCAAGTCAGCGCCCCCTATGGCTGCGGAGGGACAATACGTCGGCGGGGCCGATAATGCACTAGATAACCTTCTCTCTTCGGTGCTATCTAACACTGACAGTGATAGCAGTCTCCTCAAGGCAACATCTAACCCTACAGGTAAGATCTCCTGTATACTGCTTTAATTTGAAGTGCTAAATAAAAAAAATTGCATAACAGCCCTGCTGGAGGGTGTTTGTGCTACTTTAAATTTGCACATTCAAGCACTCAAACTAAACTGTATATAAGCAGGATATTTGTTTGAAGGATGTTATTTTGGTGCAACATCTAATCCTACAGGTAAGATCCAACTCCTATAAAGACACCCTCGTTCAGGCTTTAATATTCTGATATTTTCAGGCAGGAGCAGATTTGGTTTCTAGGATTTAAAATTCAGGAGCAAATGAATTCCTATGTGTGCAGCATGCGCAATAATCAAAAATCTTGATGCTGTTATACCCTTTAATCTTATATATTAATACCGAGTTTGGATCCCTTTTTAGAGGAGCATGTGCCATTTGGCAAGGGTTTGACCCCTGCAATATGTTCCCGCATGGCCGTTTTCGTCAGTCGGCATGAAAGGGTTACGTTAATTACGTTCCTGCTCCCGTACGATTCAAATTTAATGAGGAACGAATTTGTAGTAGAGAGTATGTCTTGGCCGACATCTTTGACTTACAGCTCCATCTATTCTAAATTAATTTTGACTGAATAAACATCGAACAGCAGGTTAGGGTAATGGTTAGGCAGGTTGGCATACTGAATTGTAGAGCAGTCGAACCCGGATCGAATCCCGATGGGGGTGCCGTATTTTTATTCACTGTTGTTTTGCTGTGGTTCGGATAGTATTTATGCAGTAGATCCAGTCACCTAAAAAACGCTCACATAAACCATTGTAAAAATAACTACCGACTTGAAATAATTAATCCTTTTCATAGTAACAATTTAAGTTTATTATATCATAGTTCTGTGTTCATCATATTTCCCTTTATTGAGGCAGTATTTTTACGCTCTTTTGGTGGAATGAGTGAATGCAATATATTTGGTATTGTATTTAACACACACACATGCACAGACACACTCTTTGTTGCTCAAGTCCACCATTGCTATTTATATGTATGTTTCATTTTGTAAAACATGAATATATGTAATATCCTAGGGTAATTCATTTAACCCTTTACCCATTCACAATAAATCAAAGGTTGTTAAGTTAACCTATGTTTGGCCAATTTACCTTAAGATTATTCATTTAACACTTTGCCACCCAGAATTAGTAAAGGGTCATCTTGATAACATATTTATGGTCAGAGCATCCGAAAACAATTCAGTAAACCCTTTACCCACCGCTAATATATTAAAGGTTCTTAATTAAACTCATTCATGACCAATGCGCCTTCGAACAAATCAGTTAACCTTTTGAAAACTAGAATATGTTGAGGGTTATTTGATTTACCCATTCATGGCCAGAGCATCATAATGCTATTCATTTAACCCTTTATCACCCATAATTAGTAAAGGGTTATTTTATTAGCCCTTTTATGGCCAAAGCACCTTAATATCATTCATTTGACTGTTTGCAACACAGGATATGTTAGAGGTTAATCAATTAACCTATTCATTGCCAGAGGACCTGATCTCTTTTCAGTAAACCTTTTGCCACCCAAAATTAGTTGAGGGTTATTTTATTAACCCATCTATGGCCAGAGCACCCGATGACAATTTATTTGACCCATTACCCTCCAAGAATATGTAATAAGATTGTAAAGTTTGGCCTGGCCAATTCACTTAAATATCAATCGTTTAATCTTTTGCAACCCAGGATATGTTAAGGGTTATTTAATTAACCCATGCATGGCCAGAGCACCTTAGGCTTAGCATTCATTTAACCCACCATTATGTAAGGGTTATTTTATTTTTTTATTCATCAAATGAGTATGTTCCATTGGCAAATGTTATAAACAAGATTTATTGAAATGAATATTAAAATGAATTGTTGAAATAAAATCAAGATGATGTTTTTACACACACGCGTGTTTGTTTGATGGCTAATATATAAATGTATTATGTAGAGCAAGAAGGTAAGTACATATTATTTTCATCAGAAAAATGGGTTTATTAATCCATTCATCGCCAGCAAACCTTAAGATCACTCATTTAACCCTCAGCGATGCCAATGGTTCAGTAAGGGTTCTAATGTTTTGAGTGGTGAAGGTAGTTTGATTGTGTTTTGTTGTATTCTCTGCCTCTTTACTTCCTGCGCATGATTGAGTATGACATAATCCAAAACCACGGGGAGCTGCTAGTTTTTTTATTAAACTCAGCTTTGAAGTTAGATATAATGTATGACTCAGATTATAAAGAAACCAGCAATCTCCCTTCGGAATCGCAACTGAGGTAAATGTGCATGTATGATATTTCAGGCTTTTGCAACATTAAAATCGTCATCTTTATTTGTTTGTTTCTGTATCTTTCCTAGGGAGTAAAGTTAGCTGTGGTTTTCCAGCCCCTGGCACAATTAGTATAATTAGACCCCAAAGCCATGTTCTACCACCCTACAGTGCTCCAGATATGAGGCAACCTGGGCCGAGTGCCAAAAATATCAGCCAATCACAGGCCCAGAAGCCACTGACCAATCAGGTGCAAGGGCAACAACAAGCAGTGAAACCAAGGATGTCCTTGACATTGAGTCAACAAGGTCAGACATTTTTGGAAGTGAAGAGTCAAGAAAATACAGATTCCAATGAATGAACGATTTTAAATTTGAAATGTACATAATGATCTACAAAATTAATTCGGTTTATTTATTTATTTTTGGAAGGCACTTTGAGGGGAAATGTTTAAGTGAGCAAAATCATAAATTTTTGTCACACACAAACCTCGCTTTATTCAGAAGTTATTTTAACAAAAAATAAATACAGATAATGTTATTATAGGGGAAATGTTAACCTTTTTTTGAAACTTTTTGCAGCATAAAAAACAGTCAATTTTGGTATTATCTTTTTTCAGAAGAATACTTGAAAGGGAAATGTAGAACAGAAACCATGGTGTGGTATTTTTCAAAAGTATTCTAAATCCAGATGATAAATGTCTAGGTGAACTCTAGGCATGAAAATGTTAACCTTCGTGAGTAGTTTTGCACACAAATACCTGATGCCAATTTGCACTTGGAATCATTAATCAAAATCCAGTACCAGGTTGTTGATGGTTGACAATCTTATAAACTTTCCGTCCACCATAGTCACATGACATACCAAAGTGAACCTTTGATGAAGCACAACATTCTGATATCAAATGCATTTTTTTTAGCTTTTTAAGGGGGTCAATTACAATACTAAGCCAATTTCTTCTTTAAATGAAGTAGATCACTTCTTATGATTATATGCATGCATGGTTCTCTAGGTTAATGTATATAAACACATATATGTGTGTGTGGCACTGAAAGAGTTAAGAATGAATGGGTTAAATAAATGCTGAATGGTGCCTATTCAAATATACGTTACAGTGCATATAGATTGTATTAGATTTGGAATCGCAACTTTTTCTGCCATATTTAGGCAACATCCGGAGTAGCTCATTGTGAATGGTGGAGAAAACCAGATTACCTGGCAAAAAACACTGCCTAACCCCAAATACTGGCAACATTCTCACATGCCCAGGCCGGGATTCAAACTCAGGTAGTGACGAGAGACGGTGTGCAGTCAGGGGCAGCGCCTTAGACAAGTCAGCCATCAAGACAGGCCCTTAACCCTTATGCTGCTGGAGGCTAATTTGGGCAAAACAAGATGATGCAAAAAAAACTGGAAAATGATTAAAACCCTGGCACATAGGTAGTCATCTGAGAGTATTCAGCGAGAGCTTTCCAATGAATACCAATATGACAGGGTTTAAATGATTTTCAAAAACTCTTGCGTCTTTGTACTTTGGATGAAAGTAGCCTCAGCATTGGAGGGTTAAGAAGGCTAAGACGGAAATAAACAAATCTTATCAATATTCAATTAACATTATTCTATTATTGTATGTTTCAGGTGCCACTAAAACAGAGCCTCCTCAAACATGTAGAGTTTCCTCAAAAAAAAGTTGCCTCGAGTTCTTCAATACATTGAAATACCTCTCTGAACAAGAAATGAGAGAAAGATTGCAGCGTTATAGCACTTACTATATTCGCATCATGATAACACACCTTTCATACAAGAAGAGCAACAAAGTATACGGAAGAAGCCTGAAGGAAATGATCGATACATACTTGGATGAGCGGGAGGAAAAAGAACTTTTCGGAAAAAAAATCTCTCTGAAAATCATGGCAACTGGTAGCTCCACAACAACCAGCAGTAGCTCCATAGCAACCAGCAATAGCTCTATGGCAACCAGCAGTCGCTCCATGGCAACCAGCAATAGCTCCATGGCAACCAGCAGTAGCTCCATAGCAACCAGCAATAGCTCCATGGCAACCAGCAATAGCTCCATGGCAACCAGCAATAGCTCCATGGCAACCAGTAGTAGCTCCACGGCAACAATCTTCTGTTCAACAGGAAGGGACTATGCAGTGGTGGCGCCACCTATATACGGGAAAGAGGAGACTGTTGGCGGAGGCTGGATGGGGATGCCAAGTGGGCCTATTTGGACTCCCGCCTTTCACCAGCCCTACTCAGGAGCGCCCCCTTCAGGAGGGACACAAAGTTACGTGGCTATCAAACAGGAACCTGTTGAACCTATCGGCGGAAAGAGAAAGAGACAGAAAAAAACTGTCGGTAAGACTTAACCCTTCCAATGCTGAGGATTTATTGTGATTTCTACATATTCCTTTATGAACCCTTCCAATGCTGAGGCTACTTTTGTCCAAAGCACAAGGATGCAACAATTTTTGAAAAACATCGAAACCCTGTCATGTTGGTATGCATTGGTAAGCTGTCGCCGAGAACTCTTAAATAAGTACCCTTTTGACAGGGTTTCGGTCAATTTCCAGGTTTTTTGCATCATTTTTATATTGGGAAAATTATCCACTAGCAGCATACGGGTTAACCCATTCATGCTGCGAGTCAGGGGTGTCCAACTGTCCCATGGTCGCACCAGTGTGCGAGAGATGCCTCGAAACATGCGACAAGACAAAACCTTCAATCAATTTTTAACTCAGGATAGACTCAGAAAACCTGGTACTTTATTTATTGATACCAACTATTGAATGATCAAGAATTTTAATATTGCTACTAAAGCTGATACGGTAATTTCCATCACATTGTATGTGAATATTATGCTTTATTTCATTAAGTAAATACAAGTTTATGATCGTAATATAATCAAATTGTTGTCTCTCTTTAAATCAAGGAAGCCCAAAAGTTTTTACACTTGCCATGTTGGGCACCCTGGTTCCAAATTCTGGCTTAGACCCTGGCGGGGAGACATGTATATTTGTGGGAGAAAACTGACATTCTAGTTATTTTGTAGAAATTTTTATATTTATATTTTGTATATTTTTCTTTTCAGACTATATTGATCTCACCGAGGATTCACCACCGGCTAAAAGACACTTTTAAAGGGGAAGAACTGGAACTCCTAACACATCACAGGACTGTTAGGTGTATAGTCCGACAAGGTTCCAATTCTACAAATGTATCATATAGGGTCAAAAGACACTTTTAAAGGGATAGAATCATAACACCTAACACATCACAGGACTGTTAGGTGTATAGTCCCATAAGGTTCCAATTCTACAAATGTATCATATAGGGTCAAAAGACACTTGTAAAGGGGTAGAATCATAACACCTAACACATCAGAGGACTGTTAGGTGTATAGTCCCACAAGGTTCCAAATCTACAAATGTATCATGTAGGTCAAAAGACACTTTTAAAAGTGGAGAATCATAACACCTAACACATCACAGGACTGTAAGGTGTATAGTCCCACCAGGTTCCAATTCTACAAATGTGTCATACATGGTCAATTTTACTTAACCCTTATGCTGCTGGTGGCTAATTTGGCCAATACAAAATGATGTAAAAACCCTGAAAATTGACTGGAACATGGGTATTCATCTGAGAGCTATCTAATGAATACCAACATGACAGGGTTTAGATGCTTTTCAAAAACCTTTGCGTCCTTGTGCTTTGGACGAAAGTAGCCTCAGCAATGGAAGGGTTAAATTTATCTAACATTTTCCATTGAAACACGGTGTCAAGTCCCTACATTTAGAGTAGCCCCACACATGTGATTTGTGCCAAAGATAAACATACAGTTGTGAAAGTAGAGAGGATTTTCACTGCAGAGAGAGTTGCGCATTTAAACCTTCCAACGTGGAGGCTACATTTTTCCAAAGGACTAGGACGCAAACTTTTAGAAAACCCCTCATGTTGGCATTCATTAGGTAGCTCTCGCAGGGTGCTTTCAGATAAGTACCCATTATATGCCAGGGTTTCAGTCATTTTTCAGACTTTTTGCATCTTTTCGTAAAGGCCAAATTAGCCGCCAGCAGCATAAGGGTTAAACATACAGTGCCATGATTTTCTGACAACTTAGGTTAAAAATCACAAAAATAAAAGCACATTTCTTTAAATACTTTTGAAGAAGGAATTTTTCTTTGAAATGGAAAAATGCAGCTCCTTTTCAAGTTATCAATGTGGATCATGCTTGAAATTTCTTAACCCATTCATGCCCAGAGATCTCCTTGATGTTGTCTTGACTTTAAATAATTGTCTGAAAAATAACATTTGAAATAAGCATACGTTCATAGAATATTTATAGGAGAGCTGTGCCTTGTTCTTGTGAACCTTTTCCTATCAAACTATTTTGTAAAAATATATTTTGGTCACAAAAAGTTATCAGAATTGTCAGCGTTCTTTTGGTGCTATGGGCAGGTGAGGGTTGAATGCATAGACTTTCTTTAGTCTGGTCAAATGCTTGGATTTTATCTTGCAACCGCTGTCTGGAGATTTATGAAGATAATTTGTAAAAGTGGATCAAAGTTGCGACTTGAATAAAGCTAAAGATATAATCTGAGCCTCTACCCCACACACAAATGTTACTACACAACCGAGTGTTTTCAGAAATAATGAGCCGAGAATTACTATCATTTGGAATTGTGTATCATGCTTCATGTATTGCACAATTTGCATATTTGTATTGTTGCGCATTGCCAACATGAGTCCACCACAGAAATACATAGTGTATGTGGAAGGGACCCATCCATTTTGAATGGCTATAATCAGCCACGAGTGCCCTATGGAAAAAAAAGACAGATAGTGATCATTAATAGCCAAATTTGATTATGTCTTTAGATAACTGGGAATTCCTAATAGAATGGATATATTCTTGTAGTCAAAATTAGTTATGTGGGGAAAAGTAGTCTACCATAGAAATATACTGTGTATGTGGAATGGACCTGTCTATTATGAATGGCTAAAATCAGTCACAAGGGTTGGCCCTTTCTCTGCTACGATTCTGGAAAATAGACAGATAGTGGTCATTAGTTGCTGAAATTAATTCAGTAGGCAAAAGTATAACTGGGAATGCCCTATGATTCTGAAAAATTAAGAGGTAGTGGTGAATCGTAGGCGAAATTGATTATTTCTTTTAGATAACTGGGTATTCGTAATAGAATGGAAATATTCCTGTAGCAGAAATTGGCTAAATGGGGAAAAGTCTCAAGGTAACTGGTAATGCCTCTCAAAATATGGAAATTTGCCTGCTGTGATGATGACACTGATGATGATGATGATGATTATGATGATGATGATGATGGTGATGATATGTGGATGCACATGCACATGGCTTTAACCACAGCTGGCTTGAAGGAGAGTTATGTTCAGTTCAAATTAAAACTTCTATTTTCGATACCTGTAGAATTGCTTAGTTAAGACACACAATCTAACGTTAGCCTGTTTTGCTGGTATGAGTGCAAATGGGTCAAGGTCCAATGTTAACGTCAAGGTCAGATGGAAGTTAAAGGACCTATGATAATTGCAGTTTATGCAGAATACCTGATGGTGCTTATTATAGTATTATTGTTCTAGTCAAGATTTGAATCCAATTTGAAATTGATATATGCTTTATATTTGCATTACTTAAGGTAGTTTTTTTACGTTATTTTCTGTGATATTTGGATGAAAATAAGTCAACTTTGAATGGTTATTGGGCTTGGAAAGAAGCCATATATGATGAGATTATAATGTTTTATATGTATATGATAAAAAAGGATATGTCACAGATATTTAACCTTTTGACTTTTGATGAAAGCCGTCTTGTTGTTTGTGAAATATGAAAACAACCTCTTTACATTCCAATTATGTCATTGAAAATAGCGATGGCTATTTATCATAGCTCTGGGAAAAAAGCTTTGCAAATTTTCACTTGTTTAACATTGATCTTTAGCAATTTCTTTTGTCTGCATGTTTATATTATATGTTTTAACTATAAATGTTTTGGATGGGGAATGATAAATCAGCAATATTTGATTGTAAAAAAACAATTCCAAAATTATTAGTGCTAAAAATGTAAGGCAAAATGTATTGTTTTGTCATTGTCTACGATTGATAACCAGTAAGTTTGTATTTGTAACCTTAGTTTACAAGGCTAGGACAATTTAATTTATTGTCTTACAGATTGTTTTTGCCTCCTGAAAAAAGAAATTCTCAAAAAGATATTTTTCCTCAAAATCGGGAAGTCTCGACCACACGCTGCTGACGCTGTCAATAGACTTGGTTGGAGATTTCCAGTGCTAATTTTACGGAATCGTAGAATTGTACAGGATCAAATTATCATTGCAATTCTGTTTTGATTTGCCTTGAATCATTTGTTATCAAAGAAAATGAAAGTTGTGCATTTTTAAATATTTTTCTTGGTTAAACCCATTCATGCCTGGAGATCTTGACTAACTTTTGATACTTTTGAAAATAACTTTGATGAGCTAGACTAATTTGCAAAATATTTGAAGGAGGGTTTTAGATAGAGTTCTGAAGAACAATTTTCTTTTCAATATTTTCTGAAATTTGCTTTTGTTAGAGAGATAGTACCAAAATAGGCTGTGTAGGCATGAATGGGTTGAATCTTACATAAATAAAAACAAGTGGATAAAAAATCAGCCGGTCAACCTGAACAGGCTAGCCTCAACCAATATAATGTAATGTAAGTGATACGAGAGTCCTGATTGGTCCTTGTTCCTCGTGACCACACGCTGATGCCAGATCAGAAACCTGGCGTGTCCAGCCCTTCATCATAGTGCATATAGTAATTGGTCTCTCGCTACATATCCATTCTTTTCTCCATCTAAGGTTATATTGGTTGGCTATATCTGTAAGATAACACATACAATTGTACTTGACCTATGAGATCTTACTTAGAGTTATCTAGGAGTTCTTAGAGTTAACATTATTTTCTCAAGAAAAAATTTCTCCATCAAAGCTTTGGTCTTCCTCAAATGAGATTTGATTTATTATTATTGTAGTTAATAAGTTCCTCTAGTCGCCACCAGGGGGTCGTCAGATCACTGTAGGTGTTTTAATTGCAATTATATATTCACTTACAGAATAGTTAAGAATTATCATAAATGATTTGCTGTCATGTAAATTCATCTGTGAGCACACACCATGTGGATATTATAATTATGTAGCCAAATGTAGATAAATAAAGTATTTTATCATTTAAATTTTATGTTGTTCTTTGTGTTTTATTTGATTCCATAATGCAGTATTTTGCACTCTTGTACATGGCGAATATCATTTACTGCGTTTGGGCATCATTTGTGCATCAAAACCCTCAAAAATCAGGACAACAAAAAATGTATGAAGAATTTCTTAATATGTCAATCACAAGAGAATAATTTAATTTCTCTCACCTCAATATGACTCCTATGGCATTGAATCTGGATATGATGCCTTATTTCAATAAATGAATATGTTTATGGTTGTTATTTGACTATATTGTGATCTCCCTCAGAATCAGGATGCCCCAAAATTTCACAATTTCCAATTTTTTAAGACCATGTCATGTAAGATAAGTTGATAAAACTGCTTTACATGAAATGAATTTATTCTTGATTTGTATCTTCACCATTGAAACCATGTTAAATGCCTAAAATACTTGTGGTTGAAAGTATGCAATGTGAATGACCTGGCTAAATCCCCTTGGACATTTTATTCTAGTCGACTTCCTTGCTGCTAAGATGTGATCATGATCAAATTTGTAATTGCCCCTAAGTATTTCATTTCACTCTTTTAATATATAACCCTTCCAATTCTAAACCTTCCTACATCCAAACCACAATGACGCAAATATTATTGAAAACCATTTCATGTTGGTATTCATTGGAGAGCTGTCTCTGAATACTGTCTGATTAGTACCGATGTGCCAGGGTTGCAAACATTTCTCAGGTTTCGTGCATCATATTGTATTGGCCAAATTAGCTACCATCAGCATAAGGATTAAGACTGCTGTCATAGATCTATGCAACGATAAGACGTTTAGAAAGCTTTGATGATCGATAGAATATACATAATATTTTTGAAGGCATTTTTGTAATCCTTCCAAGCCTATAGTGTGCCTTTCGCTTTCCAAAAACCAAAAACGGAAAACGTTCAGTCCACCGCCACATTGTACTTCTTTGTCGCCATATAATCATAGGAATGGATGTCGTGTTTGTCAAGTTGAAATAGACACCTCACACCTTCAACATGGCACATAATCAGTAAATTTTGACTGAAAATGAGGCTTTTTGAATACTGAATACAGTGTTAATTTTGCGCCTATAAAGTAATACGCTCGGCAGGCAGTTGCGTTTAATGCGCAGTTTAATATTTGACACGCTATCATGTCAGCGTGTTGCACTACTAGAACAGGGATCTGATATCATGATTCAAATTATGCGCAGTTTCATACATGTACATGCGGACTCGGGTTGTGCGCAAAGTACGCATTATGGTCATTAAACTGCCGCAATATTAACATTAATCAACTAACTATTAGTGATTAAGCCCAGGAAATCAAGACTGGCCAGAAAAATATTGAATCGAGAATATATTCTTAAGAACATATTCAGAATAATTGTCACAAAAAAAATCCTATTAATCGGTTGGATCAGAAATTGAATCTTACAAGTCCCCTCATCACATAAACATTCACAGAACTATTATCGATAATTGTACATGTATGCTCATCAAATGTTGCCGCAATTTATAAACAAGGGTGCCATAGCGAATTTGTAGATTCCAAACATGAAAACTAGCAAAGTTGCGTTATATATCAATATGCTTTGATTGAATTTGTATTGAATTTGTTTCCACTTAGATAAAATTGATCATCAGCAAGAGAGATACTTTTAGTGTCTGGCTGATTGCTTCAGTGGCCAACTGCCCTTTAGAATATTTCGAATGGGAGAAAGGGGGAGAGGTTCGGAGGTATGATGTTATACCAAGTATAGACTTTATAGACAGGGGTGTCCCATTGTCGCACCAGCGTGCTACAGTGACTTCAAGACGTGCGACAAGTCAACTCCAACTAGTACCGTAAATTCTCGAAAATCTCGACAGCCCTAGGAATCTCGGCCACTATAATTCATTTACAAAATAATTACTGGGGAATTTCGCCCACCCCCGATTCATCCAAGGACACATTTCACCAAAAGTCGGCCACTAAGTAATAATAAACTCTGCAAACTATATGCCATAAAAAATGACAGCTAAGCCTTCCACATAATTCTTACACAAGTTATTTTTGACTCATGTACATATTTCATCACATTAGTCAAATTCAATAGATCTTTGTTGTCTATTTATTACTCCAAGGCTTTGCTATTGATATAAAGGCTTGCTTGCCAGGGTCACCTGGAAGAAAAGTCTTTGGACCAATTGCCCATGTCGGCCACTGAACTGCTGCGCCCCATGACTGGTTGTCACTGTTTCAGAATGCCTATACTTGGACACTACTAAGTGATGATCAGATGGGGCCTCGAACTCTGTATAGGGAAGAAAATGAATTATTAGGGCACCCATATACAGGCGAAATCGTGACTAGCTAGTGAGTGGTTGATGTGAAAAACGCTGCATAACCACAAGTCTAAGGCGGTGCCACTGATTCCCTGCTAGCTGTCTCTCACCACTGTTCGTGTTCGAATGCCACCCAGGGCACGTGAGAAAGTTGCAAGTGACTTGGGTTTAGGTGGTGGTTTTCGCCGTATACTCCGGCTTCCTCCACCAGATACACCTGGCTAGTCATGAATTAGCCGCAACATGACAGAAAAAGTGACGCCCCAACTTCCAACCACAATTTGCAAGTCACTGGTAACCTCCTCACATGTAAAAAACTGAAGGGTATATTCAGTTTTCAAAGTCCGTGAGTGATCGCATATTTGATCAGTTCGGAAGAAGAAGGACAGATCTTGAGGATTATTAAATGGCCGCCAGGCTTAAGGACGATAGTGCATATTAATGGAAGCGTCACTAATTACCAGTGATACCGAGACAATCAAGTTACTTTCGGTCATGAGTTTTAGTCTAGTACCCAACCTTACCACATTACAACAATACTAAGAGTCTATTCTAAAGGCCAATGCCACTTCTTCTCCTGTTTTAGTAAGATTTTCTTCCAAAATCAATGCGAGAGGGAGCTAAAATAAAAATAAAAACATGCACAAATATAGCATTTAAGGAATAACTTTTCAACTTTCCTTAACTTTTTTTTCAATGAGGAGCCAAAAATCAATTGCAACAAGGGATTTTTTCTAAAACAGAATAAAGTGGACTTATGTATTGGAAAAAGTGGCCTTTTGAAAGTGCTTTTCTAGCAATATAAAGCAGTAAAGAAAAATTCTTCAATAAGGGGACAAACCATTCTTGATCAGCATCTAGGATAACAAATATTTTTAGGTAAAGTTGAAAAAGAATTGGTCTGAGAACTTTTTTATATAAAATTTTAGTGAGAAAAATGTTTTTATTACATGAAATATCTTTGGTCATTTTGTGGTTTATTTACCATTCATTTGCATGTATTTTAATTGCATTCATTCAAACAGACTTCCAATGTCTCAGATATATATATATATATATATATATATATATATATATATATATATATATATATATATATATATATATATATATATATATGTGTGTGTGTGTGTGTGTGTGTGTGTGTGTGTGTGTGTGTGTGTGTAGAAAGTTGTATTTAATGATTTTCAAAAGTTCTATGTATGTGTGAGTGCATGAAGCGCAAAATATAGAGAGCCGGAGAGCCTACGAATGTACCGATGAATCTGTACTTATAAGTAGGTGGCGTCATCTATTGGCACTACTTCAAATCACACTCAAGTTTACTGCATAACGGGTTGTTCTTATTGTATCACGCGCCATTTGGTACACACCTAGCACAGGCAGCTTGAACAGTGATTGCAATGTTGCAATGAGACAACTACCTTAATATTCGATGTCACAAATGTAAACGCACTTATTTTTATTTTAGCTGTCATGATTGGAGATCTTGAGGTGGCTGTTTGATAGAGAGGATGGATAATTACCACAACAACACTGGAGGTAAACACAAAATAAACATGCGTCTCTCTCAGTTTCACTGAGACTCTCACAAGACAAAACACAATTAATTCACAAACACATTTCTCATTTTCTATTATTCATTTTAAGTTAGAGACCTGTCTGAATGCAAGTTCCCTGTTATTAAAGTCAAAATAGACCCTTGGGTCATTAATGGTTAATGTTGGAATTGGCATTGTGTGTTTATATATCTAAATGGTAGATAAGCACTTAAAGGCTGTTCTGGGAAGTGGAAATGAGACCAGACCTGTTTCTCATTGACATTTCTCAAAAGGTATCAAACCCCTAAAATAAGGTCTATTATGTAAATCAAAGAATAGGAAAAATGAGTCAGTGAAAATGTATGGCAGTATGAGAGAATGTGTAAATATGAGTACAAATTGTAAAATATGTTTGTTTTGGATCCGTTACCGCATTTTTCCCACAAAGTCAACTCCCAAGAGAGGACCTACGGAGAGCTCACCTACCAACCAGGCCACTCGTCACCCCCGGGCCTCGTTGTTCTTCATGTCCCCTATCCCCCATACTTAAATGTCATGCATCCTGCATCAGGTCGTTATACCTTTGGTGGTAATGTTTTAAGTTGTACTACGGCTCTCAGCCGCAAGTACACGCATTTAATCATGAGCGGTAGACCGATTCGCTCACCAAAACAAACGGCCGCCATTTTATCTTACTGCGCACATAGAATTCGCAGTACGTTCAGAACAACAATGTCTGAAACGTTCGCTAAACGTACTGCTCATCATGTGCGCAGTATTCGAGATACGAACGTTTCGAACGTTCGTGTCTCAAATGAGCAAATGTAACGAATGTCCATATAGACATGCAATGTGGCTATGGATGAAATTAATACAAATAACTGGCACAAAATGAATTGTAATAGGTATAAAAGAATAAATCAAATTTATAAAGTAAATTGATAAACAAATTAAATTAAGTAATGTGTGTATTCAAATGAAATAAAAAAAATAAAAAAAAAATCATGATTGATTACAATAATTGATGAATGAATAAATACAGAATTGATTCATTGATTTGCTGTTTGATGAATGAATTGAAAAGCAAGAATGTTTTTTATTTTGAGCAATATACTAGGTAATAAATTGTTCCCAACGAGCACGTTACGGTGTATCGAATCGAATCGAAAAATATAGCGATTAATCGAATCGATAAAATTTCATATCAATGACATCACTAATATAGATATTCATCTTCACTTTCCTTTGAAACGTTCCATATTTATTTTAGGTTTTTGCCAGTCCGACTCTGTTGCTGCCCAAATCATGGCCAAGTATGGCTATCGGGCGGGACAGGGGCTGGGCAAGTCGGAGCAGGGCATGACGACGGCCCTTCGCGTCGAGAAAAGCAAAGGTGGCAGAGGAAAAATCATCCACGAAAAGGACAATCCAGGTCAGTTTATATATAAATATTTTCTTATCACAGGGATTATCAGAACTTAAAAAACCTACTTTGTTTGACCTGGTGCATTATCCCCCTTTTAATTTGATATAAACTACTAAGACTTTGTGCAGTCATTTTTGCTCCAGCTGAGAAATATCCCAGGGTTCGACGGTCCCCAGAAGGACCAGGTAGTCTGGCGGGGCTACCTGGACCCAAAATCAGGTAGTCCCGCCAGAATTTTAGGTAGCCCTGCCATTTATTCCAAAAAGGCAAAAAAGTTCCTTTTCCCCCTATTCATTCGCTACCATTTTGTAGCATTTTAGTTGGGAACTTCCCCAGGGATTCAGGTAGTCCAGCGGGACTACCTGAATCCAACTTTAAGTAGCCCCACAGGGCTGTTTTTGGAATTCAGATCTCCCGGGAGATGGGACTCTGCTATTTGTCGAGCCCTGTATCCTGCAGCAGGGTCTTAACCAGGATTTAGGAACTGGGTGCCCAAAATTGGCAATTTCCGAATTTGTGGGCGTCCAAATTTTTAAGGGGGACCACAACATACTCAGATTTCAACCATAAATATGTATGAATTTATCAAAAAAAGGCATGGTATCATTATACAATGTCATGGGATGTCATTATTGTATCACTTATGGATTGTTTCTTATATATCAAAATATATTAAACTAATATTTATTTTGTCATTTTAGGCAGAGCCTGCACAAACTGTTCTGCCACTGCCCTACAGTTTCAGGATGAAAAGGTGAGTTCCTCCTAGGTAAACTTTCTTTCTGCAACAAAGTCATGCATCAGGAGAGGGCTGTCATTGAATCAGAAAGGACCGATACATTAAAAGAAAAACTTTTTAGATATCTAAATATTAAAAAAATCATATCAAGTCAACTTAAATAACAAGAATAGATCATGAAAGTGAACTCACAGGTGCCCGTTGCCTGCCTTCACTCTCATTTATATCTTTGAAGTATTTTTTACTATATGAGAATCTTAGCAATATAGTAATGCATTTGAATTGCCTACGGCTGTGCAGGTCATAGATCAATGCTGTTACATGTTGATTTCTAATATTTTGTCTCCCGACGTCCCTCTCTCTTCTTACAAACTGAAACATGAATCGAATAGCATTGTACTTTTACAGAATCGAAAAAAAAAGTATATTTTTAGCTGAATAGGATTCCTATGGTATAACATGAGGGTATTTATACCTTTTCTGAAAAAGTAAATACATGTTTATGGTATTTATCTGAATATATTGTGGTCTGTCTCTTTTGAAAAAATGGACTCCCAAATGTTTTACAAATGCCAATTTTGGGCACCCAGCTTCTAGATACTTGTTAAGTCCCTGACCATGACTGTTCACTTTATTGTTGCAGACCTACCTGGCCCACACCTATGGCTTAGATCATTTGCTGGGAGTCTTGAGATTGAGAGGGAACGAACGCTTCACAAGATTGGTAAGTAAAACAATAAGCATATGAGTCTCAGTTAGTAACAAACAATATTCCTGAGATATGTACAGGTAAAAAAGAATAGATTTACAATACCATTACTTATATCTAGAGAATAGTTTCCAAGATTAATTGGTAGAATAGTAAATTTATGAGTTTTGTAAGTAAAACTGATAGAGACAATATTATATGTAAAACAATAAATTTATCAATTTTTACAGTAAAATAATGATATTTAGATTTAATCAAAATCACAAGTATATGATATTTGTATAATTTACCAATGATACATTCTTGTAGCCTCAAAAAAGCCGGACTGTTTTGGTGATGTTGTTCTATTTCAAAGAGAATTTTCAATCAGGAATCAACCGTTAGCTCTCCTACGAAGAATAAATGTTTATCAGGAATTTTTTTTCCCTTATTCCTTAAGTTATTATCAACGTATCTTGGATCCAGATGACACTTCAAGGGACCTGGGCCTCTTATGGTTGTATATTATAAGATAAAGCTATGTAGGAAAGACAATAAAGCTAATCCCAGTAGCTCACAACAGTGTCTTAGCCAGGATTTAGAAAGTGGGTGCCTAAAATTGGCAGTTGTAAAATTTTGGGGCGTCCAAATCTTTAAGGGGGATCACAATATACTCATATTTCAATCATAAACATGTATAAATTCTGCAAAATAAGGCATGATATCATTAAACAATGTCATAGGAATTATAAGGAGATGAAAAAATTCAATTATAAGCTTGAGATTGAGATTTTTGGAAATTCCACACTAAATAATTTGGGTGTCCTGAGGGGTATTTTTTAATGGTTTGGGTGTCCAAAAAGGTACCCAGAGGCCCTGCTGGCTACTCCCAGTAGCTCACAATATGTAACTTTGATGTATTTCACAGCTCAAAGTGGGCTCTGATCAGAAGTTGAAGAACGGTCAAGTGGCGTGTGAGGTAAGATGGTACTAAATTTAATTAGGCCTTAAAAGGTTGTTTCCTTCCTGTAACCCAAACCTAACAAGATTTTACTCAAAAAATCCCAACCTTAAAGTTTTATCTGCCTTTCCAACTCCCAATCATCATAAAACATGCATGAAGCACACATTTTTTGAAGAAGAAAAATAATCAAAAAAAAATTACCTTCCTACCTACGCAATTTTTTTTTCGTACAGGAAACAAACACTTTTTTAGGCCAGTGCCCTACCGATAAATTCAAATTCCTCTTCGGAACCTGTAAGAACACATCCATGAGTCAAAATCATATTACCTTTGCGTGTGTGGACAAGTAAATATAAAATACTAGCCTAGAGTCAGTTGCCTAATTGCAGTTAAAGACTGACAACTACTAGCTACTAAATTTACCAAACAGGGGGTAAGATCTCAGTGTCCTACAGAATTTTCCAAAGCCCCTGTTTGGGTATTTTGTTTCAGAACATGGGAATCACTCACTGAGTCTAAATCATATTCTTTTACATGGTGGGAAACAGTAAACATTTTTTTATTTTTCAGTTCGGAATGTAAATGCAATAATTATCATTTTTCAGCTTAGCTGTAATCTCAGTAACTTGATGCATGTTTTAGCGAAATTGATATGTAACTGTGATGATGAAATTTACTCGCCAGGTGAGATATAACATGTAAAAATTGCTATCTTCAAATTGCAACCCTAAAACATTATAGAAGATGAATTCAGCTAAGTTTAGAAGACACCAACACATGTTGTACAAAGAATAGGCAATCTTAAATTATATTTCTATTTCATCTTTTTTCATCATTTTGAAAAATTGTTTGTTGTAACTATGGGTACATAGTTTGTGTGATATTTTCTGTTTTTAGGTTTGTCCAGCATTTTCTACCTCTTCTGAGGTAGCTATCATGGCTCATTTGCAATCCAGGCCACATCTTAGGGTAGGTTACGCTTTAATCATGACTGCTATTACTACTATGCTACTGCTGCTGTAGCCTGCCTCCCAGGCCATATTTAAATGTCTTCCATTGTGGATAGATGGCACTGCGGTATACTAGGAGCTCACTTGAAAATACTTGTTACCAGTAATCTCCCTCGTAAGGCAATTGTGGGAACTAAATGGCCAACAGTAGGCCACAAGTCCCTATCTAGTATAGGTGCAGGCTTCTATATATAATAAAGTAAAATCATAACAGAGCCTTGTGGCCAGGCTACTGCTGCTGCTACTACTATTATTATTACTACTACTACTACTACTACTACTACTACTACTACTACTACTACTACTACTACTACTACTACTACTACTACTACTACTACTACTACTACTACAACTACTACTACTACTACTACTACTACTACTACTACTACTACTACTACTACTACTACTGCTGCTGCTGCTACTGCTATACTTCTAATGCTACCACCACTACTACTACTACTACTACTACTACTACTACTACTACTACTACTACTACTACTACTACTTCTTCTTTAACCACCACCACCACTTCCGTTACTTTATATGCACAAAATTTACAGGGTATACATTATTTGTCCATGTCTGTTTCCAGTTGCTGTGTGAACGTTTGGAAGCCGTTTATTACCTAGAGAGCTATAGTTTTCTGGCCTCGACTTTAGGAAGCTTTGAGGAGCCATCAGTTGCTTACTACTGTGAGGTAAGTTGTGAGGCAATTTTGTAACATTTCATTACCTAAATTCCAAATGAACAATATTGTTAACTGATAGAAACAAGCAGGAGTTTAGGCTTTGAAGCCTACAATAATTCCTGTTCTACAGGGATTTTGTCCAGCCTACAATGATAAGTGTTTTACCGCTGCCCAGGTTCAAATCATGGCCAGGGTGTGTGAGAAAGTTGCCGGTGATTTGGGGTTAGGCAGTGTTTTTCTGGTTTCTGCCACCACTTACAAGTGGCTAATCATGATTAAGATGCAATATGTTAGAAAAAATGATCATAAATAAAATTCAAATACCACTTACATCCACAAATGATAGGTCACATGTCTGAGTTCGCAAGGTATCGAATTCAATGAAATAGAATTAGTGCTTATTGGGTTTTTTTCATTATTGTTTCAGTGCTGTGATTTCCGAATACCACATGGCATTCCAGAGTCCGCATTTAGAGAGCACTTGGCCACATTTCGACATGTACGGGTAAGTATTCATTCAAGGGTACACCAACCCTTACCCCTCAAGCTGGTGGTGGCTACTTTGACCAATACAAAATGCCTTAGAAATGACTGAAAACCTGGCACATGGGTACTTATCTCAGAGTACTCAGTGAGTGCTATCCAATGAATACTGGTCAACATGACAGGGTTTAGATGGTTTTCAAAAAAAGTTTTGTCATTGTGCTCTGGACGAAAGTAGCCCCAATTGGAAGGGTTAATGAAGGTTTTTAATGATAGGTGAATTATGATATGATATATTATCCCTCAGCAAGGTTTGTCGAAGACGGCGTCCACTTATCCTTTTGATGCATAGTTAAGTGATGTGGATTCAAATACATGTATGTTAAATGTCTGCGTCCAAGTTGAGGCACAAAATGCCCATTGAGAGCTCACTGATCAAGATACACAGTAGAAATAAACTTATTACAGTGAAACATAACTCCTTTCTGAGTTGTATGATATGATGGGTGATAGTCTTGTCTAGATATCTCGCAATTTCCATAGAAAATTATGACATCAAAAATGTAACAATTGCCCATTTTCAGCACCAACTTTAACCCTTATGTTGCTGGTGGCTGATTTGGCCATTAGAAAATTATGCCAAAATTGGGAAAATGAAACCCTGGCACATTGTTACTCATCTGAGGTTACTAAGTGAGAGCTATCCAATGAATACCAACATGACCAGGTTTAAATGTTTTTTTCTTAAACTTTGTAACTTGGACGAAAGTAGCCTCAGCATTAGAAGGATTAAAAAATCCCTAGCTAAGGCAACTTATGAAAATTCTCTATGATATTTTCATGTTTTTTTATTATTATTTTTGCCTTTGTAGAACTTCTGCCTTCACCAGTGGGATGATGAGAGTATGGAGGTGGTGAGAAGTAAGATGATTGAACTGGATGAAATAGGTAAGATCTGAAAACCTTAGTCATGCCAATATCAAAACAAACTGATCACTATAGTCTGTCAGACCCAAGCTTGCCTTACTGTTTTTTCCTGTTTTTTTGGTACAAAAATTTTGTGTTTGCCATCTAAAGTTGGCAAACCTCTTAGGAGCACTAACTATGTATGTATATATACCTACTATCTGTCTCAACTCCGTAAAATGTTGATTTTGCTCTTTAGGTGCCATTGTAAAATTTGCCCATTGCAAATAGTACAAATGTTAGTGAAATTGTGAGGCTATTTTTTTTAATGCTGTTCACATTAATGGGTTAAATTTGGCAAGTTCGATGAAATCTTATAGGCAAAAGCTGATTTGGGAAAACATTTGAAGGAGAAATGTAAGTTAGAACACTGCTTATAAATCTTTCAAATATTTCGTAAGCTAATTCGGAATTCCCTAGTTATTGTCAAAAGTATCATAGATCCAGACAACAATTTATAGAGGGACTCTTTAACTCTTTAACCCATTTACACTCAGAGCGGCCAAAAGAGGCCTGACGATTTTAAAAAATATTTTCCTTACAAAAGCATTTTTTTGAAAACATTTGAAGGAGAAATGTTGATCAGAAGATAAACAACAACTCTCCTTGAAATAGTTCGCAAACTTTCGCTTTATTCCCAAGTTATTTCTTAAAGTATGAAAGTAGCAGACGATACTTCTAAGGAACTCTTGAGTGTGAATGGGTTAACTACCAGAGCCATCTGATGGCCAGGCCCTCAAAACTAGTCTGGCCCTTAAGCCTGGGGGGCTTTGCTACAACTGTTGCATGCCTTCACGTAACGACCATTGGGCGAGTGCTATTAGGCAGTGTTTGTCCGATTGTTCGAACAAGCCGAACAGCGTTCGTTTGTGCCTCCGATTATGATGATCGAACGCAATTTCACATGTTCGAACAAAAAAACGAACATGGATAAAAATTCTATTCAAAGAAATAACTGGACTTTTGGTAGTCCTGCCTGTCAGAAAATCTGAGAAAAAAAGTTTAGTTACTTATTTATTGCCCCACCAAAGAGGAAACACTGCTGGACCGCTCCAGATCCACCTCTCTGAGCGTGCCGAGGGGATGTTACGATGCCGCCATTGTTGTTGTGGTTAACGGCACACCATAGCGCAAATGCGCATGACGCAATTACGCTAGTGTGTGTTCATACCGCTAGGTGTTGCGGTACCTTATGACTAAAGACAGCAATGGCGACACGGAAAACCATGTACACAACTTCGATTATTAATCGGTCATCGGTCGTTCAGATGGACCGATGATCGATCTTGAAAATTGTGACCGATTCCGAACACTACTATTAGGCGCTCCACAGGACAGGTGCATGAGCCGGATGAGCGTCATTTGGCGCTCCGTGCGTGGGATAGGCCGCTGCGTGAGAGGAGCGACATTTAGCGTTTCGTGTAGCAAAGGAGTTAAGCATAAATGGGTTAAGATTATCAATTGAACTTTCCTTGCAGCACTTGCAACTGGTGAGGTAGAGATACCCGCACCCTCGGAACCAGAAAACCCTCCCAGCGTCTACCCTCCTCCGCGCCTGATGGGGACCGGGCCCAAGCGATGCCGCACCTGTACCATACAGGGCCTCACCTTCCAATCAGAAGCTGTGAGTATAGGGACTCTCATTACAAAAAAAATGTTTTTTTTTATCTTCAAGAAAAATGTTAACATGTCCAATAGTTTTTAGAAAATTACAATCAATGGAATTTTTAATCTTTTGCATATATCTAATAGCGGACTTCAACTCAAAATACTTAAATATATATCTCTGCTAATAGATAATATCTCTGACTATTCCAAATGCTAACTGTTCCAAATGAAAGCAAACTGGTTTTGCCCATGGTGATATCTCCAAAACTTAACCATAGTTTAAAAATGTCTCTGCTAGGTGGCACTTATTTAAGTCTATATCAGTACTATTCACCTTTCATTGTGATAATCTCATTGAGCAAAAGGCAGAGAAGTCAACCTATTAAAAAATCACTGAAGGTAGTTTAATGGAAAAAGTATTTCAACTTCCATGCAATGTTTTATTCAGATATTGTACTGAGGACAAATACTTGTTTTGTGTTGTTTTCCTGTAATAGGTCTGGAACTATAGAGCTTAGAGCTGCACTCACGGAGGGAGATCAACTCATGAGCTCACCACCTGTTTCACTCGTGAGCTCATGAGCTCAGGGACATTCACATTTTCCAAAAAAAGATACTTATTTTCTAGCCCAGCTATAAAGAAATAAATATTTATTCGCGGATATTTATTAACATTGCCATGTTTATTTAATTTCAAAACGTGCTGACGATGTACAAAGGTCAGTAAACGCTCAACACCGCTTGAATGTATACATTGGAGATTGTAAAAAAGACATGGCAGCGATAAGCAGTTATGTATGTTAATAATGAGTGTTAGGTGCTCTGTGTTACGTTTGTGTTCCTAACATAGACAAGCTCACGATTTGAACATTTCAGCTAGAGCTTGGCGAGTCTGCCCCAGGGCTCGAGCCACTCGAGTTCGTGAGTGGTGAGTGCAGCTCTAATAGAGCTCAACAGTTAAATCTTAGGTTTTAACCGTCTGGAAGTTTATTGTTCTCACTGTATTGAACAATTTTCTCATTTCCTACTATATGTATTTCATCTGCACGTATTGAAGCTCAACTTGTTGATTTCAGTTGTACGCAAAGCACATGGAGGGCTTTGAGCACACACTCATGCTGCTCAGGGTCGACCAGGAGAACAACGTACTCAGAATGGTAAGCACACACAGAGACACCTGCTGGAGAAAAACTAAACTAAATACAGTCAAACCTGTATTAAGACACCACCCAAGGGAAGACCAAGATATGGTCTCTTAAGACAGGTGGTCTCTTAATAGAAGGTCATGTAAACTGAAATGGCAGACCAGGGGAAATGAAAATGTGGACTCTTAAAAGAGGTGGTCCTTTAATAGAGGTGGTCGCTTGTGCAAAGTAAATTTTGACTAGCCAGGTGTAAGTGGTGGAGGAAAGTGGAGTACCCGGTGAAAACCACCTCTTAAGCCAAAGTCACTGGCATCTTTCTTACATGCTTTGGCTAGGCTTTAAACCCAGGCAGTAGTGAGAAACAGTGAGGAGTCAGTGGCAACTCCTCAGAACACACGACCATCAGGGAAGGCCCCTTAATGATTTTATTTAAGTTCCAAGCATAGATCTTTGACACTTTCTCATTAATAACAATGAGAACGAATAAGGTAATCAATTGCCGTTTTTTTTTCTGTTCGCTTATATATGTTTAGATGTATAACATTCCTTAAGGCGTTGAAAATATTTACATATATTTATATGAAATTTACTTATTTTATTTTGCAGCTGTCATCCATTTGTGAAGACATACCTAACTGGGAGACTGGAACTTTCTCTTGTGAGGTGAAATATTTACTTTGATAAAAACTCTTAAGTTAGATGAAATTTCTTCACTAATTAGTTTGTTTAGAGATATGAGTTTTGTGATACTTTTGAAAAGAATAAAAAAAGATTATTAGTGTTAATGATAAATGATCAATCTGTTATTAGGGATCAGCACCATTAACTTTTTGTTATAGCATGATGTTGGTACTTGGTTTAAGATACAATATCTTAATGATATTTTTAACGATAACGATTTTTGTTAAATTTAGCACTGTATGTTTAAGAAAATTTCCTGATAAATAGCAAAATATCTACCTGTGGAATCATTCATGAAGCAGTCAAGTCAATTTCATACCATCAAGCAGTTCGGTCATGATAGATTGTAACTGATACAATACTTTTTCCCCATTTAAATATGGAAGTTCACTTCTCACAGTTGATATCATATTGTTTATCGATATTTAGTATCATTTTGAGTACTGGTACTTATTCCTTACTGTTTATTTTACGAGTGAGGAGTATACTGCTCAAAATTGATATCATATTTTTATCGATATTTGGTATCATATTGAGTACTGGCACTTATTCCGAGCTATTATAGGATTGAGATGTTCACTGCTCAAAATTGATATCATGTTTTTATTGATATTTGGTATCAAATTGAGAACTGGTACTTATTGCTAGCTATTATAGGATTGAGAAGTTCACTGCTCAAAATTGATATCAAAATTTTTGATACCAAATATTGAGAACTGGTACTTATTGCTAAATGTTATACGAGTTAGAAGTTCACTGGCTGCTTTCCTTCTCTTTAGGTGTGTCCTGAATACTCCACTAAGTATGAACCCAAGGCTAAGGATCATTACGAAACAAATGGAAGACATTACATAGTAGGTAGCCCAACAATACAGACAGTTCAATACAGAATTCTCCAGAAGAAAGGAATGCAAGAAAGCTCGATTTTACTGCTTTATTATCATAGCATAATATGTAATAACAAATTTATTCAATAGTGATATAATCATTTCATGATAACATCAAATCATTTTTTTCTATTTTGTATTACGACATAGTTCCCACAAAATATTGATATGAACATATATACATTATTATAATGTTATTATATCATCTTATTGTTAATAAATATGATATTCTTTTAAAAATTTTAATGTCAGGATTTATTTAGAAGCATAGAAATTGCATTCATATATCTTTCAACTTGCCATAAGATCTACTTGTATTATCCCAGGTTAATAACTATGCCATTTGATAGAAAGTAAAAACATCAGATCTTATATGAGACCTTTAGATTGATTATTAATTATTTAATAAAACTCGCCACAGATAATAATTAAGCTCCAAAAAAAATTACAATCTTTAAGAAGTAATGAAAAAATGTCATTTTAATATTCAGTGCTCCTTTAATTATTTTGATGCCAGTTGCTTTTTATGTTCAATGCTACTTCTCAAGAATGTATTTGTGTATTTGTCAAATCAATAAGGTTCTCTTGGCATGAAGGGGTTAAAATGTGTCAGATTTCAAATTCCACTTGTGGGATAATCACTAATCTGCTATTTTCTACCTTCTTTTCTCAGCACCTTCAGAAGAAGCTCAAGCAGCTGCATTTCCACGATGCTTTCACAAAGCTAGGAGAAGTTATTGGACAAGCACGCGAATATCCCTCTTCCTATTTTTGTCTGGTAATTATGACATGTTATTTCATTAAAGGTAAAGGTATTCGGTTCAGTCTTGTATCCACTGAAGCGCTCACACGACCTTTACTTCCTCCCCTAGCTGGCACTGTACACACGGAAACCATTTCAATCTCCCGAGGGATATTCCAGAGCAACTGGCAGCATATAGCGCACACGCTCTAAGCACTGCCTTATTTATGCTAGGTACCCAATTTTGCAGCTGGGTAGACTGAAGCAATATGGAATAAACTGTCTGGCCCAAGGACAGACCAAAGTGCCCCGGCCGGGAATTGAACCAGCGACCCTCTGATTACTAGTCCGACACCTAACCTGACAGTTAACCCTTATGCTGCTGGTGGCTAATTTGATCAATACAAAATAATGTGAAAAAGCTGAAAAATGACCGAAACCCTGGCAAATGGGTACTCATCTGAGAGTACTCGATGGGAGCTTTCCAATGAATACCAAGATGATAGGGTTTAGACCACTTTTTAAAGATTTTTGAGTTCTGGTGCCTCAGACAAGTAGTCTCAGCATTGAAAGGGTTAACTGTATTTCACCATTGCCCAGGGGCTGTGAGACGCCTCCAAGGTTTGTGGGAAATTTGCCTGTGACTTTGGTTTAGGCAGGTACTCCCGTTTCCTCCACTACTGACAACTAGCCAGTCACAACATAGCAGATATGGCAATATTACAGAGAAAGTGGGGAAAAACTAAATTCATTATTCTGCACAGGCCTCAACGTTAACTCAAAATGGTACTGGCTAGTGTTCGTCCAATTGTTCGAACAAGCCGAACAGCGTTCGTTTGTGCCTCCGATTATGATGATCGAACGCAATTTCACATGTTCGAACAAAAAAAACGAACATGGATAAAAATTATATTCAAAGAAATAGCTGGACTTTCGGTAATCCTGCCTGTCAGAAAATCTGAGAAAAAAAGTTTAGTTATGATTTATTGCCCCACCAAAGAGGAAACACTGCTGGACCGCTCCAGATACAACTCTCTGAGCGTGCTGAGGCGATGTTACGATGCCGCCATTGCTGTTGTGGTTATCGGCACACAATAGCGCAAATGCGCATGATGCAATTACGCTAGTGTGTGTTGATACCGCTAGGTGTCGCGGTACCTTATTACTTAAGTAAACAGCAATGGCGACACGGAAAACCATGTACACAACTTCGATTATTAATCGGTCATCGGTCGTTCAGATGGACCGATGATCGATCTTGAAAATTGTGACCGATTCCAAACACTAGTACTGGCCCCGTAGGGCCAGTAACCCCGAGGATCTACTGTTTCAGCAAAGATTTTACTGAGTCTATACATTTTTCTTTAAGATAAAAAGAAAAAAAAATTGCATAAAATTCACAGGCAACATTTATTTTTATTTATTTTATATTCCTTTATTTCAAAAACATTTGGGATATTCTTAAGGGGAAACTTAGTAATAGGAATGCCCACAAATGTTTACTGGCCCTGTAGGACCAGTTGTGGTCTTCTTGTTTTTGGGAATTTCTACTGACCTGGGGCCATAGGACCACTGTTAGCGTCGAGCCCTGCTGCATGTTTGAATAAATGTACATATGCTTTACGATAGCACAGTGCTTCAACCCATAATGCTAATAACAGTCAAAAATAGCCTCACAAATATTGTGATATCTTTTAGACTTGAGCATATGAGACAAAATTTTGAAGGAGAAATCACAATCATAACACAGCCAACAACTCTCTTTGAAATGATTATTGAGTTTATCCTCAATTTAGAATTTATCCTCAATAGTAAGATGGATTCATATTAAATTTTGTTATTAATAATTTGGACATTTAGGTTGAATGAAGAAATAAAAAACTTTGTGCGTAATTTTATTACCTAAGTAGAAAGTGAACATAATTAAATGGAAAACATATGTTTCCACCTAGCAGATATTTTCAAATGTTGCTAACCCTTGTAATGCTGAGGCTACTTTCATCCAAAACACAAGGACACAAACATTTTTGAAATCCATCAAAACCTTGCCATGTTGGTATTCATTGGAAAGCCCTCGATCAGTACTCTCAGATTAGTACCCATGTTCCAGGGTTTCAGTCATTTTTTTTTTGTTGTTTTTTTGCACAATTTTGTATTGGCCAAATTAGTCACCAGCAGCATAAGGATTAATGAGGGAAGAGATGCAAGGAGTAGCTGTGGTGTTTTTATCCTGACCAGTGCTGCAGGCAGTATCAAAGTTTTCGTCCCGCGTTTGATATTTTTCTCGGTCTGATATTTTCTCTGTTTGATATTTTTCTCTGTCTGATATTTTCTCTGTTCAATATTTTTCTCTGTCTGATATTTTCTCTGTTTGATATTTTCCTCTGTCTGATATTTTCTCTGTTTGATATTTTTCTCTGTTTGATATTTTCCTCTGTCTGATATTTTCTCTGTTTGATATTTTTCTCTGTCTGATATTTTCTCTGTTTGATATTTTCCTCTGTCTGATATTTTCTCTGTTCAATATTTTTCTCTGTCTGATATTTTCTCTGTTTGATATTTTTCTCTGTCTGATATTTTCTCTGTTTGATATTTTTCTCTGTCTGATATTTTCTCTGTTCGATATTTTTCTCTGTCTGATATTTTCCCTCTTTGATATTTTTCTCTGTCTGATATTTTCTCCATTTGATATTTTTCTCTGTCTGATATTTTCTCTGTCTGATATTTTCTCTGTTTGATATTTTTCTCTGTCTGATATTTTCTCGGTTTGATATTTTCCTCTGTCTGATATTTTCTCTGTTCAATATTTTTCTCTGTCTGATATTTTCTCTGTTCGATATTTTTCTCTGTCTGATATTTTCCCTCTTTGATATTTTTCTCTGTCTGATATTTTCTCCATTTGATATTTTCTCTGTTTGATATTTTTCTCTGTCTGATATTTTTCTCTGTCTGATATTTTCCCTCTTTGATATTTTTCTCTGTCTGATATTTTCTCCGTTTGATATTTTTCTCTGTCTGATATTTTCTCTGTTTGATATTTTTCTCTGTCTGATATTTTTCTCTGTTTGATATTTTTCTCTGTCTGATATTTTCTCTGTTTGATATTTTTCTCTGTTTGATATTTTTCTCTGTCTGATATTTTCTCCGTTTGATATTTTTCTCTGTCTGATATTTTTCTCTGTTTGATATTTTTCTCTGTCTGATATTTTCTCCGTTTGATATTTTTCTCTGTCTGATATTTTCTCTGTTTGATATTTTTCTCTGTCTGATATTTCTCTGTTGGATATTTTCTCTGTCTGATATTTTCTATGTTTGATATTTACTGTTTGATATTTTCTGTTTGATATATTCTCTGTCTGATATTTTCTCTGTTTGATATTTCCAGTGCTGCCATGCAGAGATAGGTGACTTGTTGGGCTGGAACAACCACATCATGAAGAAGAAACACTTCACTGTGAGTACCACATTTCTAGGGATGGTGATTGTTAATGTTAAAATGATCCGATCCCATATTGATATTTTGAAAATGATACGATATCTTAACTACAACTCGAAGGCTACAATCAGCCTGCGGAGAGGCCCCGGGGGGGGGGGGGGGGGGGCACTTGGGTATTTAGGGGGGTGCATACGTTCGTTATCAAAATTAAAAAATACCCCTAAAGCACTGATTTCTGGCCAAAAAAGCACCCTTATTTTAATAAAACGCTGATTTTTTCCACTAAATAAACACACCTTCTTTTATCAAAACACTGACATTGGATGAACGGGAACACATATTTTAACTTAAGATTTTATAATCCTCTGCTTGTTTAGCAGCAGCAAGTGGGGGCAGCAAACTCGGAAGCCCTGAGTCACTTCGGGAGTCACTCGGCGTCAGAGCCGCGTATATTTCGTGGATTTTGACCCCCATACTTCGTACCTGGGTACAAAAAAGTACCCTTCTTTTACAAAATCGCGGACATGCGGAGGTCTTAAAAAAAGACCCCTTCTTCCGCGAAATACGTAACGAAGGTGCGGCCCCCTTCTGTACCCGAGTGCCCCCCCCCCCCCCCCCCCCCCGGGGGAGAGGCATTAATCAAGTGACGTCTTGCAGCTGTTCTTCTGTAGCTCAATTACAAGATGGTTTCTGTTATGCTAAACGATTATCATTAAGATTATTGTTAAAGATAGTTCCAAATGATCCAATACTTTTCGATAATCAATATTTTCAATGTATCGAATAAGGATCTGCATCCCCAGTCGCTGTGATAAATCAGAGTTAAGAGTTTCCTGGCGGCAGAAATTCAATGCACAGCGTATCAGAGTTTATTGTTCAACCAAAGTACATGGAAATAAAGATATGTCATAATATATTGATATCTGAAATATACGTTCTTTCCAGAATTTTATAAGTCACCCTTGGGAGATGGGCCATATTGAGATCATGAGGAGAAAGATGTTGCACAGACTTCAGGAAACACTGACACGCCATCCTGTTCCTAAATTTGGTAAGTCCCAATATTGCCAAAATATGTACTTGCCCCGGCAAGTGAATTTTTATCGGGCAAATACATTTTAGTTTTCACTTGCCCAAATGGGCAAGCTGATTTTCTGAACACTTAACACATTCTTTATAGTAAATGGCCCAAATACCCAGAAATATGCAAACAATGCAACAAAACTGAAAAGAAAATGGTTTTCACATCATTAAAACCATGATAAACAATAATGCTCTTCTAGCATATGTTATAACTTATTTTGGGCAAGTCAAGAATTATGTCGGGCAAGTCAAAAATTATGTCGGGCAAGTCAAAAATTACGTCAGTCAGTGCAGGAGCTGGATGAAGAATTGCAATGAATTAGCCCATTCATGCCTGAAGATCTCTTTGTCAGATGTTGTCTGGACTTGTAACTTTAGAAACAATTATAGATTCCCAAAATAATTGAAGGAGAATTGTGGAATGGGTTCTGGTGAACATTAATCCTTAAATCTATTTTACAAAAAATGCTTTAGTCACAAAGATATAACCAAACTAGTCAGGGCATTTTTGGCTGCTACAGGTTAAGGAATATGTAAATCAACAGAAAATTCCTATGCTGTAGTATTTAAGAAAAAAACCATGGTAGCAGTGGTGTCTACAGGTTAAGGAATATGTAAATCAACAGAAATTTCCTATGCTGTAGTATTAAAGAAAAAACAATGGTAGCAGTGGTGTAAACCTATGGCTAATTGAAAGCTACACCACAAATCAATTTTACAGAAATTTTGTGGAAAGAATTCTCCACCTAGATTTAGTGATAACTGCAATTAACGCAATGAAATGAGCTCCCTTAACCAAAATTTGAATATTTCACTTGGTAATTATAACAAATCTTCAATCGATCCCCTGAACAATCAGATTATAGCTTACAGACTTTTTCGGGGAGGTTCTGACTTTACAATTAGTTTGAAATCAGTTTGAAATCTGGCCATGCACGAGTGGATACCAGTATCCGAATAACAAGTACATTTGTTTACTCCATCCTCGATCTGTGGGCCAGTCTCTTCTTTTGGCTCACAGATCCATGTTCTCTTTTTGTTTTGGTGCATTATGTAGAATCATTGCACTTCTTCCCATTTTGTGTGGGAAGCCTGAAGTTTTATGGACAATATTTTTTACTTGCATCCGAGGAAGGAATGAATTGGATTTAACATCGCTTTCCATACCTTAGGTCATATCTCGACGAGTGAGAAACCTGGAACCGGGAAGAAATTCCCGGTCTCTTTACAAATAGTTGCAAGGGATATTGTGCTGGCGCTGCCAGGAAGTGAGCACAGTACCAGAGGAAGCATGCATGCGTCTTGTTTGCCAGGTTGCATGTAGATGGCGCTTGTACGAGTTCCCAGAAAGCTTGCGCGCGCGTAATACACCAAAATGGGACGAAAGGACAGAGATCCAGTCCCTCATACCTTTACTGGTCCAATTTGAGTGAGTTACCACTGGTTACATTTACACGCATTGTTTGAATGCTTGGTTGCGCTTGCTGCTAACAAGAAGTAGGAAATTTGGACGACATTCAAGGGCCATTCACCAGGCAAACACTTATAGCAAGTTATAGGGATTGTCAGATTAATCGGACATGCCGATTAATCGCTCATTCAACCTCTGATTTTGATGATCGATTGCAATTTTATATGATCGATTATTTTGATTATTTTGAAAAAATAAATTGTATCTAGAAATAGCCTATTGATGAATTAAGAGACTCCACTAAAGCCTGAATCAATATCAAGCAGTACTGTATTAAGTAAAACTAAGGGTTCAAGGGGTATTTAAAGAGAGTTAGATTAGCTCCTTTACAAAAATGGAGCCAGGAACCCTTGAACAAGCCAAGACTACCAAAGGAAAACTGCGCATATACAACTACGATTATTAGTCGATCATCGGTCGTTCAGATGGAACGATGATTGATCTTGAAAATTGTGACCAATTCCGAACACTAGCAAGTTATGAGATCACATTGGACAAGACCATTCCTGTCACTTGTGCCAGGGCCTAGGACCATTCAAGAGGTACCCTTCCTACAGTGAATGGGATGGAAATACCCCCTTATAAAAGAGGTTAACCTTGACATTGAAGAAAGGAAGGAAGGAAAAGGTTGAAGATACACCATAGACAGCCCCCCACAATGCCGCTAATTTATATAAAGGGACCAGGCCAACCTGCTAATAGGGATCCAGTGGAGACTCGAACCTGCCACCTTACGTTTCAGAGCCAGGCATCGTAACCACTAGGCCACGAGGGATACTCTACCTTGACATTGAAGTGGCCCAGTAGGTCCATTTATGGTGAAGCAGGTCCCTCCTAACTTCATGCACAGCCAGGGTGACCACATTGCTGATGATTTAACGGAATGAAAAGCAACTCAGAATGGGAAGAAGAAAAGCTTTTACCACAAGGGGATGTCCAAGAAGTTGGCAGTCCTAGTCAATTGGTCGGAGATGTGAGTGAGAAGAAGGGAAGCAATAAAGGACGACAGTCTTCGAGGAAAGATGGAGAAGAAATTTGGCAGTTACCTCAGGAGTGTTGCCAAATAGGATAAAATAAGGGAAGTTGGCTTGCTGGGAGATCTAAGTGGTTAGTTTTCAAGCCTGTCAGTAGAGGGCGATTGACGCCACGATCCCCTCATACCAGGATGCAGACTTGGACCTCAGTGAAGGTGTGAGGATAATGAGGAATCAGCACGAGATGGCTGGCCTGACCACCAGCAGAGAAATCAATTTATAAATAGATCCCTCTGCCACCAGTGATTCAAATACTGTAGAACACACATATGACGCGTGTCCCAAATATAGCGAATTGGGGAGTTTTCGCATCATAGTGTATCTTTATGTTAGCGACGGTAGCCACCGCTGATAGCGCCAGTACAGTAAGAAAAAAGTATAGGGTTTTTATATATAGCGCAGCGGAACCACACGCTAAGTACGCTTTATATAAACAGACGCTAACATTGTGTGTTCTACAGTAGGTCTTTGGATAGAGATGAAATACTGGACTCCTTTGGCGGCAGGTTCAATAACCTTAACAGAGGAGGTAAACGTGACAAGCAGAAAGATCATCACTTACTTATTGACGGTAAGAAAATTTGAATATATCCTCAATGTCTATGTTAATCAGAAAACACAAGGAAGGAAGGAATGGGCTTTTACGTCGCTTTCAACAGCTTAGGTCATATCGCAACGAGACAGAAACCAGGAACCTGAGGAGAAATTCCTTTCTCTTCACAAATAGATACAAGGGGTCTTTCAGTTGCAGAGGGACCAAAGACAGCCCTCCACAATGCCGCACATTCATATAGCGACCAGGCCAGAAAACAGACAAAGAAGGAAGAAAACAAGAGGAGTAGAGAGGATGAAGAAGAGAAGCCTTCTGATGAGAGACAATTAGTCAAATTATATACAACAAAACATTCTTACAAGAAAGATCTTGGTGATGAACCAACATTGGATATTGGAAAGAAGGATGATTTTTATGGGGTTCTTGTGTGAGCTGGAAGCTTATTTAATAGCAAAATACAAGCAAACATACTTTGAGGGTATGTGGGTTTTCATATTGGCATAAAAACCTGTACATTGATAAGCTACTCATACAGGGGTTAGTGATGCAATCTCCAATTTGGAATTTAAATTTTTGTTGTCACTTCTGCTTTATTGTGGCTTAGTAGTGACTAGCCAGTTGAAAATGGTGGAGGAAACAAGATTTAATACCCGGCAAAATCGACTGTCAAACCCCAACGCTCAGGCAACTTCCTACCTGCCCCGGCAGAGAACCTAACTCTTGCAGTGGTGAGAGAAAGCTAGCAGTCTCTGGCAACACCTTGGACCACTCGGCCATAAGGGCAAGCCCTTGGAGATGAATGTAGCCATCACACACCTAACCCGAAAATGCTGAAGCTACTTTCAAAGCACAAGGACGCAAAGATTTTTTTAAAGCATCTAAACCCTGTCATGTTGGTATTCATTGGATAGCTCTCGTCGAGTGCTTTCAGATGAGTACCCATTTGCCAGGGATTCAGTAATTTTTCAGGTTTTTTGCATCATTTTGTATTGGCCAAATTAGCCACAAGCAGCATAAGGGTTAAACAGCTTATGGGGATCCTGCGGAGACTTGAACCTGAGATCGCCTGCTTGGGAGCTAGGTGTCATAACCACTAGGCCACCGCCGATCCACTATATAAATCAAGAAAGAAGTGAGACAGCAGCCAAGCATTCAGCCTCAGGGAATCAACAGAAACAGCCAAGTTCATTGCTGAGGATTTTCAACGCTATGCTATGCAGCCAGAGGTAGATATGTATGTCTCGGATTTCTGCAAAACCTCTGATAGAGTTGCAATGAAATTGGACGAGAATCCCTTACAGTTCAAGACAGCTCCGGCTTAGAATTATTATTTTTATGAGAGGTGAGAAGTGCCATTGACTCCCTCGAGAACCAACTAGACCCTGACAGACCGGATCAAAGTTGACTAATACAGCATGCAACATAACCACTTGCGCTGTTGGAAGTGAAGTCGGCAAAAAACCGCAAGCAGAACAAGACCACAACTTTTCCCGCTCAGCAAGTAATATTTTGGGCTGAGTCTTCGCAATGTAACTAACTTTTGTTCAACAGAGTGGCGATGCAAGTGGGCAAGTAAGCTTTAGGGGCAGCTTGCAATAAACGGCAAGCAGAACAAGACCACAGCGTGCCCCTCTCCGCAAGTAATGTTTTGGAAGCTATGTTGCAGGAACGTGGTAGCCTTTAATCAGGCTACTAATGCTCTAAGGACTGTGAGTGAAAGTCTTTGTGGCCAAGGACTTAACCCATTCACACTCAGAGTTCCCCAGGAAACTCGTCTGCTATTTTCATACTTTTGAAAATAACTTGGAAATAAAGCAAATTCTCACAAAATATTTGAAGGAGAGTTGTTGGTAATATTCTGATAAACATTTTTCCTTCAAATATGTTTGATAAAAACGCTTTGTGAGGAAAATATCAACAAAATAGTCAGGCCTTTTTTGGCCGCTCTCAGTGCCAATGGGTTAAACTTCTCAAGAAGTCTAGAATTTGGAATTTCGATCATCATCACTTTTTCTGCTGTATTTAGGCTTATTTCTGACTTGGCAGTTGGTAATGGTCGAGGAAACCTTACTACCTGGTGAAAACCATCCATGCAATAGCTCCACATAATTGGCCACTCCACACATGGACCTCAAGAATTAGGAGAGCTCATTTTGGATCTGAAAGTCTCGGGAAATAACTGAAGTTATGAGAAGAGTTGGCTCGATCATCGACGTACTGGTGAGGATCCAGAGGGGATAAGCACAGAGATTTCAAGCTTGAAAGCCATGCATCTTATCACTCAGTCGTGTACACTGGAAGAAATAAAGTACCTTTGAGTCCAATATCAATTTTTTGCCAACGTGATATCTGTCATTTATCACGGAAATGTCTATGCAATGTCTGTGAGGTCATTATGCTGTCAATCTAATGTCGTTTTGATATCTACAGTGCAGACATTTAGTTCCTGCACTAAATGCATGGACAGCCAGGGCATAATACACAACCACACGTCCGATTGCCACACCACTTTCCTGGGCTTGGCTGCAACTGAAAGTAGCTTTGATTCGCAAGATGCCTGGGTCATGGATGTGCTGGGCTTATTTTATTGACATGTTATCCATGTGTGTTTGTACAACCAGGCACTGGCAGACGTCCGGTCAACTGGTGCAGGAATTGAAAGTCTGTACTGCACTTGGTTTCAACTTGGTGTCTGTCTCACATAATCCATAGGTATTTGTACAACCAGGCACTGGCAGACGTCCGGTCAACTGGTGCAGGAATTAAATGTCTGTACTGGACTTGGTTGCAACTTGATGTCTGTCTGACGTCAATATGATTTCAACATAATCATTCTGTTGTAGATAAAGGGAAATTCCGATCTCTGTTTAATCATCGAAGAGATGAACCGGCCATCTCGACCGGCTATGTCGATCCTATAGTCATATCCAACGTCTTTCATTCCGAAACGAGGATGATTCGACAGTTATGTGACGAGCATGGGGCTATCGATAGAATGGATCATGACAATCAACGAGTCATTGTGGTAAGTATTTTGTTCGATACTGATCTGTTTGAATTAATTCACTTCGGTAGCAATTGCAAGTACGACTCATCAATGATTTGTTGAAGTAAGTATTTATTAGTTTGATTTTATTTCATCGCTGTAATACCTGAAAATGAGACTCAAGGATGTATGCATGTGTGTATATAATTATATATACTAGCAGGCCCCCGTGCACAGCACGGGTTTGGATTCTAAGTCGTATTCACTGATGCGCAGGAGATTTAGAAATTACAAAAGAAATTAAGTCAATGTATACCCCCCCCCCCCCTAAATTACACAGTATTTTTAAGAAAGGGAATTTTCCAAAATAAACATCAAATGGAAGATGAGAGGATAATTGATGAGTCAAAGAGAGGAAGAATTGGAATAAAAGAGAGCGAAAATCAGCTTCAATTCAATTCACAGGGGTTCTTTTCCCTCACCCTGCCCTTTTCCCCTCCCTCCATAACTCTAAAAAGTCACAGATCTTAGTGAAATATAAATTAGACTCGCGACCAGCAGCTCTCGCCATTTGACCTGTGGTATAGGCCACATTAGAGGATCCACTGATATACCCTGCTTGTAGCCAATGGATACAATATTTTTGAATAGCAAAGCCGTTAATTGCCCATGTGCAGCACTGATTACACAGCAGACAGGTAAGGCACACTTGGCAACACAATGTGTGTACAGTGTGCACTGGGCCGTATGTCATTGTCGCTGACTGCTCGCTGTCTCCTACCACTGCCATGATTCAAATCCTAGCTTAGGCATGTGAGAAAGTTGCCAGTGACTTCTGCTCAGGCAGTGGATTTTGCCAGAATTAAAATAAAAAAGTAAATATATAAGGAGATGTAAGTAAATAAGGAGATGGAGTTAAATATAATCTTAAAAAGGAAAATGGGCTGCACAAACAAAGTGGGAAAAAATTAATTCATAGGATACAGAGATATATACAATACAAAAAGGGATATCATATAATGTAAACGATCATGCAAAGCAATACTAAAAGTCCAAAGAAAAAAAAGTAAAGGAGAGAGAAATATACAGAGCTGAAGTTTTAATATAGGCTTGAAACAGTTAAAAGAAATTCTTAATGTTGCGACAGGACTTAAAGGGATTACGAAATCAACTCAAAAAAATTGAATAAATAAATAAAAAAAAAGCTCTGCTAATTATATATAATCAATCCCCCCCCCCCCCCCAACCCCCGCCTATCAAAATATGGGACTTCAAGAAATAGGAAGCAAGTGAGGGGGAGAAAGTAGGAAAGGGTACAGGGAGTTATAGATACATTGTATCACTATTGCATGATATACATTGTGTAAACACTAAACAATTGTATCATATTGTATGAGATACATTTTTAACAATTGTATCATTTCATTGCCATTGGCAACGGGGCCCGTGAAATGCTTCTTTCTTCAAAAATACAGACTTAAAAGCCTTATACAATAAAAATAACTATCAAACAGCACCCATGGGACCTCAGGCCATTGATCCAGGGCGGCAGTTTTGGACGGCAAGGCACAGGGAACTCAGTTAGTGTTACCAACGGTTTTGAAAGTCGGTATTGATATATAAGACTAGCAGGCCCCCGTGCACAGCACGGGTTTGGATTCTAATTCATACTCAATGATGTGCAGGAGGTTTAGAGGCATAGAATAAAAAAAATAAGTAAATAGATAAAAAAAGCACAATCAAACTACCCTTACCACCTACTGAACCATTGGCTTTGCTCTTGTTTTTTTAGTTTCTAGTTCTCAGTCATGAGTAATCACCAGCTTCAATCAGAAAAAAATGAAAAGTTCAGGCCCACCTTATAGCAGGCCCCCTGCTTGCAAAGAATATGCATACTTTAGTTTTTATAGCGCCGCATTGATTACACTGCAGACATAGGATGTAAATAATCACCCCCCCCCCCCCCATGATATCAGTGGGAGTCCAGCAGCAAGTGTCAAAATATAGAACGCATAATAAATAAGTAGTGTTCAGAATGTTGCAAAGAACAAAGTGTTGCAAAGGGATGCAAAAAGGAATTTACAGGGGAGAGAAAAGGAAAAGAGGAAACATAGGATGTAATCACTCCCCCCCCCCATGTTATCAGTGAGATTCCAACAGCAAGTGTCTCCAAAAAATTATAAATAAGTAGTGTTCAGAATCGATCACAATTTTCAAGATAAGGTACCGCTTCAAAACACATCTGTATGTCATATAGTCAAGTTGTGGTACCCTATGACGTGAAGAAATTTGTATTGGGGGCATGGTTATTAGTGGTCGGACGATTAAGTGAGAACCCCAGCATTCGGTTAAGCTGAGGCCAACTCGACCCGTTCGAAGAGCATTTGAAATAATCGATTATTTCAAATGTGAAATTTCTGAAGAAATTTTGTGAATCATGTGGCCAAAACTGACAAAAACATTAGAACTTTCGCAATAGATTTGTTAACTCTTGAGTGTTGACACGGAGCCGTTCCGTGCCAAGACTCAACATTTGTGTCAAGGTATAGGGGCTGGAAATAGGGGGTAGCAGAAAAGGTAGCGCTACCTTTTCTAGGAAATCACTACCTTATAATATTCGCTACTTTAATAAAATCACTACCTTTCCCAAATTCGCTACCTTCAGGCAATCCCTACCTTTTAGAACCCACTACTTTATAAAATCACAACCTTTTCCAAAATCGCTACCTTTAGGCAATCCCTACCTCATAGTATTCACTACTTTAATGAAATCACTACCTTTTTTAAAATCGCTACCTTTAGGCAAACCCTATACCTTACATTATTCACTACTTTAATAAAATCACAACCATTTCCAAAATTGCTACCTTTAAGCAATCCCTACTTTTTAGTATTCACTACTTTATAAAATCACTACCTTTTCCAAAATCGCTACCTTTAAGCAATCCCATGCTTTTAGGTAGGTATTGCCTAAAGGTAACGATTTTGGAAAAGGTAGTGATTTCATTAAAGTAGTGAATACTATAATGTAGGGATTGCCTAAAGGATGTGATTTTAGAAAAGGTAGTGATTTCATTATTAGTATTGAATATTATAATGTAGGAATTGCCTAAAGGTAGCGATCTTGGAAAGGGTAGTGATTTCATTATTAGTAGTGAATAATATAATGTAGGGACTGCCAAAAGGTAGCGATTTTGGAAAAGGTAGTGATTTTTTTATTAAAGTAGTGAATAATATAATGTAGGGATTGCCTAAAGGTAGCGATTTTGGAAAAGGTAGTGATTTTATTAACGTAGTGAATCCTATAAGGTAGGGATTGCCTAAATGTAGCGATTTTGGAAAAGGTAGTGATTTTATTAAAATAGTGAATTCTATAAGGTAGGGATTGCCTAAAGGTAGCGATTTTGGAAAAGGTAGTAATTTCATTAAAGCAGTGAATATTAAAATGTAGAGATTGCCTAAAGGTAGCGATTTTGGAAAAGGTAGTGTTTTTATTAACGTAGTGAATCCTATAAGGTAGGGATTGCCTAAAGGTAGCGATTTTGGAAAAGGTAGTGATTTCATTAAAGTAGTGAATGCTATAATGTAGGGATTGCCTAAGGGTAGCGATTTTGGAAAAGGTAGTGATTTCATTATTAGTAGTGAATAATATAATGTAGGGATTTTCATTTCTTCAGACGAAGAAAAGAAAAATCAACAGAGTTAAAAGGAAATAGCCCATACAGAGTGCACAATAAATAAAATAAAATAAAAAAAACACACAATCAAACTAACCTAACCACTTACTGAACGATTGGCGTTGCTCTTGTTTTTTTAGTTTCTAGTTCTCAGTCATGAGTTATCACCAGCATCAATCAGAAAAAAATGTAAAGTTCAGGCCCACCTTATAGCAGGCCCCCTGCTTGCAAAGAATAGGCACGCTTTAGTTTTTATAGTGCAGCATTGATTATACACTGCAGACCCCCCCCCCCCCCCCCCCATGTTATCAGTGGTAGTCCAACAGCAAGTGCGAAAAAATAGAACGCATGATAAATAAGTAGTTTTTGCAACATTGTATAATTTTATAGATACAGTTTACCACAGTGTATGAAATACATTGTATCAGGCAGGTAGAGTTGAAAGAGGGGGAGAGCAACATTGTATAATACTTATAGATACAGTTTACCACAGTGTATGAGATACATTGTATCAGGCATTGCCATTGGCAACCAGACAATTTTTCAAGAATAAAGGCACTAAATGCCAAAATTTCAAAAAAATAAAAGCGGCTGCACAATTCAGACACCCCCAGCTATTGAATCACAGGGGCAGTTCAGCTCGGCAGCGCGTATCCACCGAGGAGTTAGTGATTTAAATTTCCACAACTGCGAAATTATAGTATAGATATATATATATATATATATATATATATATATATATATATATATATATATATATATATATATATATATATATATAATATATATATGTATATATATATATATATATATATTGGTCAATTTCTTTGTTGTACTGAAGTAGATTGGGGTACTAACATTGATTTTTAATTAATCGTCAATGTTAGTACCCCAATATTGGTAATGACCTTTAACATGTATTAAGAAAGGTTCAATCATGAGCAATATCGATGTCTCGATGAGTGTTCATAAGGATTTTGGCACGCTACAGCTACAGCCACTGACTTTAGATATGACTTATCCCATATCTATCCAAACAAACTTACAGATCTCTAATAACTGCATCCACACACTATTTCCTAAAAGCAAGTCAACAGACAATATTTTCTGGAATTCTGAACCTCTCCCCATAAATGTGAATCTTTTCTGAACTTTACACATGGTACTGGTCCAGGCTGTATAATGGCCTTAATTTCTAGAGCTTGAACGCTTAGCACTCTCTTTCTTCCACCAGTCAAAAGTCTTTAGCGCGCCATCGCTCAGGTGTCCAACAGGAGGTGGCATAACAAAAGACAAAAGAGTGCAAAGCGTCCAAAAGAGTGCGAGGCATGCAAGCTCTTGGCAGCCTTGGATTGCTGACACAATTGGCACAGGCGTATGATTCAACAAAGCGGAAGGTCGCCAACTCCCCTTCCAGCGAATTCTTTCCGAACTTGCTGTAGCACTATGCACATATTCGGAATAATATGGTAGCAGGGACTTAGCCAGAACCTGTCCTGCCTGTCTTTTGGACAGGTAGTTTCCGAAAAACCGCCTGTTTAGACAGGCAAAAATTTCTAAGAAGATTTTTCACTTTTGACTTTTGGGGTGTAATAACCAAATATTTTCCTAACAAATTGTCTTCTAGGACATAGCTGAAGTGTAAATTGCCCTTTTGACACACTTAGCTATTAATTGTAGCTGGTGTAAGGATTTGAAGTAGAGTAGTAGCTAAATCTGGACGGGCAGAAATTTTAAAATTGCTGTTTTGGAGAGGCATTTTTGAAATCCTGGCTAAGACCCTGTATGGTAGAAAGTGTTTTTCTGATGCTAAGAGTTCTCTCTGTTTCAGCATTACCAAGAGCAAGGCTCTGCTAACTCAGCCTTGGTGTATTTGGACGGAGCGACGTTTCTCAATAGGAAGTTGGATGTTTCTCGCTTACTGGATCCCACCACAGCGTATCCTTGGTAGGTGTTTTGCGACGTCTGCAATAGAGGAAAATACTATTTTTAACCCGTTCACACTCAAGTGATCGTCTGCTACTCTCATACTTTTGAAAATAACTTCCGAATAAAGTGAAAGTTCACAACATATTTGAAGAGGTGTTGTTGTTTGGCTTATGATCAACATTTCTCATTCGAATGTTTTCCAGAAAATTCTTTTTGTAAGTACGATATTTCCAAAACTCTCCGGCCTGTTTTGGCCGCTCTGAGTGTGAATGGGTAAATGAATATGTTGGAATTTCCCTTAGAGATTAGTTTCGCCATTTCACATTTTTTACAGTTTCATTTTTGTTGTTGTAACCTCAAACTGCATCATGGGCAGTTGTTTTGTGAAATCTGCCTCCAGGTAAAAATAAAAACAAGGACATCTTGAATTTAGACATGTAATCTAGGGACTTGGACACCAATACCACGTGCTAACTGTGCATCAAGTAGGGCTGTCATTGATTACGCCCGTAACAATGAATCGACAAAAAAAAACTTATCGATTATCAATATCGAAGAAGGCACAACATATCGATTCATATGCAAATTAGGTAAATAAACTATTTTTCAGGAAAACACAGCTTGAACAACACATAAAGTCCCCACTACAACTGCGTGCATCCATTCCATTTATCCTTGAATTCACACAGATGAATGTGTATGTGTTGGGGCAGTGATCAATAGGTCAAAAAATCACCCCACAGGCACACGCGAACTACAACCATTCCTCATAAGCACATTGCTGGTTTTCATTCATTTTGAATTGGATTCACTGAATCGAATCGAAGTAGCGTATCGGTAATAATTTTGTCGATTATCGAATCGATAAATATTACTTATCAATGACAGCCCCAGCATCAAGGTAGAGTAGACCCTTCTTAGTTTTATCCCTGTATGTACAGGGTAGAGGAGAAATTAGGTAATTAACCTCATAACTTACCTAGTATGAATAATCTATTTCCCTTTCAGTCCAGAGTCAGCGTTGACCCTGTTTGTGGGTGGGGTCGCGATTCGCAGACGCACGGAGCTGATTGAGATGTGTGACGGTTACGGGAAGGTCAGCAGGGTCACACACGGCGGCGACCTCTTCTGCTACGTGGTGAGTGCGCATCTTATTTTATTTTTCCGAGTGGGGTCAGTTCGGTACAATGAAAGTCGGAAATATTGCACCTTACATTTACAGTATTATTCCTGTCATTAGAATATTAACCTTCAATATTGGCATTATGGCATAAAAAATCTCGGAAAAATCCAAAATCACAAATTTGGTTAATTTGCACCTCAGATTAATTTCCTATTCTACAGTATGCACTACACAGCTTTATGCTTAGGCCCTCTGCCGTATATCTAATGATTTTGTAAAATGATATTGATTTCAGAAATTCGCCGACCCATCTGGTGCTGCTCTGGCACAAGAGAATCTGAATGGACTACAATTTTATGATCGAACACTGAAAGTGGAACACTACCTGGCTAAGAACAAAAGAAAACAGGCACAGTAAGCATTATTTAAAGGGAGGGAGGTATTAGCGAGGTATTAGAGGTATTATTGGTACCAGTCATAGTCTTAGCCAGCAGGGCATCCGGGTGTCTTTTTGGACTCCCAAACCCTTAAAAAGCACCCATCAGGACACCCAAACAATTTTGTGAAGAATTTCTTAAAATGTCAATCTCAAGCACATAATTGAATTTTTTCATCTCCATATAATTTCCATGACATTTTACAAGGATATCATGCCTTATTTTGATGAATTTATACATGTTATACATGTTTATGGTTGAAATATGAGTATATTGTGGTCCCCTTTAAAAGTTTGGACACCCAAAAATTCTACAATTGCCAATTTTAGGCACACAGTTTCCAAATCATGGCTAAGACCCTGGTACCAGTACTCGATACGGTACCGAATATCAATATTGAATACGAAAATGTACCTTATCATTTGAGATCTGTTATACAGATACTGGTTAAAGATATAAGATTAATAGCACACAAAGCAGTTCACTATTTATCAGTGAAATTTTATGTATTGATTATGTTAAATTTAATTCTGATTCCCTGACTTTAACATAGTAATTCTGATTCACTGTTTAACATAGTAATTCTGATTCACTGTTTAACATAGTAATTCTGATTCACTGTTTAACGTAGTAATTCTGATACACTGTTTAACATAGTAAGTCTGATTCACTGTTTAACATAGTAATTCTGATTCACTGTTTAACAAAAGCAATTCTGATTCACTGTTTAACATAGTAATTCTGATTCACTGTTTAACATAGTAATTTCGATTCACTTTTTAACATAGTAATTCTGATTCACTGTTTAACATAGTAATTCTGATTCACTGTTTAACGAAATAATTCTGATTCACTGTTTAACATAGTAATTCTGATTCACTGTTTAACATAGTAATTCTGATTCACTGTTTAACAGAAGCAATTCTGATTCACTGTTTAACATAGTAATTCTGATTCACTGTTTAGCATAGTAATTCTGATTCACTGTTTAACAAAAGCAATTCTGATTCACTGTTTAACATAGTAATTCTGATTCACTGTTTAACATAGTAATTCTGATTCACTGTTTAACAAAAGCAATTCTGATTCACTGTTTAACATAGTAATTCTGATTCACTGTTTAACATAGTAATTCTGATTCACTGTTTAACAAAAGCAATTCTGATTCAATGTTTAACATAGTAATTCTGATTCACTGTTTAACAAAAGCAATTCTGATTCACTGTTTAAAATAGTAATTCTGATTCACTGTTTAACAATAGCAATTCTGATGTATCATCTAACAAAATATTTCTGATTCATTGTTTAACAAAGCAATTCTGATGTATTGTTTAACATAGCAATTCTGATCCGCTGTTTAACAATATCAATTCTGATGTTTTGTCTAACAAAGTAATTCTGAATTGCTGTTAAACAATAGCAATTCTGATGTATTGTTTAACAAAGTAATTCTGATTTGCTGTTGAACAATAGCAATTCTGATGTATTGTTTAACAAAGTAATTCTGATTTGCTGTTGAACAATAGCAATTCTGATGCATTGTTTGACAAAGTAATTCTGATTTGCTGTTGAACAATAGCAATTCTGATGCATTGTTTAACAAAGTAATTCTGATTTGCTGTTGAACAATAGCAATTCTGATGTATTGTTTAACAAAGTAATTCTGATTTGCTGTTGAACAATAGCAATTCTGATGCATTGTTTAACAAAGTAATTCTGATTTGCTGTTGAACAATAGCAATTCTGATGCATTGTTTAACAAAGTAATTCTGATTTGCTGTTGAACAATAGCAATTCTGATGCATTGTTTAACAAAGTAATTCTGATTTGCTGTTGAACAATAGCAATTCTGATGTATTGTTTAACAAAGTAATTCTGATTTGCTGTTGAACAATAGCAATTCTGATGCATTGTTTAACAAAGTAATTCTGATTTGCTGTTAAACAATAGCAATTCTGATGTATTATATTGTTTAACAAAGTAATTCAGATTTGCTGTTGAACAATAGCAATTCTGATGTATTGTTTAACAAAGTAATTCTGATTTGCTGTTGAACAATAGCAATTCTGATGTATTGTTTAACATAGTAAATCTGATGCATTGTTTTTTTCTCCCAGGAATCTACCAGCAGCTGCTGCAGGAAGTGTCAGCGCCGCCAAAAAGACGAAAATGGAAACGCCTCATGAAAATATGTACAATGATATGTCGCAACCACACATGCCCAACCAAATGCCCCCATCTCATACAGGGCAAATGTGGCCATCCAACATACCTAACCACCCACAACCCTCTAGAATGGGAGCATCCAATTTGCCGAACCAACCACCCCCGTCTAGAATGTGGCCACCCAACATGGGTAACGAAGTACCACCGCCTAGAATGGGACCACCTGACATGTCTATCCCACCACCACCATCTAGAATGTGGCCAACTAACAATGCACACCGAATGCCACCACCTAGAATGGGGCCACCCAATATGCCCAATCAAATGCCACCGCCTGATATGGGGCAAATGTGGCCATCCAATATGTCCAGTCAGACACCACCACCTAGAATGGGGGCGCCCAATATGGCAAACAATACGCCACCGGCTAGAATGGGGCCACCCAATATGGCCAACCAAATGCCATCTAGCATGGGCTCAATTAACCAATCCAATGTTTCCAACCGAAACAATCAATTCAACCAATTTTCGAAGCCGGAAATGTCGGGAAATATGTATGGTTCGAGCTTTTTTGACGGAGCCCCTCAAAACAAGATGGCTGCTGCTGTACCGGGGTACGAGGGGGGTGCAGTTCCTCTCCTGCTACAGAGGATTTCATTGGCTGCTCAACCACAAATTGTGAAACATATCGAGGATACTTATGGAGCAGTCGGGCATGTTGAACGTGACAGAGAGAACCTTATAGTGGTAAGTATGGGTGCTGCCAGTGCATCCCTGCTCTCTTTGCTATTTATTGACTCTGATTCAACTTTCACCGGATTTGTTTAGTGGATGAGCATTGAAAACGGAATAAAATATCTGGCCGCAAGCCATTTATTTAACTGCATTGATGGTCAGGCTCCAGAGTACCTTCAAGTTTTGAAAGAGTAAATGAATCCCACCACTATAACACCAGACACAGTGTTAATGCTCTGATTTTACCAAAGGTTGATTCATATGGTATAAAATCCTTCCACTACATAGGTGCCAAAATCTGGAACTCTTTGCCAGACAAGATCCAGACTACGTTCAGTAAATCTCTTTTTAAAATGAGATGCAAAAAACATTTCATGTCAGTCCTCTCTGAGTCATGAAAAAGAAATTCATCAATTCTGGGCCTCCTCTTCAAAACAGTATTATTCTATATGATAGTATTGTTATGTCAATCTTGAGCAGTGGAGTTGATTATTACATGTGATGTTATTGGACTCTGGGCAGACTGGGACCACTATGAAAATAAGTTTTTAACTTTTAGTTAGGGCTGTCATCGATACCAGCGGTATCGATGGATCGCTGGCGAAGCCCTAGCGATAATCGATACACCAGAAATGCTGGGGTATCGATTCGCTATAAAAAATAACAAAAAACTGGTTGGATACGTTGCAACACGCCAAAACTGCCGTTACCAACCAGAATTCTTTATAAAAAAAGTCCCAATCAGTGAAAACTTACCCCAATTCAAAAACGGAAGTTGAATTGAGGACGGACGATCTCTGGCGCACTACTGCGCAGGTCAGCGCAATGCATTGTGGGGTCCTGTCGAGACGATGACGGGCGGAAACATCATTAGCGCTAATGTCGAGATAGCAAATTGTAGGTATCTTTTAGTTATTGTTTAGGGCGGGGATTGCCGGGGAATAAAAATATAATGCGTGGTGGGCTATTTGCTTATATATTAGCCGAAAACCAAGCATGAGTGTGAATCGATAGCGAATCGAATCGAAGTGCTGTATCAGTAAAAATCTTTTCGATTATCGAATCGCTAAAAATTCGTTAGTGATGGCAGCCCTACTTTTAGTGTATATACCGTATCCTGTGTCTGGTTAGAATTCTATTGCATAGCAGTTAATGACGCTCCATCTAGTCACCTTTACATATGATTTTTTATGTGCCAAATGCTGTGTAATATTCATCCTACTTGACAGAATAAAATCAAATCAAAGCAAGTCAATCTGAACCATACCAATTTAACAGCATACAGATTTTCTAGAAATATGACGAACAGAAGTTTAGTTTATGGAAATTTGAATTTAAAAAAAGAAAATTTCAAAAAAGATTATGATGGTATTAGGCGGTGGTTTTCGCCGGGAACTTCGGTTTCCTCCAATACTTACAACTGGCTAGTCACAAATTAGCCATGGTATGGCACAAATGTGACGAAAAACAAATTCCAAATGTTGTTTACCATATTCCCACCTCAGCACTTCCAGCAGCAGAAGGATGCGTATGCTTTTCTCGGTACGGCTAACGGGACAACGGTGCATGGAGTTAAGACGATCATCTCGCAGCGATTTCCAGGCCATTCCGGAGAAGCCAAGTAGGTCCTTCATGTCGCTAAATTACATGCAGAGATTGCTTGGGAAAGTTTCATATACATTCATATCATCGTCCATGCTATGTGTCATCTGCATATACAAAAAAGCTCTACTTTTTATATGTCTGAGCCACCCATAACCAAGGGGATGATGACCTGTTATTTAATTATCATTTTAACCCATTAATGCTCACAGCGACCAAAACTGCCTGACGATTTTGATAAAATCTTGCAGGCAAAAGCCTAGTTAGAAAAATATTTGAAGGAGGAATGTTATTCAGAATAATACTTACAACTCTCCTTCAAATATTTTGTAAAATCTTTCAGAATTCAAAAGTTATTTTCAAAAGTATCATAGATCCAGACGAAAATTTCAAGCATATCTTTTAAGCATTAATGGGTTAAGAAGTTCATTTATAGTTAACCTTTCTTGACATTTGTTAGTAACTGATTGTTCACTTTGAATCACTCTCACCAGATTTGGGAATCTGAACCATATCAAATCAACATCATAAGTACAGGTTTGCTAGAAATATGATGTATAGAAGTTTAATATATGGAAATTTGAATTTGAATTAAGTGTGAATTAAATGGATTATGGTATTATTTATTTAAAACATTGCTACTTCAGAAGGATTTTATTTGACTATATGGACTATAAACATCTATTCACTGACTATTCTTTAAAGCGCTTTTGAACATTATAGGTGGAAAGGGTGCTATATCAAATATCAATTATTATTATTATTTTTATTATTATTATAATTATTATTATTATTATTATCATCATTTATTTCATTTTCAGTCCCAACGCTGTTCTTACGGCGGGTTGTATTGCGCCACAGCACATCCCGGAATTTCTAGAACTTTGCCAAGCTTACGGGCCAGTCTTGACAATTGAAAAAGGCCTGTTTAACACCTGTTTTGTGGTAAGAAATTCTGTTTACTTTTCTGTTTGGTTATACAGTGAAACCTCTCATTGTGAACAATAAGAATCTCAATCAATCAATATTATACCCTTTTCCAGTAGTTAAAGAAAATAATCTGAAATGAATTTCTTCCTTTAGTTATTAAGTAGAATTAAATCTGAAGTTTTTGTAGGGTTATTCCACACGATTCTTCCAAAACTTAAGAATCGATTGTTACCATAAGCAAAAATATAGGGCTTTCAAATATATTCAGACTTGTTACCAAGCACAGTTACTTTATTTATCAACACTTATGCTGCTGGTGGCTTATTTGGCCAATATAAAATGATGCAAAAAACCTAAAAAATGACTGAATTTCTGGCAATATGACTCATATGAGAAAACTCAGCGAGAGCAATCCACTGAATACCAACATGACAGGGTTTAGAGGGTTTTCAAAAATCTTTGCGTCCTTGTGCTTTGGCCGCAAGTAGCCTCAACATTGGAAGGGTTAATATATTCATAATTGTTTCTCAATTTTGAATTTCTATTTGTGTTTAATCTATTCTATCGCAGAAATTTGTCGAGACGGAGGATGCAGAGACCGCCTTAAAAGGGTTGAACGGGCAACGATTCCTAAAATCCACAAACACACTCAAGGTCAAGCGCTACGCCAGCAAAACGGACACACAGACAAAGTAGGATTGCATTTTTCATTCATCTTGTATCCATTAACCCATTCATGCCTAGAAATCTACTCGACCAGTTTCGTCTGGACCTGCCATACTTTTGAAAATAATTTTTCAATGGAGCATAAATTCGCAAAATATTTGAATGAGAGTTGTAGAAAGAGTTCTTATGAACAATTCACCTACAAGTATTTTCTAAATATCACGTCTTTTTGGAGAGATTTTACAAAAATTGTCAGGCGGTTTTGGCTGCTGCAGGTATAAATTGGTTAAGCAACTCAGATCTGGAAATCTGGTTGGCAGACAGTGTGTTGTCCGGATCAATGATACTTTTGAATAACTTTACAATTAAGTATCTATTCACAAAATATTTGAAGGAGAGTCACTGGTTGTATTCTCGTCAATATTTTTCCTTTTTAAGAGGTGATCTCCTACAGAGTCACCTCTTCATGAAATCACAAATTGTTGTATCCCCATCGCATTTGTTTACTTATTCAATCATGATTGTTTGTTTATCTCTTTTGTTCTTGATGAAGTTCTGTCTGAGCCTAGTCTGTGCTCATTGAGGCTTTTCTATCTTTTCCTTTTAGATTACTTTGTTAATCAATGTCCAACCTTGACAAAGTTTCTTTTCTTTTTCTTCTTGTGTCCTTAAAAAGTTGCTTTTTTGGCAATTTGTGATTGACATTGGACTGATACTTTGTCATCTAGCACAGAGAAGGAGGCATTTAAGAACTTCACATCCCTTTCATAGTGTCATCAAATGGTCATTAAAGATAATGACCCCAAGACACCACCGTGGGATTTCCTGCCTGAAGTGAACACTCAATCCTAGACTCCCCACAGGTCTGTGTTACCTAAGCATACATCAACTGCCACATGCAGATAAGACAACCCCCCCCCCCCTCCCATTGTTTTATTATCTCCACTCAATAAACAATTCACTCTCAATAGCCACTTCCTGAAAGGCCCAGCAAAAGAGGACCAGCTGTAAGTTCAACTGAGTGCCTTACATCTGACTAACAATGTTGTAACAGCATACTAGTAGTTATGCACACTCAGACATCTACCAAAACCCCTGTTAAACTATTTCAGCTCACTCCTGGATGATGTTTCCCCTGTTTCATCTACTTTCTTGGATGAATTGGATTTTTCGATGTTTATCAATTTGATGAGAGACAAGTCATATTTTGCTGATTTAGATATTCACAGATCTCTTAGAAATAGATAAGTTATGACCGAATAAGCAGAACATAGTACTTACAAATAGAACAATTTAATTTCCCTGGGGTATATTTTCCTGGGAAATGTAACACCCTACAGACGATGTTTTACTAAGAAATTTACCCCTCTGGAGTAAAATTTATTAGGTACTTTTTACACACTTAAATTTAAGGTAGCTTCAGGGTTTCGGCCTGCTTTATTTTCACTAGTTAGCTTATACAAAGTATATATTGCTATACCTATTTTTGAGAAATATTACTGCAACCCATATCAGAATTGAGGCTCGGGTATGATTTCATTTCTATTGTGTTTCTAACATGTTTAGCACGTCTCTGACTGTTCAACTGTTGTTTGTTATATCGGACCTGTCCAGCCGGTTCTATTATAAGCACAATAATTACAATACACTGCATGAATGTCCAAGCCCTTATTACAATCAACGTAATGTTTGTCCGAATACAATGCTAGTTAGTAAGATGACCTCCATTTCTTTCATTTGTAATTTGAAAATAGCTAGATACATGGGCCGAGAGAGGGGTGCGTACTATACACAAAGCTAAGGTCCATACATCTTTTTAATGGCCTGAACAAGGGCTGCGTCTTATATATGGGTGCGTCTTATACGCGCGAAAATACGGTACATGGTTAAGACTCTTCATTCCTCTAAGAGCACCTCTTTAAGAATGCGACCGCATCTTTCTTGTTAAGTATTTTATGAAAAATGGTCTTTTCAAAGAAACATAAAAAAAATGTCAGGATGTTTTAGAGCACCGCAGGCATACACTGGACAACATTTGGTATGGCTAAATTTTGATGAGTAAGTTTTGTTATCAACTATTGTAAGTTGAATGTTTTCTGCACTAAAAAGTAAAACTGAATGTAAAAAATCCTACGAATTCTATGCTAAGTTTTAGATTTGCTATCTCCTTGTACAATTAACACAGGACATATAGCCAGAAAGTCCTATATGGGACAAACTAATTCAGTTATATATCCTTTCAACAAAACATAACTACCAGAGTGACAATTTGTGTATTGTTTCTAGGAATATGAAGTAGTTACGATTTTCAATAGAAGAATCAGTATAGGGGAATACCTGAAAATTTTCCACTAAATAGATCATCATCAATTTTGAATGATTAATGATTGAAAATAAACCGTTTTTCTTATAATCCTACTTCCTGGGATCTGCAGTGGACTATTGGTTACAATGCCTGGCTCCCAAGCATGAAGTTGGCGGTTTAGCTCTCGGCTGGAACCCCAATAGTGGGCTGGCCTGGTTGCTATATAAATGTGCGGCATTGTGGAGGGCTCATATTGGTTCTTCAACTAACAGACCCCTTGGAATTATTTGTGAAGAGAAGGGATTTCCTTCCCTGAGGCTGTGCCATAAATTATCAGAGATATTGATCAAACTAGCAATTACGCCACTATAATTATCTTACAAATTGATTATTGGGAAATCTAGTCACCCTTGATCTACCGCTGATGACCGTTTCAAGAAATACGGCTGTAAATCTTCCTGGTACAACAAAACTGTGCTTCGTCAATATTTTCAGAAAATATGGGCCACCCTCTAACCACAAAAAATGGCATTACTAAAAGTGTCCCAAATTACTGAAAATTTACGGTAGGGATGTTTAGGAAGGTGACCAGGTTGAATGGGTCCACTCCAAATTTTCCTGAGAATTTACGGTAAGTATGTTTCAGAAGGTGACTGGGGTGAATGGGTCCACTCCCAAATAACAGAGAATTTATGGTAAGAAAGAGTCCACACAATTTTGCTCCTTTGGTTATTTCAGGGAAGGCAAGAGCAAGTCTATCTCCACTGGCTGTCTGCATGTGGTTCTGGTCTCCAACTTGCCTCATCAGGTGGATCAAGAGGATCTGGTGTATCGTTTCAAGAAGATCGCGCCAGTCATCAACTTCAGCTGGCGATACAAGAATCATTCAAGAGGCGCGCTCTTGGTAAGAATTCCGTTTTTCCGTGTGTACAGGCCTGCTAGGGGAGGAAGGTTGTGTGAACATTTCGGTTGATACAAGACTATTAACCGAATACCTTTATGCGGCGAAAACCATCGCCTAACCCAAAGTCACTGCCAACTTTTCCACATGCCCCAGGCGGGACTCGCGCTCTTGGTGAGTCGGGGAGTTGACCCACACAAGGCTCTGACACAGGTCCTAGGTCCTAAACTGTATGGTAATTTATACAGGCATTTAATTTTCGCAATTTCTGCGCTTCCCATGATTGCACCAAAATAAAATCCTTCAAATAGATATCCTGCTTTGTATCTGCTCTATTTGAGTTCATGAATGCGCAAATTTAAATAAGCGCAGGGCTGTGAAGCGAAATTTTTAGCACTCCAAATTAAAGCTGTATACAGTAGTGTTAGGGAGGTTTATTTCTAAAAATGTCCTGAATTTGGATATTTTTCTTCAAAATCGACCACCTTTCGTGAAGGGGATCTTCTACCATCTTTTCATGGCCAATGTATTGCCATAAGACTTGCAAAAAAATGGAAAACGGTGACAGATCATGTCAATGGTTGAATATGGATGTTACAAGTACCAGCTAATACTAAAAATGATAATAATAATAATAATAATAATAATAATAATAATAATAATAATAATAATAATAATGATAATAATATTAATAATAATAATGATAATGATGATAATAATAATAATTATAATAATAATGATAATAATAATGATAATAATAATAAAAATGATGATTATAATAATAATAATAATAATAATAATAACGATAAATATAATAATGTATCAATTTCACCTTATCATTTTTGTTTCTCTTTCAGAGCTTTGGTACTAGACAAGAAGCAAAGGAAGTCATCCTTAAACTGCATAAAATCAACTTCATGGGCTACAAACTCAATGTTGAATTATCGAAAAGTAGCGAATTCGATTCTACTGCTCCCATGCCACTTGAACAAGCTACGCCTCCAATCACCAACCCAGCTGTCAATCATCCGCCGTACCCTGGCCCTGGCCACGCCCCTGGGCCTGCTGCGGCGTACAACTCGATGCCGCTTTTTCCTGCATCTCAGGGTTCCGGAGCCGGAGAATGGGGTTCTTTTCCGCTTGGCTTGTCCTCACACGGAAATGTTCCTGGTCACGGCACCAGTGTGTCACACAATTCTAGTGCGGGAACATGGCCGCCACAAAGTCCTTACGCTGCCTCGTATCAGAGCATGGAGCGTGAACCTGCGGATTGGATCAGCGTAAATGACGGGAGTAAGGCAGGAAGTAGCGTAATGGGTGAACGTACAGCGGGAAGGGTGAACGAGAACAGCCGATTGGCTGGGAGAGATAGAGACACTCGTCAGGAACCGAGCCGAGATTCCCGATCCAGCACTTCACGCGACAGCGGGAAAACCCCACAGGAAGGCTCAACGCCACCTACAGGGCAATCAGGAAACCAAGCGTCCGGTAAAACCGCGAGTACTGTTCTAACGCCGGAAGATAAAGCAAAGGTGCTACTGAAAGATGTTGAGGATTCACAAGAGACAGCTTTGCTGGAAATCCTGCGGAAAATTGGTCAACTTAAACATCACCAGTTCTTGCCAGGAAGGAAAGGAGTTCTACTGGTGTGTAGGATCTTATTTTTATTAACCCATTAAGGCCTAGAAAAAAATGTTTGTTTCCTGTAACAGTCCGAAAGAAAATAAGAGTAGGTAGGTCAGTAAATTTAAAATAATAATAATACCGTCAAAAATTGGTGTTTTATGCATGATTTATGTTGATTTGGAGTTGGGAGGGCTGGCAAAACTTAAGGGTATGGATTTTTTTGAGTAAAAACTTGTTAGGATAGGGTTACAGAAAACAAGCAACTTTATGTTTAGGCCTAATGCTTGTAGCAGCCAAAAGATGCCCTGATTGTTTTAATGTTTTGATCTTTCATTCAAAAGTGTTGTTAGGGATACATCTGATGAAGAAATGTTTATCAGAAAACTATCAATAGCTTTCCTACAAATATTTTGTACATTTGTTTTTGTAAAAAAAATTCAATTTATTGTCAAAAATATTCAAGATCCAGACGACCAATTCATGAATAACTCTTACGTATTATTGGGTTAATTGTTAACTCATGTATTATTGGGTTAATTGTTAGCTCTTTTAGAGATTTCTAGCATAAGGAATAACTTAAGTAACTCCAATTATATTTCTACTAATATTTTTTGTGATTTTTTTGTTGTGGGTGTGTTATTTGGCTTAGTTTTTGTGAGTACTTTTGTTCAGTTTCGCAAACAATTTCTTTTTAAATTATTTGAACACATTCTCATATCATTTCATATTTCTGCTGATTGTTTTCAGACGTATGCGTCGGAGAAGGCCGCGTTTCGTGCGGTGTTCCAGATGAAGGATGAGAGGCTGGAGGGGAGGAGCCTGCAGGCCGTACATTTCACCCACCTAGGGCTGGAGAGCCAGGCTGACGTCCTCGCCAGTATCGGAGACCCTCGCGCCACAGTCATCCTGTAAGTAACCCCCCCCCCCCATCGCGCCACAGTCATCCTGTAAGTAACCCCCCCCCCCCCCCTCGCATCACAGTCATCCTGTAAGTAACCCCCCCCCTCGCGCCACAGTCATCCAGTAATAGCCCCCCCCCCCCCCCCTCGCATCACAGTCATCCTGTAAGTAACCCCTCGCGCCACAGTCATCCTGTAAGTAACCCCCCCTCACGCAACATTCATCCTGTAAATAACCCCCCCCCCCTCGTGCCAGAGTCATCCTGTAAGTAACCCCCCCCCCCCCCCTCGCGCCACAGTCATCCTGTAAATAACCCCCCCCCCCTTGTGCCAGAATCATCCTGTAAGTAACCTCCCCCCCCCCCCCCCCCCCCCCCCCTTCGCGCCACCGAACCCATTACATTACTCAATTTTTCATTTATTAACTGAGGGCTGTTCTATTTTTTAAAAAGAGGGTGGTTTAGGGTATTGAGTATTTGGGGGGAGGGTGCTTGTAAAATAAATTGAGTTCAGAATAGGGGGTTTCTGGGAATTCATAATTTCCTCAGTTCGATTAATCAGTTGATTAAGTAATTGATTTATTGATAAATCTATTAGTTAATTACTTGGTTTAAGAATCAGTTTATATTGATTAATTCATTTATTCATAGATTTACATTGATTAATTTATTTTCAGTTAGCAATTCTCTCTCTCTCTCTCTCTCTCTCTCTCTCTCTCTCTCTCTCTCTCTCTCTCTCTCTCTCATCTCTCTCTCTCTCTCTCTCTCTCTCTCTCTCTCTCTCTCTCTCTCTCTCTCTCTCTCTCTCTCTCTCTCTCTCTCTATCTCTCTCTCTCTCTCTCTCTCTCTCTCTCTCTCTCTCTCTCCCCCATATATTTCTCAATTTTCTTCTTTTTAGGAAAACAAAAGCTAAACCAACTGTAAAAAAGCCTATGACACTGTATGTCTCCAACTTACCAGTCATGTGTTCAAGATATAAGTTGCGTCAATATTAGCAAAACATGGAAGACCAGACTTTGAGATTTACAAGACCCTTGGAATAGCAACTGTGGTAAGTTCTTATAGCATGGTGTACTTGTTGGGCCTTAGTGGAGTTCCTAACTGACAAAAATAAAACCTCAAGGAAGTCTTTTAGGTCCCAGAGATTAAATGTATTAATGCCATTAGATTCTCTTGATATTATTGAAGACATTCTTGACCTTTAATGTTTCATTCAGGTATAATTTAAGTTGTATGTCTGTGTGTTTGTGTGTGTGTGTGTGTACATATTTGTGAGTTGTTAGATCTATCCAAAACTAAAATGATAGTTGTCACTGAAGCATTGGTGTTTTTGCAAAAATCTTTCCTAGTTTTCAGTCTGATTAGGGTAAGGTTAGGGTAATATCAGCTCAGAACATGCCCAAATTAAAAAGTTGGTTTATAATGGGAAAGATAGGGACCGATCTCACAAATCCGAATTGTAGGGTTGTGTGTATGTGTGTGTACAGAAAACTTCACATATCCAGGACAAAAAGCATCACATCATTCCTATATATACTTAACCCTTCCACTGCTGAGGCTACTTTCGTCCAAAGCACAAGGATGCAAAGATTTTTATAAACCATCTAAACCCTGTCATGTTGGTATTCATTAGATAGCCCTCACTGACTACTTTTGGATGAGAACCCATTTGTCAGGGTTTCCAACATTTTCAAGCTTTTTTGAATCATTTAGTATTGGCCAAATTAGCCACCAGCAACACAGCAGCATAAGGGTTAAACATACCATATTTGCCTGATTAAGCGCACCGTGCGGGTGCAAGCTGGGAAATTTTTCTGTCGCGGGGGTTTTTGTCAAACATTCGTATAACCCCCCGATGAGTGCCGATCGCGGTGTTACGTACTGCAACAAGAAATGGCCGATAGATGGCAGTTACAGTCGCCATCTATTTACCTTCTCGTTCTACTAAAACCTTAGAAATTTAACATGAGGAGACGACCTTTGGCGCTTGCTGGTCCCCCAAAATCGACAAAAAATTGGGGGGGGGGGGGGGGGGACAGTGCGCTTAATCGGGGCGAATACGGTAACTCCGATTTTGGTTACCTCAGACACCTTTGCTTGCTTGGTCCCTATTTTTCTGAGGTATCATATATCATGCCTGTGTTTTGTTCTTTTTTTCAGGACTACCCTCTGGGAGTGGATGCTGAACTTGTTGCCAAGGAGCTGTCAGGTACCATGTGCGATGAAGAACTCCTTAAGGTTATGGTAGACAGACCCAGGTAAGTCATCTGGTGGTTAGGGGCTACAGGCATTATATCGATGATTATGTCACACACATACTGTAGAATTGGTATTTTTTCGGTGAGTTATATTTTCCAGTTTGTACAACATAGTCACCTTACAAGATCAATTACATTACTAAATTTGGTTCCTCCACCAATCAAACTCCAGCTATTTAAACACTCGTTCACTTACCAAGGCATAGTAATATGGAATTTCTATCTTTAGATATGAAAATGGCACCATCTCTCTCAACATTCAAGAGACTTTACGTAGAGGAACAATTTTCAACTGTCATGAAGCATGACAAGTATAATCCATAAATCGGAGGGCCACAGCGAAAATCAAATCCTGTATTTGACTGTGTTACCCTTGTAATATAAAGATTATTATTATTATTATTATTATAAAATATTATTATTAACATTATTATAGTTTTGTTCATCACTTTGTTCCTAGCCGCTTATATCACTTACTAGTAATTTTAATGCAGGGCTCGACACTAACAGTGAATTGCTGGCCTAAGGTCAGTAAAAATTCCCAAAAATAGCTTTGAGTCAGTAAAAAAGTACCTCAACTGGTCCTACACAGCCAGTAAATATTTAGGGATATTCTTGTAATCAAGTTTCTCACCCCCCACCCCCCTCAAGAATGTCCCCAAAGAATCTACAAATAATAGGTTTTGGTTTGTTTTTGCAGGAAGTCTAGATGATGAACACAACCAATTTTCACCTTTTTTATCTACCCTCCAATATGTACAACCATTTTACTAATAAAATGAAATAAGCTTCTGATCTACTTGAATTAATGTGTGTGTGTGTACTGTGTGATCTACACATAATGTGTGTTTGGTTTGTTTTTGTAGGAAGCCTAGGTACTCCCCAGGAGAGAGAGATGAGATGATCGATCAGGCTCTGGTCTTCAGCATCAAAGCACATCTTAAGTGTCAGGTGAGTACCTTATCAATAGGACTGTCATTGATATGACAAGTATCGATCCATCGAAATAATTTTTCCAATTAATCGGAAAAAATATTATGTCAATTATCATGTCAATTAATCGAAACACATTTTTCAGCCTTTTACGCCATTTTTAGCCAACACTAATAAAAAAATTCGAGAGAAACTCAAGTATTCAATCCAAAAGTGTTGAGAAAACCGTCATTGTCTTTGCATTGTGAGAATCTTAGGATACTAGCCACAAAAATAGTGTGGAACATGTGAAAATATTCTATTAGTGCAGTTATTCAAAATTGAATCGAAATAATCCGAATCGAAAAATAAAATGTCAATGATCGAATCGAGAAAAAATGGATGTCAATGACAGCCCTACTTATCAACCCTAATGCTACTTGTGGCAAATTTAGCCAAGACGAAATGAAGCAAAAATTCTGAAAAATGTCTGAAACCTTGGCACGTAGGTACTTATCTGACAATACTAAGCGAAAGCTATTCAATGAATACCAACATGAAAGGCTTCAGATGGTTTTCAAAAATCTTTGTGTCCTTGTGCTTAGGACAAAGGTAGCCTCAGGGTTAAGCTATGCAATGCCACACAAGCATCTATACATTTGTGGTTGCATAACCAAGAGAACCATGCATTCATATACTGTAGAATGGCTTATTTTATTTCTGTGTAACAGTTTTCCCTATTTTTTCATTTTTGTGTCTTTCTGTTCCTGATATTTCCGAAGAAAGGACTTATGTTTTTTTCCGTTTCTAATTTTTTCTGTTTTGTGTATATTTTAAATTTTAGTATACCAAATAGTCTATTAATCTGAGGTCAAGATTTCTCCGTGTTTATTAAGTCTGAATATACACTGTATTGTTTTTCCCTGTGTTGTTTATTTCCGTTTGAAAGCATTTGGGGAAAAAATGGAAAATATAACTCACAGAAAAAATACCTATTCTACAGTATGTGTGTGACATAATCAAATTCATTTAAAACTGAGCCTGGCGTACCAATCTAAAAGACCCCTTACATATTTTGAATATTTGGCATTTGGCTGTCAGAATGTTGTGCTTGATTCAAGGAGGACTAAAATTTCATAAGAGCCTGACTATCAGATATCAAAGGCCTAGGACTAGATTGTAGCTAACCTTAAACTCACCTAATTCAGATTTCTATATAGCCCGAACAAAAGCTCTGGTCCCAGATTGTTCCTATCTACTTCAATCAGTTACACCTAACTCAGATTTTGGTTACCTCAGATACTTTTTCTTGGTCCCTAATTTTCAGAGCTTAGATAGGTTACCTGTATTTGGTTATAAATTGTAAAAGTCTATTTTCTTGTCTTCAGAAACAAGGGTACCAGCTTACTCTGGTTATTGAGGGACCCTGCTATAGCAAGGCTATGAATTGTCAAATTCCTGCATGATGATACCTGAACTATGCATTCTATTTTTCTCATCCTCAGAAAGAAGGGTACCCGCTAAATCTGGTTATTGAGGGACCCTGCTATAGCAAGGCTATGAATTGTCAAATTCCTGCATGATGATACCTGAAGTATGCATTCTATTTTCTCGTCCACAGAAACAAGGGTACCCGCTTAATCAGGTTATTGAGGGACCCTTCTATAGCCTGGCCATGAATTGTAAAATTTCTACATGATAACTCCTAAAGTATGCATTCTATTTTTCTCGTCCACAGAAACAATGGTACCCACTCATGAAGCTGACTTCCTTGACGGATGCAGAGCGGGTGATTGCCAAGAACTTGCGGCGAGACAGCTCGATAAACGAGGGGGACATCCTGGTGAGGGCTGTGCAGACATTGGCCGAGATGGACCCCGTTTACATGTCGCTAGCTAGCCAACAGGACGATTATCCTCGAAACAACACAATAACGGAACTGGCCAGGGGGAACTTCACCGCGCTGGATCGCGTGGATCTCGATATTCTCCAAGCGATCGTGAACGGAGACGCATCGACGCTTGCTACGGTGGATATCCAGCTATTGGATATCCTCAGCGACATAGAAGTGTCCATCGTTAAAGATGCGATCAAGCGCAAAATGGAAAGGACGTTTAAAAAAGAACCACCGAAAGCTACTACAGTTAAGGAGAGAGTTTCGCGGAGAGAATCTACCGTATCGGAACAAAGAGGGAGAAGGGCAGCAGGTAAAGATGGTGATTCGCGTAGGGATTCTTCCGTAACGAGTAAAAAGGCAAAAAGTCAGCTACCGAAGGCATCAGTGGATGATGGTCCTTCACAAAAAGATTATACTTCAATAGGAAAAGTAGTGAAAACCGAACAACCAAAGCCAACAGTTATTGATGGTAAATTACAGAAAGCTTTGACTGTGACAGAAACAAATACGAAAAGTCCCATACCAAAAGCATCAGTTAATGACAGTGTTTCTGCTGTAAAATCTTCTACCATAGTAGGAAATAGCGTGAAAGGTCACCCATCTAAGCCACCAGCAAAAAGTCCCATACCAAAAGCATCAGTTAATGACAGTGTTTCCGCTGTAGATTCTTCTACCATAGCAGGAAGTAGCGTGAAAGTTGACGCATCTAAGGCACCAGTTATTGAGAACGTTTCCACTGTAGTTTCATCTACTGTAACAAAAGATAGTGTGGAAGGTAGCCTACCTAAAGCATCAGTTAATAACAGTGATTCAGTCAAGGATACTACGGCAAAAGGAAGTGGGGCAAAAAGTCACCTACCAGAGGCATCAGTTAATGTCAGTGATACGGTTGTGGATACTTCAGAAAAAGGAATTGGGGCAAAAAGTCAGCTTGCAAAAGCCTCGGTCAATGTCAGTAATTCTGCTGTGGATTCTACCGTAAAAGGAAGTAAGGTGAAAGGCCAACTATCAAATGCATCGAATATCAATAAAGATTCACAAAAAGATTTCACAAAAACAGAAAAAGGGGCGAAGAGTGCAAATATTGATGGAGATTCACAAAAAGATTTTACCGAAAAAGAAAAAGGGACAAAGAGTGACCCTTCTCCGGTAACAGGAAGTAATAATGATGATGATACTGAGGACGATTCTTACGACGACTTGGTTCGGGAAATAGCCAATGGGAACTTGCTCTCCTTGCGACTGCTACACCCCATGATCCTGAAGGCAGTCCTTAACAGCGATCGGGAAACCCTGGATACTGTGGACGTCACTTTAGTGAAGGTCCTCATGTCTCTGGACCGCGTCGTCGTCCAAACTGCTCTTGATGAGCTCCTCTCCGATGAACCCATGGAGACGTCTCGCGAGAGTGGAAACAAGGAGGATGAGGAGGTGGATATCGTGAAAGAGATCGCGCGCGGGAAGTTGGGTTATTTGGAACGCTTGCATCCTCTCATTCTTAAGGCAACTCTAGAGCATGATGAGGAGACTTTAGATACAGTAGACCCGGCACTCGTGGAGGTATTAAAATCTCTAGACCCGCATATCCTAGAGACCGCACATCACGGGATTTTGATGAATTTACGGGAGGGGGGTGGAGAATGTGAGGGGGGTGACCATGACGTGGACTTGGTTCATGAGATCATCACCGGAAACATGGACTCTCTTCAGCTTCTTCACCCGCAGATCTTAGCCGCGGTTCTTGCTGACGACCAAGAAACCCTGCAGACTGTTGACGAATCTCTTGTTCACGTCCTACAGAGACTTGACCACGAAACTCTGCGGCAAGCCCTGAACAACATCAATGTTAAACTTGCAGACAAATGTGACAATGATAATACGGAGAGTGAAATCAAGGTGGAAAAAATATGCAGGGAGCTCGCGTGCGGTAACACCGATTCCTTACGGCTCCTGCACGCACATACTCTTCAGGCGGCCATCTTGGCCGACAACGAGGCGTTAAGTATCGTCGATCAGAGATTAGTCGAGGCATTACGCAGCGTAAGCGTCCAAATTTTACAATCTGCGTTAGATGCCATTCAGTGGGACCAGAGTAAGATTACACCTCTGACAGTGAGAAATGACATCACCGTGGATCTAGTCGATGAAATCACGAAAGGACACACACAATATTTGCAAATGTTAAATCCGAAGGTTTTAAAGGCGGTCCTCAATGAAGAGGAAGAGACCCTCAATACTTTGTACCCAAAACTTGTGGCGGCTCTGCGAGCTTTAGATGTGGATGTCTTGATGAAAGTCTACCTCGAACTGGATATGAAACGCTACAAAAGAGAAGAAGCGAGACGATCGTTCAGAAAGGTCACACCGCATCTTCTACGATCATTGCGAACGTGCAACTGGCAGGCTCTCTACCAGATAGACCTAGTGTTAATAGAAGCCTTCATCAACGGCGATCAGAATATCCTATCGGAATTGAGCCCCCAGTTCCTGGACTGCCTCCACAAATATCCATTACACGTCTTGCAGGAAGTATGCAGAGTTAAAACTAGACAGCAAGCTAAGAGGTTTTCTAATAATTGAGCTTAGAGCATAGTCTGGTATCATTTGGACAGCCAAACCCCCCAAAAATCACCTCTCAGGATACCCACAATTTTATGTGCCTAATTTGTTAGAATGTCAGTTTCAAGCATTTGAATGAAATTTTCCAACCCCATTATAAATCCTATGACATTTTATAAATATATAATGCTTTATTTTGATAAGTTAATACACATGTGTGTGGATGTAATCGTTCTTCATTGAAACATAGGATGCTGCAATTCTTTGGTAACCATATGTCTGCAGTCTCATATCTATCTTCCTGGTCCCTGATTGGTCAAAATTCCAGTTTCAATTGCATAATGCGGAAAGTACTATACTTTCGTTTCATAATGACCATGGTATATGGTTCAGTTTAGGAAGTGAACATATTTTGTTCCTATCACATTGAGAAAAGACCTCCTTACATAAAACATTTTCCTTTGTACTGGTGTGTTCACTTCTCTGAGTTTTCATTTTCAAGTTAGTTTTATTAGCATGCAGATAACACATTTGTATGAAGGCATAGAAAACTCAAAGATTTAACCTATTAATGCTCACAGCAGCCAAAAGCAGCGTGACAATTTTGATGAAATCTTGTAAGCAAAAGGGTAGTTAAGAAAATATTTGTTAGAGAAATGTTGATCAAAACGTTACCAACAGCACTTTATCAAATATTTTGTAAAACTCATTTTCAACTCCCAGTTATTATCAAAAACATCTAAGATGCAGACGACAATATCTGTATTAAAGTATTTATGGGTTAAAAAGACCCCTCACATTCATATTCTGTATCCTCCTCGGCCCCTGGACCACTGCATGTGAATTTGTTAACCCTTTTGCTGGTGGTGGCTAATTTGACCATTACCAAATGATGCACAAAAACCTGAAAAATGACCGAAACCCTGGCATATGGGTACTCATTTGAGAGTGCTCGGCGAGAGCTATCCAATGAATACCAACATGACCAGGTTTTGGTGGTTTTCAAAAATATTTGCATCTTTGTGTTTTGGACGAAAATAGCCTCAGCATTGGAAGGGTTAAGTGAACGAATAATAGAATGTGAGGTGAAGAGAGTTTTTTGTGTTATTATTTTCATTCCATAACTCATTCAAGGATTAATCACAGACTTCATTCTCAAACAAATTGTTTACTGAAGTGTCAGATCTAACTCTATCTACAACACTTGTTCAAATATTTTGCAAATTTATGCCCAACTCCAAAGTTATGTTTTTGCAAAGGTATCGCAGGTCCAGACAACACTTGCATACCAGATCTCCAGGCTTGTAGGGATTAACCCATTCACAACAAGAGCAAACACACAGTCTGACTCATGGCAAAAGGGTGATAAGAAAACAAGATTTTGAGAGAAATTTAACCCTTATACTGCTGCTGGCTAATTTGGTCATTACAAAATGATGCTAAAAAAACTGAAAAATGACTGAAACCCTGGCATATGGGTACTCATCTGAAAGTACTCAGCGAGAGCTATACAATGAATACCAACATGACACGGTTTAGATGGTTTTCAGAAATATTTGTGTCCTCATGCTTTGGATCAACGTAGCCTCAGCATTGGAAGGGTTAACTGAAAGCTGCTGTTTCGCTCAACAATGCCTGTTCAGATATATTTTCCAATGTGTATATTTTAAGTATGTTCAAAATTTTCTGATATAAGTGGGTCTGCCCTCATAGCCCAGTGGTCTTAGGTTCTGCATTGACTGTTTGCTATTTCTCACCACTGCCCAGGTTTGAACGCTATCTGGGGCATATTGGAAAGTTGCCAGTGACTTGAGGGTTAGGCGGTGATTTCCAGTGGGTACTTGTGGTTCCTCCACCACTTACTGGCTAGTCACGACTTACCCTTAATATTTCAGAAAAATTGATGATAAACAAATCTTTAAATTCCAAATTCATATTTTTTAATGTCTCTATTATATGTATTTTACTCAAAGGTGTCCGCGCTCCAGAGGGGAATTGGTTTTTAATCTTGACCTCTGAAAAAAGGAAACAGCAGAGCAGTAATGAACATGACCGTTATTTGTAACTCCACATTGAATATTTAATTTGTCAAGAAGTGAGAATTTTTAAAAACCACATGGACCTCATTAGTAAATCAATAAAACACAGAGAAACGTCCCTCTGGGATATTGGGTTAATAAATAGGCAGTTAGCACCCAATACGGCATCTTACTGACAGGAAACATCCAACGCGTAAGATTATGGCCAGGATATAGCGGATTAGCCAGAAGTGCATATGGTTTACGCCTAGATCCAGCAGAGAGCCACATATGGGGGAAATGAACGGGGGTAACTGAAATAACCATACAATTACACAAGGACCAGTGCTCAGTGTGAAGGTTGTGGCTGTTGTTTAGTGCATGCAGTGTAAAAGGTGCTGCAAACAGGTTATGAAGGCGCGGGCTGAAGAAAATAAACCATGCCTATTGGCTGCAAGCAGGGTATATCAGTTGTCCAATGTTGACCAACAACCTAGGTAATGGGGGAGATCTGCCAGCTTCCATATATATATATATATATATACACACACACACACACACATATATATATATATATATATATATATATATATATATATATATATATATATATATATATATATATATATATATATATATATATATATATATATATATATATATTTGTACCACAGTTGCTTGCCTTCCACCAATCAGAGGCTTCGAAAAGTGTAGGGTTATAGGACATAACCCACACTTTTCAAGTCTTTGTTCTCTAAGCTGCCTAAAACCAAAGGTGTTACCCAAGGGTATACTTTTCTCGGTCTGTGATTGGTGGAAGGCAGTCAACTGTGGTACAAGCCACATAGACTCCTCGGAAGCTGTGGTGTATGTGATACCCTCGGGGTTACTCGGCTACGCCTCGTAACACCTTGGGTATATCCCATACACCACAGCTTCCTTGGGGTCTATCTATCACATGTTTTGACACTTTTCACACTTTTCGAGGCCTCTGATTGGTGGAAGGCAAGCAACTGTGGTACATATATATATATATATATATATATATATATATATATATATATATATATATATATATATATATATATATATATATATATATATATATATATATATATATATATATTATATATATATATAAAGTCAGCGTGAAAACAACTTCCATCACAATGGGGCAGAAATACCCATCGAAGAAAAACGATTCTTAGTGGCCATTCTCAATAGGTACTGAGAATGTTTTTGGATCCATGTATGGATAAAATAACTTTATTTGGACGCCCTCATTTCGCATTGTTATAACAATTGCCATAATTATAACAATGTGTCAGAGCATGTATAGCTCTGAAACATTTCTACACCTGTTGGTTTCATCTAAGATGAAGATAACATGGATTGGTCGCCACAGACCAATTACAATACGGCCCATTGTAAAGACCTAGACACACCTAAACCCACTTCAGTGTGACATACGGATGAGTGCTCTCGTATTTGTTTACATTATAAAGGAGGTTACTCACGAACATGCGCAGAACGCATCTCTTGAGTGTTTCTCGCCACCGCCTGGGCTAGCAGTCGTGCTGAGGCTATTGAGTGAGATCTGCTGGTTGCGTATTCGACATTCGTGATTTCATTCTCTCGTAAGCTTCAGGTGCGATTGTGTTAAAGCACGAAGGTCGGTCCATTGTTTTATTCATCTAAGGTTTAATATCCGCCCACTTCTGGATGGAGCCTACCGCATAGTACTGGTCGGAAACGCGCTGAAACTACGTGTACGTCCAAAGCATAAGATTATGGCCAGGATAAAGCTGATTAACTAGAAGTAATTAACATACACATGTATTACCCCTTATGCTGCTGGTGGTTCATTTGGCCAATACAAAATGATGCAAAATCCTTTAAAAAATGACTCATTTCGGAGTAACCAGCTTCCAATGAATACCAGCATAGCAGGGTTTAGATGGTTTTCAAAAATGTTTGCGTCCTTGTGCTCCGGACGGACGTAGCCTCAGCATTGGAAGTTTTACCATTCCCGAATGGAGTGAACAGTTGCCGCCATCAATATCTGCAGTGAAACCTGTAACACCAATAGACCATGGGTAGTTCAGGGTACAACATGGTATCGGCGATCTTTAACCCTTCCAATGCACAAAAAAGCAAAACATTATGAAAATCATCTTAACCCTGTCATGTTGGTGTGCATTAGAAAGCTCTCGCCGAGTGCTATCAGATGAGTACCCATTTGCCATGGTTTCAGTCATTTCTCGGCTTCTTGCCATCATTTCAGATTGACCAAATTAGCAAGCAGCAGCTAAAGGGTTAACCCTTCCAATGCTGAGGCTACTTTCATCCAAAGCACAAGGATGCAAAGATTTTTGAAAGTAATCTGAATCCTGTCGTTTTGGTATTCATTGGAAAGCTTCAGTCATTTTAGGTTGTTTGCATCAGTTTGTATTGGCTGAATTTGCCACCAGCAGCATAAGCGTTAATGCACTTCTGTGATATCATTTCAAAAGGAGTTGTTCAGACATGTGAAAAGGTTACTGCCCACCGTTTGCTCGTTGTGTTCACCACTGCACTTGGCCCAGGGGGGTGGGGGGGGGGGGCACTCAGGTACAGAGGGGGGCGCATACGCTCGTTATCAAAAATACCCCTAAAGCACTGATTTCTGCCCAAAAAAGCACCCTTATTTCAATAAAAACGCTGACTTTTTCGAGTAAATAAACACCCCTTCTTTTATCAAAACACTGACTTTGGATGAACGGGAACATATATTTTAACTTTAGATTTTATATTCCTCTGCCTGTTTAGCGGCAGCAAGTGGCGACAGCAAACTCGGAAGCCCAGTCACTTCGGGAGTCACTCGGCGTCAGAGCCGCGTATATTTCGTGGATTGTAAGGGGATTTGACCTCCATACTTCGTACCTTGGTACAAAAAAGTACCCTTCTTTTACAAAATCGCGGACATGCTTTAAAAAGACCGCTTCTTCCGCGAAATACGTAACGCGGATGCGGCCCCCCTCTTAGACCGAAATATCTGACTCTCCAACAGCCATGTAGATTATTTTCGATGCTTATTTATCTATTTATGGACGTTTATAAATAGATAAATAAGCATCGAAAATAATCTACATGGGTGTTGGAGAGTCAGATATTTCGGTCTACCCCCCTCTGTACCTGATGGGGCTTTTAACCCTTGTGCAGCTGGTGGCTAATTTGGCCAATTCAAAATGGTGCAAAAATGTTGAAAAACGACGGTACTCATCCGAGAGAACTCAATGAGAACTATCCAATGAATACTAACATGACAGGATTTAGTAGTACAGTAGCCAGCCACCCATTTTTGGAATTCAGGTTAACCCGAGAGCTAGAAAATTTCCGTTGGTATCATGTTTTAGGTCCACACTTGGGGCATACCGCCAGGGTGGATGTAGACTTCAGAAGTGGTGCACATCTTTTTTATGGGGTCATGTCTTAGACACCCCAATATATGTAAAAAGGCCCCAAAATGGTCAAAATAATAGGTATAGGGGTAGGAAAGGCACCCTAAAACACTCATAACTCAGCTTAAACCAAACATAGGGATGGGTGTTTGGTATCAAAATGTTGGTATGAAAGAGAAGTATCTTTTGAAATAGTAAACACATAACTAACTCAATCCCATGATGTAATAAAGGTCATTCAAGGTCAAAATGGCTGCCAAATGAAGAATCTGGGATTTTCCCATATTTTATAGTTTCCGTTTATAAACTTCTCAGTTTTTTTGAAGGAATGTATTTCTTTTTTGTAGCCACTTTTTCTAAAGGAATGTCTTTTAATGGAATTGTTGAACATTTTAGAAAGTTCATTGACTAGAGTTTTAAGTCCAATTCTGAGCTGTAAGGTACAAAGTAGGGTACCAAGCCCACCTGGAGACCCCAAAAAGTGCCTAAAATGGTAAAAATTTGAAAACTAAAATGATTGTATCTTAAGTTTTTTAAGTAGGAAGGGAGCAAATGATGCACCAAAACATCAGGTTTAATTTTCTCCTCAATCCGGAAGATAATGGAAAAATAATATTGAAATTAAGGGGTCGTTGAAGGTCAAATAAAGGTCAAAATATCATTTTTTCCCTCAAAAATTCAAATTTTGATCAAGAGATTTTGATGAAGTACTTGTGTTTTGTCATTATATAATTTCCAAACCAAGTAACCACAATAATTGACAGATAAATAATCTCAACTATGGTCCAACAAATCATTTTCTACCATTTACCAGTGAAAATGAAGTAGTTTTAAGTCAATATGGAGGTGTAGAATGTGGCATTTGGCTATTCAATGCTTATGATAAGTGTTTACGGACGGGTTATGAGAAAGTGATAGTATGGGACCACTGTTTAGGTCATAAAAGTTGTGAGCACCAAACATATTAGGCATTGTTTGGTATCAAAATGTTTGTTGTAAGACAGTCTTTCCATTCCATGCAACCAGCCTAGGGTAGGGTCTATTTTTGTGATACTAGAGGTCATTCAAGGTCAAACTAACCCCAATTTCATGATTTAAGGCATTTTGTCTTTGAATTTTCCATTAAGAAGCTTATCAAATTCTCCTAGAATACATATTTTATCCTGGAAATATTTTTAGGTGAGTAATAATTCTCAAAAAGGATTCTGAGACATTTCTAGGTCATTTCAAGAGAAAGTCTGAACCAATCTGGATTATTTAGGGACCAAAATGACAAAATGACTGATTACAGGTGCACTCAAATATTTAAGTGAGGCAGCAGAAAGTCGACATAACAGATCGAGTCATATCTTATGGTATGTCAGCTTTCATTTTCAATAGGGAGAATAAGCCTTTTGACTTGCGGCATTACTTGCCTATTGTGTTTGTCATGTAAGATTATAAAGGCAGTGTAAAATATCACTGAGATTTAAGGAAAAAATGAAGGTCAAATAAAGGTCAAAACGTCATTTTTTCTATTAAAGATTCAAATTTTGATGAAGAAATTTTGATGGAGTAGTTGTGTTTTGTTATTACATAATTTCCTAACCACATTACCACAATAATTGACAGACAAGATACCTTAAATATGTTTTACCAAGACATTTTTACCCTTTACCTGTGAAAATGAAATCATTTTAAGGTTACAATATGCAGATGTGGAATGTGCTATTGGACAATTCATGCCTAAATTAATTCTTTAAGATTGAGCTGTGAGAAAGTGCTAGTATGGGACCACTGTTTAGGTCATAGAAAGTGTGAGCACAAAACATTATAGGCATTGTTTGGTATCAAAATACTTGCTGTAAGGCAATCTTTCCATTTCACACAACTAGCCTAGGAAGGGGTAACTGTTGTGATATTAGAGGTCATTCAAGGTCAAACTAACCACAATTTCATGATTTAAGGCATTTTGTCTTTGCATTTTCCATTTAGCCACTTATTAAATTCTCCTGGAATGCATATTTTCTCCCGAAATTAATTTAGGTGAGAAATATCCTTAATAAGAATTCTCAGACATTTTTGCAGTTACTTCAAGACTAAGTCTGGGTCAATCTTGAATATTTAGGGGTCAAAATGATGAAATGTCTGATTGTGCACCCAATAGTTAGTGAAGCTGCAGAAAGTTGACATGATAGATTCATATCTTATGGTACATCCTTTCATTTTCACTGGGGGAAATAAGCTTTTTAACTTGCCTTTTGTGTTTTTCACAAACAAATAAAGACTGTAAAATATTACTGAGATTTAAGGAAAAAATATAGGTCAAACCAAGGTCAAAAGGTTAAATAGAGTATTCATGACTCTGGAGAAAATATCTGTAATACTGCAGTTGCATCTTGTTCAAATGAGTAATTTTCATTCACCTGGAAGGAATATTTGACAATCATGCACTAAAGAAACGATTAGTTTACAACTTAAATAACATTTTCAGATAAGAACAAGTTGCTTTCTATCTATTTGGAGGTCAAAGACTTAGACTGCCAGGATTTTACCTAGAAGCAACTTCTGAATTGTTCTAAAAAAACCAGACCAATATTGACTTTTAGTGTCATTCATGTTCAACATACCAAACTTTATACACAAGGTTTAATAGTATAAAAATCATGTTACATTTAAAGATTAAAGCCAGTGTAAAATATAGGTAGTGTAAAAGTTTAAGGTCAAACTAAGGTCAAAAAGAGTATTTGTGACTTTGGAGCAAATATCTCAATGCAATAGTTACACTTTGGTAAAAAAAAAAAAAAAGCCAGGGTCTTAGTTCACCTGAAAGGAATATTTTCCAATCATGAAGTGGAGGAACTGAGGTAGTTTACAACTACATATTAACATTACCAGATGAAATAAGTTGCTTTTGATTGTATTTGGCTACAATAACTAACTCCACATGCTGGCCTTACATATGTCTGCACCAAACATTGAGTACATTGTAAGCCTTTAGGTGACAAATGTCTCTTTCTAAAGCTTTCGAAGTTGTTTGATGAAAGTTAGGCAGAAGATCATGAATCAAATTAAAGAAATAAGTATCATGAATTTTATATAATAAACTAGGTATGTATCTGTCAGTGGTTCCATTCGTAAATTGGAAACCATAACTGTAATTTTGAATAGTTCGGCATTATCTAAAAAGATTTTACCTAATTTTGGTATATGCATCTTTTATTATCCATGACATTAATTCCTAGCTCAGTACCAACCTCTCTGATTGTTAGATATCTAACCTTTATTTGACCTCCAGCACGTGCGACCTAGAGTACATAAAATATGTGTACATACCTTAATCTATTTTGGAAAACAATTAGCCTATTTAGTCACTATCAGACTTAGTCAATTTAAAAATCCCCATTTAGGATCCAATTCATTTTGTGCTGACGGTCAAGCTATCTGTGACTATTGTATGTGCATTCATAAACAGTGGTACAGCCTTTTGGATTTTTTCAATAAACAGCTAAATAAACTGATTAAAGAATTGTTTAAATAGCAATTCCTATAACCTCTGGGAGAGATTTGACTTATCTAAGACATTACTCATTGACAATATATGCACATCAAAGGAATTTGTAAAAAGGCGGACATCTTCTGAAGTGAAAGATGCAAAAACCTATACCAGAGCTCATCCTGACCTTCAATGACCTCTAAACCACAACAGGGACTGTCACACAAGAAATTGTACATACAATTTAGAGATCATAAGGAGAAGCTATCATTGTGTTAACAATTCTAACCCCAAAGTTCTGTTTCTATGCATCAAAGAAACCTAAGATAATTATGGCTGAAGTTGGCTTTACTGCATGAGTTGTGGAAATTTTCCTAGGTTTGAAATGAGATAATTAATCTAGCTGACCTCCTAATTCACAAAAATACTAAAGTTTGTACTGGTCAATACTATCAATAAGCTATCCTTGAACTGAATGACTTCCCAATTTTCTGTACAGAGATTGGTAATAAATTTCATTGACAAGTAAACTACAGTAGGAAGACTAAAAAATCTACTTCAATTTCATAAATAATTAAATTATTCCCATGTTTGACCTTTGATTATGTTACTACTGAATTTGAATCAGAAATCGCACTTAGGTATAACCTTGGTAGTCTCAGTCTTTGACCTCAAAATATATACAAAGCAACTTATTCTTATTATTGCATACTATCTATTCAATTAATTTCATGATTACCAATAATTCCTTCCAAGCGAATGAGCATTACTCGTTTGACCAAAATAAAACTGCAGTATACCAATCTTTGCTTCAAAGTCAAAAATGCTCTTTTTGACCTTTTGACCTTGGTTTGACATTCCATTTTCCCTTAAATCTCAATAATATTTAACGCTATCTTTAACCTTACATGGCAAACACAAATTGGCAAGTTAAAAGGCGTATATGCCCAATTGAAAATGAAAGCTGACACACCGATAAAATGTTGTGTCAACTTTCCGCTGCTAAATTGATATTTGGGTGCACCCAAAATCAGGCATTTTGTTATTTTGATGCCTAAATATTCACAATTAGCACAGACTTTGTCTTGAAATAACCTTAAAAGGCATGAGTTTCTCTTTAAAAAGATATTTCTCACCTAAAAATAATATTTTTTAGGAAAAAATATCATTAAATATGTATTCTAGGAGCAATTGATGAGATACTAGACAGGCAATTCAAGGACAAAATGCCTTAAGTCATGAAATTGGGGGTAGTTTGACCTTGAATGACCTCTTATATTATCACAGCAAAATGCCCTTCCCTACCCTGGTTGCATGAAATGGAAAGATTGTCTTACAACAAGCATTTTGATACCAAACGATGCCTATAATGTTTGGTGCTCACAACTTTTATGACCTAAACAGTGGTCCCATATGTCACTAGCACTTTCTAACAACTGGATTTTAAACACTTAATTTAGGCATGAATTGTCCAATAGCACATTCCACATCTGCATATTACCTTAAAACTAGTACTTCATATTCACAGGTAAAGGGTAAAACATTGTTAGTAAAATATATTTAAGGTATCTTGTCTGTCAATTATTGTGGTAATGTGGTTGGGAAATTATGTAATGACAAAACAGAAGTACCTCATCAAAATTTCTCCATCAAAATTCGAATTTTTTAGAGACAAAATGACGTTTTGACCTTTATTTGACCTTCATTTTTTCCTTAAATCTCAGTGATATTTTACACTGCCTTTATAATCTTACATGACAAACACAATAAGCAAGTAATGCCGCAAGTTAAAAGACTTATTCTCCCCATTAAAAATGAAAGCTGACATACCATAAGATATGACTCGATCTGTTATGTCGACTTTCTGCTGCCTCACTTAAATATTTGAGTGCACCTGTAATCAGTCATTTTGGTCCCTAAATATTCCAGATTGGTCCAGACTTTCTCTTGAAATGACCTAGAAATGTCTCAGAATCCTTTTTAAGAATTATTACTCACCTAAAAATATTTCCAGGATAAAATATGTATTCTAGGAGAATTTGATAAGCTTCTTAATGGAAAATTCAAAGACAAAATGCCTTAAATCATGAAATTGGGGTTAGTTTGACCTTGAATGACCTCTAGTATCACAACAATAGACCCTACCCTAGGCTGGTTGCATGGAATGGAAAGACTGTCTTACAACAAACATTTTGATACCAAACAATGCCTAATATGTTTGGTGCTCACAACTTTTATGACCTAAACAGTGGTCCCATACTATCACTTTCTCATAACCCGTCCGTAAACACTTATCATAAGCATTGAATAGCCAAATGCCACATTCTACACCTCCATATTGACTTAAAACTACTTCATTTTCACTGGTAAATGGTAGAAAATGATTTGTTGGACCATAGTTGAGATTATTTATCTGTCAATTATTGTGGTTACTTGGTTTGGAAATTATATAATGACAAAACACAAGTACTTCATCAAAATCTCTTGATCAAAATTTGAATTTTTGAGGGAAAAAATGATATTTTGACCTTTATTTGACCTTCAACGACCCCTTAATTTCAATATTATTTTTCCATTATCTTCCAGATTGAGGAGAAAATTAAACCTGATATTTTGGTGCATCATTTGCTCCCTTCCTACTTAAAAAACTTAAGATACAATCATTTTAGTTTTCAAATATTTACCATTTTAGGCACTTTTTGGGGTCTCCAGGTGGGCTTGGTACCCTACTTTGTACCTTACAGCTCAAAATTGGACTTAAAACTCTAGTCAATGAACTTTCTAAAATGTTCATTAATTCCATTAAAAGACATTCCTTCAGAAAAAGTGGCTACAAAAAAGAAATACATACCTTCAAAAAAACTGAGAAGTTAATAAACGGAAACTATAGAATATGGGAAAATCCCAGATTCTTGATTTGGCAGCCATTTTGACCTTGAATGACCTTTATTACATCATGGGATTGAGTTAGTTATGTGTTTACTATTTTAAAAGATACTTCTCTTTCATACCAACATTTTGATACCAAACACTCATCCCTATGTTTGGTCTAAGCTGAGTTATGAGTGTTTTAGGGTGCCTTTCCTACCCCTATACCTATTATTTTGACCATTTTGGGGCCTTTTTACATATATTGGGGTGTCTAAGACATGACCCCATAAAAAAGATGTGCACCACTTCTGAAGTCTACATCCACCCTGGCGGTATGCCCCAAGTGTGGGCCTAAAACATGATACCGACGGAAATTTTCTAGCTCTCGGGTTAACCTAACTTCTAAAATAGAGCCCTTTTCTTGATCTGGCTACTGGACTATAGATGGTTTTCAAAAATCTTTTCGTCCATGTGCTCTAGATGAAAGTAGCCTCAGCATTGGGAGGGCGAATTAGGTCTAAATGGTACCGTTCTGTCTTAAAGATAAAGGTATAAGTAATTGGATTGTCGTCTTGTATCCACCGAAGCGCTCACACGACCTTCCTCCCCTAGCAGGCATGTACACATGGAAACCATTCCAATCCCCCGGGGATATTCCAGAGCAACTGGCAGCATATAGCGCACAAGCTCTAAGCAATGCCTTATTTATGCTAGGTACCCATTTTGCAACTGAGTAGACTGAAGCAATATTGAATAAATTGTCTTGCCCAAGGACAGACCAGAGTGCCCCGGCCGGGAATTGAACCAGCGACCCACTGACTCCTAGTCCAACACCTAACCAACTGAGCTACTTTGTCCCCGTACTTAATCCATTCCGGATCCACTCCACATTGGCAAGACTGCCAGTGTTGCTAAAGAGATGCGTGACCATTCGATGGGGACGAACACGTAGAACTTGAAATGGCCGCACTCGAGGAGGACCTAGAGGCCTTAAGAAATACCCTGCCAAGCGTCATAGGTATAGTACAGTACATACTGGAACAGAATGATGAACTACACATAGCAGTCAAACCTGACGCCTTTCTGCGGATATTAGAACAGGTGGTAAGTGTGCCAAGGGGTTACTAGAAAGGTGGATACGGATAATCGTCTATTCACCTATTAATGCTTAAGAGTTCCTCCAGAATCTGTCGTATGGAACTATGATACTTTTGACAGTATCTTTGCAATTGAGATTTATTTTTGAAAGTATTTGAAGGAGAATTGTTCGAAATGTTTTCACGCATTTCTATGGATATTAGAGCAGGTGGTAAGTAAGTATATAGAGTAAGAGAGCTAGAAACGGATATTCGACTAGTACGCAAGGGATTCCAACTTTCTCAGTTCGCACCAGCATGTGGCAGAGGCTTTAAATTACGAGCACCCGGCCAAAGCCAACTAGCACTGAAGACTGTGTGACTGTTTGAGCCTTATAGATACACACACGGGGGTTTCCAAGGGGTGTCCAAGTATTTAAATCAGAAGACAAACATTCCTGGAGTACAGCAATTCTAATGGCTGACATGCGACAATTGGTTCTAAAATATATTACCAGGTGGCACTATCATGAAAACCTTAATATCATTATCAAAGGCATGGATTAATACATAATAGCAATACATGTACTATTCGACAGGGTTGAAAGGTTTATAACGGATCTATCAAACCATATACTAATGAAAGTATATGACATGTTAGGCTGGCCTTGCTGTCTGATAACTATCAACAGAGCTAGTTGATTTTGGCCTGTCGCGCATTTGAAGATTAAAGAACTGTATACGGAATTAAGTTACTTTTGTTTTGTGTTCACATATTTGAATTTATTTCGATGTATGATGAATTTGTGTAGTTGAAACTACAGTCAATGAATAATACATACATACAATTAATCACACAGTTCACAGTTTCACTATTTGGTGTAGGAGGCAAATACATGTAATTAATTTAGTTTTTTAGCCTATACGTGTAACCAAGTAACAATATCTGTAGTAAAGGCTATGCCAATTAACATGCAACAGTTTGGTCTACAAGGTGCCTATTTTGTCAGTGCCCTCTTTCATAATGCCCTTAATGCGTTAAGGGATCAGAACACCCTCTTCCACCCGGATGTTTTCATGTTAATACCCCCATTTTCCCCTGGACGTTACTTTGAGCCCCACGTGTTAAGGTGAGCTATAAATGCAACTAACCGGAAGCTCTTATTGGGCCTATTCTCAACCGTGAGAAGGAAGTACTGGGTTTTCAATATGTATCAGTATTAGAACATGGTGGAATAGGTCGTCATCATATAGTCGCCGGCATTACTTTACGAACCGCTAACTAAGGTACTACAGTGCCGACATTTAATTTCTACACTGAATGTGCGGGCAGCTCAGGCACAATACACGACTGAACGCCCCATTGCCGACCAGTTCCCTGGGCATGGATGCATGGATGGCCTTGTAACTGAACGTAGATTTGAACCGCAAGCTACGTGGGTCGTTGCTGTGCTTGACTTGTGTTTTAGCATGTTATTCATGAGTGTTTTGTACAACCAGATACTGGCAGACGTCCGGTCGATTGGTGCAGGAATTAAATGTCTGTACTGTAGATGACCGCACGAGTTTCCATGCCATGATTGTCAGTCTGAGCCCACCACTATACAAAATGGTAGGTCTGATGCCTCTATCAAACTATAGTTGGCAGCAAAGTTTTAGGAGTTGCGGTCAGTTATCAAATACAGGTCTAGTAAATCCCCCTTTAATTTATACAGAACTATTAAAACCTGGATCGATCAGTGGGACAGCCAGTTAACCCTTATGCTGCTGGTGGCATGTGGGTACTCATCTGAGAATACTCAACAAGAGCTTTCCAATGAATACCAACATGACAGAGTTAAGATGTTTTTCAGAAAATCTTTGCATCCTTGCGCTTTGGACAAAAGTAGCCTCAACATTGGATGGGTTAACACAGACTTGTAACAGGTAAGGGGGTGTTTTCGAGTCCCGGAGCGCATACACTGGGTCCTAAGGCATGCCAATATTTGGTGGGTACTGTGAGAAAAAATAGTTTAAATATTGTCACCTACCATATCATCTTTGTAACAACAATAAAGACCTTTATTATTGCTTGCTTCGGATTGTCCAATCAGCAACCAGGATTTGTACCATGTGACCGGTCATTAAATCCCCATAATGCCCTGTGACGCAGGGCATTAAATGTCACCTCATAATGCCCTGCAGACCTTATTGTTGGTCTGTACACTATATATCACAAGATACTATTAATTAGACCACAAGAAACGCTGTATGCAGGGAGGCAATAACAAAAACCTTAATAACTGTTCACCAGGGCAGTTCGGCCCTCGGTCTGACCAGGATGCCTTCAGGTGCACATTAAATACACATACTGCCCTGGTGAACAGTCATTAAGGCTTTAATAATAAATCAATAGGTGGTATCAATAAATGGAGTTTACGCGATTTAAAAGTACAATCCGTATCAACAATGGAAGTGAAACATTTGACAGAATCATTTGACCATTCTTCTTGAAAATGTATTGAGTTAATCCGTTACCAAAGGGTCTGCCATGTCGCACGTTTTAAGGCCTCTCGACAAAGTGACAGTTGGACAACCACGAAGTCTAGAGTTTTACAGTAAGACTAGAAGCAACACGTGTACGGATCACCACGGAATGCACACACACACAGAGCCCTGCATGTCAGTACTCTGCTTCACACTGCCATTGGTTTCTTTTGAAGCCACGAGAGAACTTCTGAAATCTCAAATTGTTCATTTCTTTGTCAGCATTATTTTTATCTATTTCTATTCCTTTGTTGTTTTCTACAATAGCAAAGGTCATTAAATTTTGCAAAGATTTAATGGCACTAGTAAATGATCTCTGCGTGCCCATGTGCCTTTAGCCCTTCCAATGCTAAGGCTACCTTCGTCCAAAGCACACAAATGCAAAGATTGTAGACCATCGAAACCCTGTCATGTTCGTATACATTAGATAGTTCTCACTGAGTACTCTCAAATGATTACCTGTGTACCAGTGGACCAAGAGCCCAGGAACTTTTATTTAACCGTCTGAGGCCAAAAGGTTTGAGGGTTGTTTCTAGACCAGAATTTTGTGCTGAATCTGAAAATCCATTTCTTACGAACGGCAGGTGGTGGGTTATGGGTGAAATCGGCATGCATGCATACATACATACATACATACATACATACTTATTCACTTTTCTCTGGGGGGAGGGGGTCGTGTGGGGGCAGAAGAAACTGGATATATTTGTATATATATATATATATATATATATATATATATATATATATATATATATATATATATATATATATATATATATATATATATATATATATTCGGCGAATTGAACCCGTATTGTCCGCGTGAGAGCCGGACAATTAACCTCTAGGCTACGAAGCCAATCCTTGAATGGATGGCGAATTTATAACACTAAGTACAAATGTCGTACCAAACTGGAAGTTGGTCGGGGCGTTCTCGAATCATGTTTATCATTTGTTAAATACTAGACACCCCCCCCCCCCCCCTCAGGTAAACTTGTGATTTCCTGAGTAACTGATAAGGTGCAAAGTGGCCGTGCTTATGCTCCTTTAATACAGAGTCGATCTTTCCCCATGCCACTCTCATGACAGGCCTATATACGCTGACCGTCGTAGAGCCGAGTCTGGTCACGACTGCATAATGAAAAGTGAATATTTGCAATTCATAAATGCACTATGAAATTCCTCATTCATTTATCAATATTCAATATCAATTATGAATGTTCCAAAATGTCTTTTTTGTCCACTTTTACATGCCATTTTGGTCACCACATACTATCAAATTCAAATAATGAGTGCTCCCTTGGAAGTGGTGAAGGGGGACATCTAGCGGGAGAATGGCAAACTATGTGAAACAGCAGAAAAAAAAAATTAAATATTTTTTTTCTGCTGTTTTGGAAAATGGAAAAACGGTGGAGAAAATAAATTTAAATATTTTTTTTCTGCTGTTTTTGGAAAAACAGTGGAGAAAAAAAATTTAAATTTATTTTTTCTGCTGTTTTGGAAAATGGAAAAACAGCAGAAAAAAAATATTTAAATTTATTTTTTCTGCTGTTTTGGGAAAAACGTTGGAGAAAATAAATTTAAATATTTTTTTTCTGCTGTGTTTTGGAAAAATGGTGGAGAAAAAAAATTTAAATATTTTTTTTCTGCCTTCACACTTGCACCATCGTAAATTTGCCAACTCAAAATGGTGCAAAAATGTTGAAAAACGACGGTACTCATCCGAGAGAACTCAATGAGAACTATCCAATGAATACTAACATGACAGGATTTAAGAGTTCCTCCAGAATCTGTCGTATGGAACTGTGATACTTTTGACAGTATCTTTGTAATTGAGATTTGTTTTTTAAAATGTTTGAAGGAGAATTGTTCGAAATGTTTTCACGCATTTCTACGGATATTAGAGCAGGTGGTAAGTAAGTATATAGAGTAAGAGAGCTAGAAACGGATATTCGACTAGTACGCAAGGGATTCCAACTTTCTCAGTTCGCACCAGCATGTGGCAGAGGCTTTAAATTACGAGCACCCGGCCAAAGCCAACTAGCACTGAAGACTGTGTGACTGTTTGAGCCTTATAGATACACGCACGGGGGTTTCCAAGGGGTGTCCAAGTATTTAAATCAGAAGACAAACATTCCTGGAGTACAGCAATTCTAATGGCTGACATGCGACAATTGGTTCTAAAATATATTACCAGGTGGCACTATCATGAAAACCTTAATATCATTATCAAAGGCATGGATTAATACATAATAGCAATACATGTACTATTCGACAGGGTTGAAAGGTTTATAACGGATCTATCAAACCATATACTAATGAAAGTATATGACATGTTAGGCTGGCCTTGCTGTCTGATAACTATCAACAGAGCTAGTTGATTTTGGCCTGTCGCGCATTTGAAGATTAAAGAACTGTATACGGAATTAAGTTACTTTTGTTTTGTGTTCACATATTTGAATTTATTTCGATGTATGATGAATTTGTGTAGTTGAAACTACAGTCAATGAATAATACATACATACAATTAATCACACAGTTCACAGTTTCACTATTTGGTGTAGGAGGCAAATACATGTAATTAATTTAGTTGTTTAGCCTATACGTGTAACCAAGTAACAATATCTGTAGTAAAGGCTATGCCAATTAACATGCAACAGTTTGGTCTACAAGGTGCCTATTTTGTCAGTGCCCTCTTTCATAATGCCCTTAATGCGTTAAGGGATCAGAACACCCTTTTCCACCCGGATGTTTTCATGTTAATACCCCCATTTTCCCCTGGACGTTACTTTGAGCCCCACGTGTTAAGGTGAGCTATAAATGCAACTAACCGGAAGCTCTTATTGGGCCTATTCTCAACCGTGAGAAGGAAGTACTGGGTTTTCAATATGTATCAGTATTAGAACATGGTGGAATAGGTCGTCATCATATAGTCGCCGGCATTACTTTACGAACCGCTAACTAAGGTACTACAGTGCCGACATTTAATTTCTACACTGAATGTGCGGGCAGCTCAGGCATCATACACGACTGAACGCCCCATTGCCGACCAGTTCCCTGGGCATGGATGCATGGATGACCTTGTAACTGAACGTAGATTTGAATCGCAAGCTACGTGGGTCGTTGCTGTGCTTGACTTGTGTTTTAGCATGTTATTCATGAGTGTTTTGTACAACCAGATACTGGCAGACGTCCGGTCGATTGGTGCAGGAATTAAATGTCTGTACTGTAGATGACCGCACGAGTTTCCATGCCATGATTGTCAGTCTGAGCCCACCACTATACAAAATGGTAGGTCTGATGCCTCTATCAAACTATAGTTGGCAGCAAAGTTTTAGGAGTTGCGGTCAGTTATCAAATACAGGTCTAGTAAATCCCCCTTTAATTTATACAGAACTATTAAAACCTGGATCGATCAGTGGGACAGCCAGTTAACCCTTATGCTGCTGGTGGCATGTGGGTACTCATCTGAGAATACTCAACAAGAGCTTTCCAATGAATACCAACATGACAGAGTTAAGATGTTTTTCAGAAAATCTTTGCATCCTTGCGCTTTGGACAAAAGTAGCCTCAACATTGGATGGGTTAACACAGACTTGTAACAGGTAAGGGGGTGTTTTCGAGTCCCGGAGCGCATACACTGGGTCCTAAGGCATGCCAATATTTGGTGGGTACTGTGAGAAAAAATAGTTTAAATATTGTCACCTACCATATCATCTTTGTAACAACAATAAAGACCTTTATTATTGCTTGCTTCGGATTGTCCAATCAGCAACCAGGATTTGTACCATGTGACCGGTCATTAAATCCCCATAATGCCCTGTGACGCAGGGCATTAAATGTCACCTCATAATGCCCTGCAGATCTTATTGTTGGTCTGTACACTATATATCACAAGATACTATTAATTAGACCACAAGAAACGCTGTATGCAGGGAGGCAATAACAAAAACCTTAATAACTGTTCACCAGGGCAGTTCGGCCCTCGGTCTGACCAGGATGCCTTCAGGTGCACATTAAATACACATACTGCCCTGGTGAACAGTCATTAAGGCTTTAATAATAAATCAATAGGTGGTATCAATAAATGGAGTTTACGCGATTTAAAAGTACAATCCGTATCAACAATGGAAGTGAAACATTTGACAGAATCATTTGACCATTCTTCTTGAAAATGTATTGAGTTAATCCGTTACCAAAGGGTCTGCCATGTCGCACGTTTTAAGGCCTCTCGACAAAGTGACAGTTGGACAACCACGAAGTCTAGAGTTTTACAGTAAGACTAGAAGCAACACGTGTACGGATCACCACGGAATGCACACACACACAGAGCCCTGCATGTCAGTACTCTGCTTCACACTGCCATTGGTTTCTTTTGAAGCCACGAGAGAACTTCTGAAATCTCAAATTGTTCATTTCTTTGTCAGCATTATTTTTATCTATTTCTATTCCTTTGTTGTTTTCTACAATAGCAAAGGTCATTAAATTTTGCAAAGATTTAATGGCACTAGTAAATGATCTCTGCGTGCCCATGTGCCTTTAGCCCTTCCAATGCTAAGGCTACCTTCGTCCAAAGCACACAAATGCAAAGATTGTAGACCATCGAAACCCTGTCATGTTCGTATACATTAGATAGTTCTCACTGAGTACTCTCAAATGATTACCTGTGTACCAGTGGACCAAGAGCCCAGGAACTTTTATTTAACCGTCTGAGGCCAAAAGGTTTGAGGGTTGTTTCTAGACCAGAATTTTGTGCTGAATCTGAAAATCCATTTCTTACGAACGGCAGGTGGTGGGTTATGGGTGAAATCGGCATGCATGCATACATACATACATACATACATACATACATACATACTTATTCACTTTTCTCTGGAGGGAGGGGGTCGTGTGGGGGCAGAAGAAACTGGATATATTTGTATATATATATATATATATATATATATATATATATATATATATATATATATATATATATATATATATATATTTGGGGTCAGATATAGACAGAAAAAATTGTTTCATTTTCTATCTTCAAAAAGAAAAAAGAAAAAAAGTTATGTATAAAGGTCATCCGAGTCGGCGAATTGAACCCGTATTGTCCGCGTGAGAGCCGGACAATTAACCTCTAGGCTACGAAGCCAATCCTTGAATGGATGGCGAATTTATAACACTAAGTACAAATGTCGTACCAAACTGGAAGTTGGTCGGGGCGTTCTCGAATCATGTTTATCATTTGTTAAATACTAGACACCCCCCCCCCCCCCTCAGGTAAACTTGTGATTTCCTGAGTAACTGATAAGGTGCAAAGTGGCCGTGCTTATGCTCCTTTAATACAGAGTCGATCTTTCCCCATGCCACTCTCATGACAGGCCTATATACGCTGACCGTCGTAGAGCCGAGTCTGGTCACGACTGCATAATGAAAAGTGAATATTTGCAATTAATAAATGCACTATGAAATTCCTCATTCATTTATCAATATTCAATATCAATTATGAATGTTCCAAAATGTCTTTTTTGTCCACTTTTACATGCCATTTTGGTCACCACATACTATCAAATTCAAATAATGAGTGCTCCCTTGGAAGTGGTGGAGGGGGACATCTAGCGGGAGAATGGCAAACTATGTGAAACAGCAGAAAAAAAAAATTAAATATTTTTTTTCTGCTGTTTTGGAAAATGGAAAAACGGTGGAGAAAATAAATTTAAATATTTTTTTTCTGCTGTTTTTGGAAAAACAGTGGAGAAAAAAAATTTAAATTTATTTTTTCTGCTGTTTTGGAAAATGGAAAAACAGCAGAAAAAAAATATTTAAATTTATTTTTTCTGCTGTTTTGAGAAAAACGTTAGAGAAAATAAATTTAAATATTTTTTTTCTGCTGTGTTTTGGAAAAATGGTGGAGAAAAAAAATTTAAATATTTTTTTTCTGCCTTCACACTTGCACCATCGTAAATTTGGCCAACTCAAAATGGTGCAAAAATGTTGAAAAACGACGGTACTCATCCGAGAGAACTCAATGAGAACTATCCAATGAATACTAACATGACAGGATTTAGATAGTTTTCAAAAATCTTTTCGTCCATGTGCTCTAGATGAAAGTAGCCTCAGCATTGGAAGGGTGAATTAGGTCTTAATGGTACCGAGCACCTTATGCGTTCTGCCTTAATCCATTCCGGATCCACTGGTATTCGCAAACACCAGTTTTGCCAAGAGACGCGTGTGCACTCGATGGGGACGAACACGTAGAGCTGAAAATGGCCGCACTCGAGGAGGACCTAGAGGCCTTAAGAAATGTCCTGCCAAGCGTCATAGGTATAGTACAGTACATACTGGAACAGAATGATGAACTACACATAGCAGTCAAACCTGACGCCTTTCTACGGATATTAGAGCAGGTGGTAAGTGTGACAGGGGGTTACTAGAAAGGTGGATACGGATAATCGTCTATTCACCTATTAATGCTTAAGAGTTCCTCCAGAATCTGTCGTATGGAACTGTGATACTTTTGACAGTATCTTTGTAATTGAGATTTGTTTTTTAAAATGTTTGAAGGAGAATTGTTCGAAATGTTTTCACGCATTTCTACAGATATTACAGCAGGTGGTAAGTAAGTATATAGAGTAGAGAGCTAGAAACGGATATTCGACTAAGCAAGGGATGTCCAACTTTCTCACTTCGCACCAGCATGTGGCAGAGGCTTTAAATTACGAGCACCCGGCCAAAGCCAACTAGCACTGAAGACTGTTTGACTGTTTGAGCCTTATAGATACACGAGGGTTTCCAAGGGGTGTCCAAGTATTTAAATTAGAAGACAAACATTCCTGGAGTACAGCAATTCTAATGGCCGACATGCGACAATTGGTTCTAAAATCTATTACCAGGTGGCACTATCATGAAAACCTTAATATCATTATCAAAGGCATGGATTAATACATAATAGCAATACATGTACTATTCGACAGGGTTGAAAGGTTTATAACGGATCTATCAAAACATATACTAATGAAAGTATATGACATGTTAGGCTGGTCTTGCTGTCTGATAACTATCAACAGAGCTAGTTGATTTTGGCCTGTCGCGCATTTGAGGATTAAAGAACTGTATACGGAATTAAGTTACTTTTGTTTTGTGTTCACATATTTGAATTTATTTCGATGTATGATGAATTTGTGTAGTTGAAACTACAGTCAATGAATAATACATACATACAATTAATCACATAGTTCACAGTTTCACTTTTTGGTGTAGGAGGCAAATACATGTAATGAATTTAGCTTTTTAGCCTATACGTGTAACCAAGTAACAATATCTGTAGTAAAGGCTATGCCAATTAACATGCAACAGTTTGGTCTACAAGGTGCCTATTTTTTCAGTGCCCTCTTTCATAATGCCCTAAATGCGTTAAAGGATCAGAAAACCCTTTTCCATCCGGATGTTTACATGTTAATACCCCCTTTTCCTCTGGATGTTACGCTGAGCCTCACGTGTTAAGGTGAGCTATAATTGCAGCTAACCGGAAACTCTTATTGGGCCTATTCTCAACCGTGAGAAGGAAGTACTGGGTTTTCAATATGTATCAGTATTAGAACATGGTGGAATAGGTCGTCATCATATAGTCGCCGGCATTACTTTACGAGCCGCTAACTAAGGCGCTACACTGCCGACATTTTATTTCTTCACTAAATGTGCGGGCAGCCCGGGCATAATTCACTACCACACGGCCGATTGCCACCCGATTTTCTGGGCATGGTTGCATGGATGAGCTCACAACTGAACGTACTTTGATTTGCGAATTACTTCGGGCATTTATTCGTTTGGCATATTTATTACATGTTAGACCATTGATGTTTGTACAGTCAGGCACTGGCAGACGTCCGGTTGACTGGTGCAGGAATTAAATGTCTGTACTGTAGATGACCGCACGAGTTTCCATGCCATGATTGTCAGGCTGAGTCAGAGAGGTATATTGCCACCACTATACAAAATGGTTTTAAGTAGGTCTGATGCCTCTATCAAACTATAGTTGGCAGCAAAGTTTTAGGGGTTGCGGTCAGTTATCAAATACAGGTCTAGGAAATCCCCCTTTAATTTATACAGAACTATTAAAACCTGGATTGAATTCAACTCGCGGTAGATCAGTGGGACGCAGAAAACAGCCATTTAACCCCTAAGCTGCTGGTGGCATATAGGTACTCATCTGAGAATACTCAACAAGAGCTGTCCAATGAATACCAACATGACATCATTAAGATGTTTTTCAGAATATCTTTGCATCCTTGCGCTTTGGACAAAAGTAGCCTCAACATTGGATGGGTTAACACAGATTTGTAACAGGTAAGGGGGTGTCAATGTTTTCGAGTCCCGGAGCGCATACACTGGGTCCTAAGGCATGCCAATATTTGGTGGGTACTGTGAGAAAAAATAGTTTGGATATTGTCACCTACCATATCATCTTTGTAACAACAATAAAGACCTATATTAATCAATAGGTGGTATCAATAAATGGATTTACGCGATTTAAAAGTACAATCTGTATCAGTAATGCAAGTGAAACATTTGACAGAATCATTTGACCATTCTTCTTGAAAATTTATTGAGTTAATCCGTGACCAAAGGGTCTGCCATGTCGCACGTTTTAAGGCCTCTCGACAAAGTGACAGTTGGACAACCACGAAGTCTAGAGTTTTACAGTAAGACTAGAGACAACACGTGCACGGATAACCACGGAATGCACACGCACAGGGCCCTGCATGTCAGTACTCTGCTTCACACTGACATTGGTTTCTTTTGAAGCCACGAGAGAACTTCTAAAATCTCAAATTGTTCATTTCTTTGTGAGCATTATGTGTATCTATTTCTATTCCTTTGTTGTTTTCTACACTAGCAAAGGTCATTACATTTTGCAAAGATTTAATGGCACTAGTAAATGATCTCTGCGTGCCCATGTGCCTTTAGCCCTTCCAATGCTAAGGCTACCTTCGTCCAAAGCACACAGATGCAAAGATTGTAAACCATCGAAACCCTGTCATGTTCGTATACATTAGATAGTTCTCACTGAGTACTCTCAAATGAGTACCTGTGTACCAGGGTTTCAGTCATTTTTCAGCGTTTTTAGTATTATTTTGTATTGCCCAAATTAGTCACCAGCATCATAAGGGTTAAGCACCCTATCATTCATTCATTCATTCATTCATTCATTCATTCATTTGCATACAGGACGAAATATGGCAACGGCCGCATTGGCCGCTTGACCCAAGTTTGTGAGACTATATAGTTAAGTGCTGTTAGTTTGTGAGGCTACAGTACAGCCATTTAACACCTGAACCAGTCGACCGGACGTCTGCTAGTGCCTGGTTATACAAAATAAGCCAAGCACACCAATGCCCCACGTAGCTTGGGAATCGAAGGTACGTTCAGTTGTGAGGTCATTCACACCAGAGTAGGAAAGTGGGTGGCAATCGGGCGTAGGTGTATTGAGCCCGGGCTGCCCGCACTAAGTGCAGGAATTACACATCGGCACTGCACTTAGATTAAAAAGCTGTAATGTTTGATTGATTAAACTACTGTTTGAATCCCACCTCTACTGGTGTCTGTTTTTCATTATGCATTAATTTTTACACAGGACAAGTGTCAGTGGCGGGAAACGAGGCGGAGATACGGCGAAATGAAGAACACCTCTGAACCCCAACAGGTCCCCGTCAAAGACCTCAGTGCACTGCTGGCCAGCTGCAGCGACAAAGTCTGCCAGAAACTACAGGTTTGGTTCACCCATTAATGCTCAGAGCGGTCAAAAGCAGCCTGACAATAGTGATGGTATCCCGCAGGAAATACGATGGTGCAGGTGCGAACGGCAGAAAAAAAATTTGCTGTTTTTCGTAAAACGGTGGAGAAAATAAAAAAATTTCCGCTGTTTTTGGAAAACAATTCAGTTTTGGGAAAAACGGCGGAGAAAATGAATTCATTATTTTTCTGCTGTTTTTGGAAAAATAGTTGAAAATTAATAAAAAAAAATCTGCCATTCACGCCTGCACCATCATAGGAAAAGGCATATGTTTAGGAAAATATTTGATGGACAATCGTTAGCTGAAACACCACCAACAACTCTCATTCAAATAGTTTGTAAAATCATTCTTAATTTTAAAGTTATTGTCAAAAGTTCTACAGATCCAGACGACACATTTCAGAGGAACTCGTATATGCTTTTTATTATATATTTGGGGCAATAAAAAGATTAGGGTAGGGGCAAACTAGGGTCGGTAGGAAACAATCGTTGATTTAGGCCTAAGCAACAGATCTTTGATTTGGATAAAATGACCCTTGGCTCTTACTCTAATACTATAATACTAGCTCTTCACATGGCCCAACCGAAAAATGGCCTCAAAGCTAAGTAATCAACATTGGTTTGGTTCACCGCAGGAATCTCAGGAAATGATACAACGAAGCAGGTCAAAAGAAGAGGAAACTGCAGCCATGTGTCTAGAATTGCAAGCAAAAATGGAAAAAGCAAGATGGGATATGGCCGACACAAGGGTTACGCTAGCATCCTATGTAGAAGAAAAAGAACGATTAAAGCAACTAGTTAAAGAAAAACATGACATCATAGCACAGTGAGTAGTTATGAATCCTGAGATATGCATTACCTAGTTTATGTATATATATATATATATATATATATATATATATATATATATATATATATATATATATATATATATATATATATATATATATATATATATATATATATATATATATATATATATATATATATATATATATAAAGCTTAGTTGAACTTTCAAGTATCTACACCGATACCTTCGTGATTATAACAAAATGATAAACTTCTTCGAGGTTTGTTCCATATATCTTTTTACTGGTCTGCACGAAGGATTTATTAGAATTTTGACATTTCTTGTAGACTTCGGAAGCATAGTACGGTGCAACTTTGGGAGAAGGAGAAAGCGAAAGTGTTATCTCATACAAGCGAACGGTAGGGCTACTGTACGGATGTAAATGTGCTTTTAAATGCAACATAACGACTTTTGCTGATTTTATATGAACATTGTGTTTAGATGGCTAAACGCACGGCATGTATTTCTTATAATTTTCTGAGAGAGAAAAGAAAGAGAGAGAGAGAGATACATATATATATATATATATATATATATATATATATATATATATATATATATATACATATATATATATATATATATATATATATATATACATATATACATATATATATATATATATATATATATATATATATGGTCCGTGGTACGCTTAATAATTCAAACTTTCAAATATTCAAATTTTCAAATATCTGTATTTTCCAACTTTCAAACTTCCATATATCCAAACTTCCGTAATTTCAAACGGGTTTGAATATATGAGATTACAGCCGTATTTCCATACTTTCAAACTCCCGAAACTCTTTACACATTTATACTATTGCATGTTTAGAAAAGCCGCAGAGTGGCACACTTAATAAATCAAATTTCCAAACCTTTCCTAGCGGTACGCAAGTAGTTCTGTTACAATGTTATGTTGATATATTATACATTGTATAATATCAATAATATCAATACAATATCAAATGTTACTTTTCAAAGGAAATTGCCAATTATAAGAAAAAAGGATAATTTTCGCAAAGCAGCAAGAATGGTGGGATGACCCACTTGTCTAATCTATTATTAGATCGGCAGCTTCTAAAATGCGGAACTGGAATTATGTAAAACTCGTGTCGATATGATGGACCAAGTGTGAAAGAGCAAATAAAGAACTTTAATTTCAAGACCTTCTTTTGGGGAGGATAAATAGAACTTTATTTGTTCCCGACTAACCCATAGGCAGGATAAAAAAACTTTATTTGTTCCCGACTTACCCGACCACTCTAGTGAATAGGTAACTATCAATATATATCATCTATCTAACCTGTCTGTCTGTATTTCTGTCTATCTATCTATTTATCTACTATCTAGCAATCAATCTTTCTATCTATTCATGTGTGAGAGCCTTATATAAATAAAATGTTGTTCTTGGGGGAGTGGGTGGTATATAAATGACTGTGCGCGGGCGTGCATGCATGCGTTCATGAATTGGTTCATAAACTACGTTGTGATGGAATCAATGAAGTATATCATATTATCTGCCTGTCTTTCCGTATTTCTCTATCTACCTATCTATATACGCACACACACACATACATACATTTATGTGTGTGTTTGTGTTTGGATGCTCTCACATTAGACGAAGAAAAGAATTTCATTTATCTAAGGCTCTCACACATAAAAAGATAAATAGATTGATAGATAGTATATATATATATATATATATATATATATATATATATATATATATATATATATATATATATATATATATATATATATATATATACATATATATATATATATATATATATATATATATATATATATATATATATATATATATATATATATATATATATATATACATATATATATACAGATAGACAGTAATACATACAGACAGACAGAAAGGTAGATAGAAAATGTATATTGGTCGATATTCATCCACTAGAATGGTCGGTTAAGTCGGGAACAAGTTCTATTTACCCTCCCAAAAAGACGGTCTTGAAAATAAATTTCATTGTTCCCTCCTTCACTCATGGTCCATCATATGGGCACGAGTTTTACATACATTCCGGTTCCGCATTTTAGAAGCTGCCGTTTCTAATAATAGAATAGACAATTGGGTCGCTACACTTTTCATGTTCATTAGCGTCAATGACAGTTTAAGCATAATCAATATCCATAATTGCAATATTTGAAGATATAGGAAATTAAGAAATGCGTATTTCATAGCCTTAATGAGAACAGCGTCTTGATGATAAATAATGACAATGACGAAATGCGGGTCGTGTTTGCAACTTAAGGCAGCTTTTATTAGCAGCCCGATCACCGTATATTTGAAAGTTTCACATTTTACATTATTAAACGTTCCATGTCAAACTTTCAAACTTCCAACACGTTTTGGAAATTTGAAAGTTTGGATATTTGAAAGTATGGAACTTTGAAACTTTGAAACTTTGACCAAAGTTTCAAACTTCCAACACGTTTTGGAAGTTTGAAAATTTGGATATTTGAAAGTATGGAAGTTTGAAACTTTGAAACTTTACCCAAAGTTTCAAATTTCTAATACGGTTTCGAAGTTTGAAACTTTGAAAATATACCCAAAATTCCAAATATCCAATACGATTTGAAACTATAGAAATTTGAATTATTAAGTGTACCACTGACCATATATATATAAAAATATATATATATATATATATATATATATATATATATATATATATATATATATATATATATATATATATATATATATATATATATATATATTTATATATATATATATATATATATATATATATATATATATATATATATATATGTATATATATATATATATATATATATATATATATATATATATATATATATATATATATATATATATATATATATATATATATATATATACATATATATACATACATACATACATACATACACACACACACACACACACACATATATATATATATATATATATATATATATATATATATATATATATATATATATATATATATATAAATATATATATATATATGCATATAGATAGATAGGTAGGTAGATAGATAGATAGATAGATAGATAGACAGATAGATAGATAGATAGATATACATATATCAAATGTTTTCTGTAGCATGAATGAACTCGAGGAGCGTTTGCAGTCTTTACAAGAGGAGTTGAATACTCGAAAAGAAAGGTATCAAGATCGCTCGGCGGTGAGTAAAGAATTTTGTGTACTTACTCTGATAGTAAGGAGGGTGATAAGCGCAGCCCACATGAATTTCACCTTTAAAATATACTTTTCATTCCATTTTTATGATGTAGCAAAAACTCAAATAGCCAAAAGAAGTCTGAAAATTTGAAATAAAACAGCTTTATAATGCACCCTCGATTATCATATGAACATATGCGATATATATATATATATATATATATATATATATATATATATATATATATATATATATATATATATATATATATATATATATATATATATATATATATATATATATATATAATTATGTAATTATATAAATATAAACCTTTATCTTATATTCTAGCATGCAGAAAAACATATTCATTATCTCAGACTGAAATGTGCTATCCAACAAAGATCCAAAGGGCAGGAAGATGGTGGTGAGTCTAAATATGCAGGACATGAAATTTCTCTGATTTCTTTTAAACGTAAGGTTGCTTATCGATTTAATTGTGAATATAGTGTTATTGTTAGATTTTTAGAAGGGTCAACGCGTTAGCCTTTTCTTCATCAAATCAGATCAACTGTGTATGTCTGGAACATCACTGAGAAGAGTATAATGCTGGTCTCCATGCACATACGACTTTTAATGTGCGACAAGGTGCGAATTTAAAAATCGCAGTTTTTCGTGGGTTGTTGTTGGTTGTCATGGGTTCTCGCGATTGTTCGCAGTGAGTCTTAAATTTTCGTAGGTAATGCTGCGAATTTCTAAAATACATTTCCATTTTAAACTTTTTTTTTATAACTTATTGTTCCATAACATATAATAAACATTTGTACAGAGGAAAACGATATTTCAATGCAATTATAAAATAATACAAAAACATATGGCATTTTAAACTTTTGGTGCAACAAAAATACTGTCGTATGGAAGTCATCTTTGTCGTGTATTGTCGTACATCATTGAACATTGTGTCGTGAAGTGTGTGTATACATTGTAGTATGTAATTGTACTGTCTACATTCACGTACATTTGCGTACACTCATTCAATGTACGACAAAGTGCTACTCTATATGCGAACCACTTCAGAATGAAAAAATAGGTTATTTCCCAAAATTTATCCCACAAAGCCACACATTGACGGTGATTTCACCACAAATCGTAGTGTACTTACGAGCTTTGCCATTTTTAGTTTGTATATATTCGTAACATATTAATCGAATATTGTCGTAAGTAGACGTACAGCTGGCGTCTGTATGCGTCTGTATGACGAAATTATTCGTGTTTATGTTGTGCATATTCGAACACGCTCGCATATAAACGCACCTTCATATTCGTAGCCAACTACGAATATGTTCGCCTACTTAGGCCGTATAGAAAACGTACAATGTCGCACATCTGATGTTGTATTCGTACATCAATCGTACACGCAGTCGTGGGATGTCGTTTGCGCTCGTAGCTGAACGTACATACTAGTATCTCACGAATGAGAAAAACAGCAATTTTATAACCAATACGTGGCTTCAAGCGTACACTTGAGATCGTGTATGTTCGCACATTAAATTCGTATGTGGGAGACCAGCATAAGATACCATCTTTTACAGTAACTCTGACAGGTTCCACACAAACTGGCAAGGTTTTGACCCTCTTCTCTATATAGAAATTCAACCAAACATGGTCAAACAATAGCATTATGGGTATGAAATGAAAACATATTTTCTCGAAATTGTGCTTGGTTATAGGTAAGAGTATTCCGGAGAATAGGATGTCATCATATTCCAGCTTTGCCTCGGTCCAAAAGTTATGGACTTTGAAAGTTCAAAAGCGCGCTTTTTCTCAATTTCAATAAAATTCGAAAAAGTGGATATACGATTTGAAGGCAAAATGGGATGCCGTTTCGTCCTTACCAATCTTTCCTTCTCATTTGTGAAAGGTCCACGATCCATGATCGAAAACAAAATGCATCTTTTTTCCATTTTAAACACCAAATATATTGGTAGATTCTATATCCACGCAGTCCTCAGGAAGGAGGTCAAGGAAACATGATCTCGGAATCCCCTAACTAGGGTCGAGTTAGATGCATCCTCTGATGCATATCTCATCCGAGGACCTTTCCTCGGTTTGAAGACGTAATGCATTTTTTTCCATTTTAAACACCAAATATCTTGGTAGATTATATATCCACGCAGTCCTCAGGAAGGAGGTCAAGGAAACTTATGATCTTGGAATCCCCCAACTAGGGTTAGGGTTAGATGCATCCTCTGGGGCCAGTTGGACCAACGTGACTCAGGCTCAAGGCTCAACTTGATTGTCTACAACAATAGCATCCATTGGCATTGTTGTAAACAATCAAGTTGAGCCTTGAGTCTGAGTTTGAGCCTGAGTCACGTTGGTGCAACTGATCCCTGATGCATATCTCATCAGAGGACTTTTTCGCAGTATATACTTTTTGTATGTGCTTCATTGCCAGTTAATACGGGGTAGAGGAAGGCTTGACCAAGGAAATCAATCCTATAACGTACCTTCATTGTTTAGTGATAACCATTCGTTCATGGTGGCGGAAACCGGAGTACGTTTAGCAAACAACGACCTTAACGCCAGGTCATTGGCATATAGTCCCTGTATATACCTTATTACCTTATATAATTTTCATAATTTTCATATACACATGAACAACACTTACGTATACACATGTAAATATACGCACACACTCACTTATACACATACATATATACATACATATGTATGTTTGTGTGTGTATGTATGTATGTATGTTTATACGTATGTATGTATATGTGTATGTAGTTAAGTACAGTGTATGTATGTTTGTATGTAACTATACATAATGTTTTACTGTGATACACGCAACATACACATCTTTCGTGAAAAAAATCGTTGTTTGTCGTTCCAACAGACGTGAGAATACAAGAGTTTGAAAGAGTCAAACAATACGTCTTCTATCTGGAAAAGGTGAGAAATGAATACGTACCTACTATAACTGAAGATTGAAGACACAAGGAATCCAAGTGTTTAAGAAACCCTTAGAAGAAAAGAAAGAAAGAAGATGTAGGGGGTCTACACATAACTAAATCTAACAGGGGTGTCCAACTGTGACATTACCGCACAAGCGTGCGACAAAGACTTCAAAACATGCGACAGTCCGAATCAAACACACTTATAACTTTGGCAAAGTACCGGACTGCATGGCCAGTAGCACCTTTGAATATTTTCAGGGATATCAATATATGCAGATTTCTTTAAATATGTGGACTATATTATTTCAAGGGTGTTATCTTTTGACCAATTGAGGTCACCACTATTTGTTATTCTGGTTTATATTGAAATACTAGTACATGAATATTTCAAAACCGATACAAAGCCAGGTTTTAGGTACTTATTTGTGTCCAAATCCAAATACGATTCGTTCATTCGTTTTGATAGGGCTACACGTTCATTTGCTTTGAGTCTTCCAATGATTTCTATCCAATGTTTTAGACGCACCACACAGACGGATTTACTCCATACGTGATGCACAGTTTCATAGATGGACGCCTTACGATTTTGTATTGCCCATCCCAAAGCTAACGGTACCTTTGCATATATTAACAGGATATGTCAGCATTGGAATCTGAACGAAACTCCGAAAAAACTAACATTGCGAGGATTTTGGGAGGACTGCTTAAGGATGCGAGGTATTTATCAAAGATATATCATTTACATCTTGTTGACAATGCCATCGGTTTATGAATAGCTGATGCGCACGATGTTCTATACCTATTCGAAACATACATGCATCCTTTATTTTGTTAGGTAGGATATGCTTGACTTAAAAGCAGAATTGATTGTCATATCTTATCTGTCTAACCTTGAAATAGACTGTCTGATAGAACATCTCTCTTCTGAATCACCGATCTTGATATATATATATATATATATATATATATATATATATATATATATA
>OZ012698.1:22673279-22735779 GCA_963942565.1 Maea johnstoni | reverse complement strand
TTAATAGAGTACTAATAGAATATATGAGAATTGAAATACATATGAAGGAAATGACAAATATGGCCGGAAAAGCACTAGGTAAATGGTCATCGCTTCACAACGATCTAAAGATGACATAAGAAGGTTATATACTACACCCTGTTGCCATCGTTACCTGAGTACAATATTACAGAAATTGTCAAACTCTGAATATACCATGCCTATTGAGCAATAAAAATCATAACACAACCTGAATTATTTCTTTCCTCTTTCAGATTTGACTTCTTTAGCTTTAGTTGTGAGGTTGTTTAATTATCTATTACGTTTTTCTCTTCTTTTCCTTTTTTGGGTGTGGGGGGGGGGGGGGGGAGTACACTACCATTAGACGTATTGGTATTCAATATATTTTGCACGGATATTTCACACTTATGTCCGTGCTGATGAATAGAGAAAAATCAATGATTTGAGATATACATATAAAAATGAAGCAACAATAATCTTTCTAACAATTTACAATATCAATAGAAATTACTAGGGAGTGGGGGCAGAGGGATTTCCTAAATAAAGGTGATAGAATCTTTTTGAAATAGTCAAATTACCTCCAAAACTATGGGATGCAAACCTTGCATTTAAAGGCCATTTCCTTTTAAGAATTATCAATTATCCTACATAAGAATTATATATACTATATTATATATATATATATATTATATTTCTTTTCAGAGAAATCGTTTTTATTAAAAACAACAACTCCTCAATTGTTCGATAGGAAAAAGATTTTTCTCTCCTTTCAACAAAAATGTTTTTCCTTTAAAGAAAATAACCTTTTCTGGAGGGTTGGAATCCTGTTAATAGGTATTGTGTTTTATGTTTATTGACCAAATCGTTTGAAGTACAAATACATAAAGTAGTTATAAATGAGCATAGGAAAAGAAACAAAATTTATGACAAATAATTAAAGAGAAAACACATGGTGATAACATCTAGTTATCTGGTCCATCCAAAGACGGTTTAAATTCATTGCACATATTCTAATAGGTATTTCAAAAGAAAAAAAAAATCTTCTACTTATGGCACTATTTATACTATATGATCATATCGGCCACTTGATGTGGATCAGGGGTGTCATAAACGTAACTGTAAATAAGTGATGACAGGAAGAGCAGGTTTGTAAAGCGTCAAAGAACTTTCTGCATTCAAAGGCACACATGTCACATTCCCCTCTTTTCTCTAGGGCAGCTATTTCTTTCTGCATGGTTATATATATATATATATATATATATATATATATATATATATATATATATATATATATATATATATATATATATATATATATATGTATATATATATATATATATATATATATATATATATATATAATATCCATCAATAAATAGTCTTTTGATAAAAAGGGCCAAATTGTGGCTGGTCAAATAGCAGATAGGGGGGACAAATGCCAGTACATTGCAAACAATAAAAGTATGTCTACTCGCTACTGGCACAATGCCAATGGATTAATTATACTGGTTCGCCAACTTCATTCACTCTTCGAAATCTTTAACTCTCCTCCCGACATCCTGTCTCTCAATCTCTCACTCTTGGTTCTCTTTCTTACCATCTTAGTGCCGCCCCGCCCATTTTGTTGCCCTCGTCTATGTGGGAATGAATCTGCAAATGCCATGCTATATATTAACTGGGAATTGAATACCTTTGTCTTATCCACCTTTGCCCCAGAGGGGCCCACAATGGTCACAAAGAATGTTTATTCTATATATTTTATTTTTATGATAATATGTTATGTTCGATTTTCTTTATGTTAAAAAAACAACAATATATTTGTAAACCGTATGATTTTGTACCATCCAAGTGTGCAGTCAATAAACATACAATACAATAACATACAATGGCTATCAAGTAAGCAGAGAAAAGTAGAAGGATAACATTGATATATAACTTGATCCCCTTTTAGACCCTTAGCAAGTGCCCTGGCAAAAGGAGATCGGCTGTGTACTCTAAGCATTGAGATGAATTTTTACTGTTCCATCAAGGCACCTGCTAGCTTGTACACATTGTCAGAATTTCCTTGTTAGGCAAAAAAGGCGTAGTGGGGAATTTGAAACCGTTCCTGGTCTGCCGACTTAAAGACAAATGTCCTCCATCGGTTCTTTTTGTGTAGATGTATCTCTGTACATATCCCAAGCCGATATGTTGCTTTATATTGTTTGGATAATGGCATGACACATTACGGATACAGTATAGAATCCAGCTAGTATCAAGGGTGACAGATGCATATATAACTTCATTTTTGGTGATTATCGTTTTTTTGGTGTCCCTTATCAGATCTTGGACCACTGCAGTGTCAGTGGGCTATCTCTATGTAATATGTGTTATCAAAAAAGCCAGATTTGAGTATAGCCACCAAGGACATCCTCACTAGTAGGTCTAATTGAGTATTGCCCTTATAGAGTATTTCCGAGGATTGAGTGGACACTTCTCAATATCAGCGGGAACACCGATTTTGGGGCTTTTACTATCACTGCATGTCAAATTTGGCCAGTCAACACAAGTACCACATAGTATGTTATCTATGAATGTTATCTATGAATTTTGCTGGGCCTAACCCCCAGGACATCCCCGCTTTCAACAGGAAGAGGGATCGCCAGATCAACCCTCTGAAAACCTTCACTACTTACTGCTGCCATAAAGGTACGATGGACGAAAAATGTTATATTATCAGAGAAAATGTGAAACAAAAATCACTATTTTGCTGAACTCTTATAGAAAATTAAATGTAAATTTCAGCCTATCTTTGAACATTTACATTGATTCTTTGACTTTTCTCAACGCAATCAATTTTTATTTCAGTTTTTTACTAAAAATATCAATGTTTTGGAAAATTTCAGTGTATCTTAGTCTTCTAAAATGAATAATTTTTATTTTCAATTTTTTTAAAAAGTTTCCAATGTTTTGATTATTTTTACAGTGCAAATAATTTCATTTCAAAGTTTTTATTTATTTCTCATTGAAAATATGGATAATTTCAAAGTTTTACATACGTTTATGCCGTGCTTTTTACTTTTGTCCACAACGGCGCCTCATACTGGACAACTCTGTAAGTTTTTCCTGGGGCACCAGCAACAGGGCGAAGGACCTCCACCCAGCCAGTTTGTGCTGGCTCCACTCTGTACATTTCATAGGCTGATATGTTGGCCTTGCAATCCATTCTTGCTGATAGAATGATGTTGAATGCTGCATACCCTTTGCTGGTAGAATCCGTCATCTCGGGATAGAATCCAACCTGCTTAGGACACTTGCCTTGTTGGGACATATCTAAAATAAATCAAGAAGAATGCTAAATCACAAACTACGTTTAAAATGCCGCAGATGTCAATATTCTTTGACAATTTTGATTTTTAAAAGAGCTTTTGTTACCATTTGTTAAAAATCATAATCATGGCACATACAATTTCACACTTCAAACATTATGGCTGGAAGTGAGGGGAGGGTTTTGCTACTTCATTGCATCACCAGTAATGCATTTAACCTGCTACATCTACTTATTTCTGCTTCTCCAAGAATTGAGGAGGAGCATCTAGTTTTGACTTTAGCAGGCTGTCAAGTGCCATTAGCGTGTAGTTTGGTGTCTATCTGAGTGAATGTCGCTGTGCACATCTATTTGCAATCGTTTCTTTTATAAGCAACTTGGAAACCTCAATTAGAATTAGCATCTTCCTGACCATGGCAAGGTATTATTCCTCCTTTAACGTTTTTTTTATTCAGACAAAGGTGGGTAGAAACACCAGAGAATAACAATCAGACCATTACAACAGCATGGACATATAGGGATGAACAAACAATAATAAGTGAGTGTGAGGACCTTATGGGGTTACATAAATTGTCCTGTCATCAACAACTTTGAAATAAGAAAAAAAAAATTTGATGTGGATGGGCTTTGGTTGATAGCGACCAAAGAAGACCAAAGAAGGAGTGCAAAATTGATTGGCTTTTCTAATTGTAATATTAAGGGGGCAGTCTAAAGAGTTTATATATTCTCAAAGTTTCTTGCTATAGCGGTCTTTAATGATGAAGATTAAATATAATTTGACAAACCAGACATGCTTTACTATGCGTAAGCTTAAAAAACCATCTCACTCTCATGTAGTATATACTTAATACAACGAAGTTTACAAGTCTTATTGAACGATCTCAATTGATCTTTTAGCTGAAAAGAACGTACGAAGACCATTAAGCTATGTGAAAGACTATATGCCTTTTGGGACCAATCTAGATTGACCTACACAATGCAACGCAAAGGTTTAGCCAATTTTAAAACTATGGTGACCCCATAGAAGAATGCAATTTGAAGGAAAATTTACCAATGTGCAACCTTTGCCTGTAGATTGAGATCTATATACTAACATTTCATCATTTCTATATTACAATCGATATTTCATCTTTGTCATCTATGCAAAGTTTGTAAAAATGTGCAGGTTTTAACATAACTGATCTAACATTTCATCATTTCTATATTTCAATGGATATTACATCTTTGTCATCTATGCACAGTTTGTAAAAATGTGTAGGTTTTAACATAACTGATCTAACATTTCATCATTTCTATATTTCAATGGATATTACATCTTTGTCATCTATGCACAGTTTGTAAAAATGTGTAGGTTTTAACATAACTGATCTAGCATGATCATGTATTTCATGCCAGACTAATAAGTTACTCACGAGGTAGCCACACTTGTTCATCATCGCTTTGGGCAGCTATCGCTGAGACAGTAATACTGTTCTTTCCAGTGGCAGTGAGGAGAGTGCAGGTTTTGCTGCTTCTAACAAAGACCAGCGATCCACAGTACGGTGTACCAAGACACAATGAGCTGCACTTGCCCACAGCCACTTCCATATGTTTAGTCATGACGAATTCCTGCAGTTCTGCCAGTTTATAACCAAAGTTTGCTTTCTGGAAAAGGGTTTGTTTTCCTGCGCATATCCTTATGAAGAACAGTGCCACATGATGATGCTACATATGCAGTAGACATGATTGTTTTCATCCTATATATTTCCCTGATAAGCACCTATTGTTTGAGTCTTTGTTAAAACCTCCAAGCTTTTTGCACCACCAAGTATGTCTGCCAAAGTATTATTCGGACTGTTGTCGAGGTACCTATACTTATACACAACAAGGTGAAAAAGAGCAGAATGTGCTATGCAAATAGCTAAAGCAAAATGTCACTTCTTCCGACTTCTGCTTGGAAATCAATATATTTTAGCAGTCCACTGTAGTAAACAATATGTATGCATAATAAATGAGCAAGGTTTGTTCAAAACAATTGTTTTTTGGTTGATGATTGTGTTATAGGGAACACCTGGGAACTGTTGCTTACCAAAGGCTAGTTGACTGACTTTGATAATCAACAGTTCCAATTTGATTCTCTAATTTAAAGGGCAAATGCACCACGTACTAATAAAAGTTAGCAAGAAAGGGAAAGTCAGGCTTCCCTGTTATTGCGAACTCTTAAGCACTGGTGACTGTCAGCTGGTGCTTAGAAGATGCCAAAAACAGAGTGCATCATGGATACATGGACGCCCCCATATGGCTGCCCCAGGCTGCCTGTTACTTGGTCACTTCTCAGCTTCTGTAAGCTATTACTGAGTAATGCTGAAGAGGACAGGTTCGGGAGAGGTCTAATTTGAAAGGTGACATGTATGAGCTAATTTTGAACCTAAATCATTCTGATGGTGCATTTGCCCTTTAAAATACATGAAGACCTAAGTAACTTAAAATCGTACTAGGTCATCCAATGTAATTTGGAATTTCAATTATCTTCACTTTTTCTGCTATATTGCAGCTAATTCGGGTACAGTTACCGGGTACTAGTTGTAAGTACCCGTCGAAACCAACCCCAAACCAAATATGCCCCTGTAGGTACTTGAACCCTGAAAGTGGTGAGAGACAGCTAGCCGGCAATGACATCGTCTTGGGCCACCAGAGCAGGCCCTTGTGGTCAACCGTTGGGAGGACTGAATGACCTAATCTCCCTGCTTGCTCAATGGTGTGCAAAAGGAGCTGGCACCTCTCGGGGAACCCTAAGCTGACGTGGCACCTGCTCGCCTTATAAAAGAAGGGGGATGTGTGGATCTGTCCCTGGGTACCATGCGTCTAGAAGATCCCTTGGTTCACTTTGCATTTGAAGGCTCGACTCCTTTCGTTCCTCCTTGTCTTTTTTTACCTGGAATTAATATGCTTTGACTTTGTCATTGTTCCTCAACAAGGGCGAAGGACCTTTTAGGCACTAAATAGTGTGTGTGTGTTTGTGTGTGTGTGTGTATCATTGCAGAATACTCATTGAGAACGATCATATATCAGTTGATGAATGTCCTCGCTGTATACCAAATAACTGTTTCCTCTTTTATTATGCATCGCTTGTTGTTGATTGTGTGCTATCTGGAATGATAAATTGATAGTAGTTCTACAGGGAAATACACATAATCAAAACTGGCACAAACATATGATTTTATTCCCCCCGGACATATCTCACCTTTGCAACATAACTTGGCAGATGAGCATACACAAATATTGACGACACTACTTCGTTTCCACATCAATCAATAAATAGTTCTTTAATAAATAGAGGCAAATTGTGGCTGGGTAAAAATCAGACAGGGTAAACTAAGGACAACAATGTATTGCAGACAAAAAAAGTACTAGTATGCGCATCCACTACTGGCACAATGGATTAATCTAGACCCTCCGTGCCGTAACGTTACGGCCCTATGCTATTGTTACTCTGACGGGCCTCACCTATACCACGCAAACGGTACGGACAGCCTAAGGGGGGGCAAGTCTCCTGGTCTAGGATTTATCATATTCATGATATTGGGTTGTCATTATCATTCACTCTTTAAAATCTTACTTCTCTCTCTCTCTCTCTCTCTCTCTCTCTCTCTCTCTCTATATATATATATATATATATGTGTGTGTGTGTGTGTGTGTGTGTGTAATTTAGGATAACCGAGGCAGCTCGTTTTTGTTTTTGTTTTTTGATGGGACTATAAGCATTTCTATCGGGCTATGAAGTTTTGGGAACCTATAGCCCGGCGGTCTTCCTCAGTTTCTTGCCGTAACCTGACCCCTGCAATACAGTATATCATGTGAAAGGATTAATCTAGAATATTTTAGATTATACTATCATGCTTAATCTTATCATCCATATCGCTAAAAATGTTGTATATAATTCTTAGAAACTGGCAAAAAACACACACCCAAAAAGGTATCACCAAAAGGGGAATTTAACGTTGGGAAAAGATTTGGTTTGAGGTATTCCTAAATACACTTTATTCCTTTCCCAATTTCAAACCATAAAAGGAACAGTACACAAAGATGGATATCAAATGCATACCTTTATTATTGAAAAAAGAACAGTCCAAGAACAGAAAACAATAAATATACAAATATTTTATAATCAAAAAGTTCCCTGCATATAATACATCACAGATGCAACTTCATCAAGAACAGATAAAAAAGTCATAAACAACTGCATTAAGGAAAATATTTTCAATGTTAAATCTTAATGCAAAATGCTGAATAAGGATAGTGTAGTAAAATCAACCCAGATATAACAGAACACATAAATGTAAGCCATATTGTGGGTACATAGCAAAGGGCAGGTTCTAGATTTTAATATCTTTGATAATTTGGAATTTACTTTGACTTTATACATACTTTAATATTTTATGAGTATTAGAGATATCATTATATTATTAGATATTATAAATAGACATAAAATGTGACAACTACCCATCCACATAATAAGCTTCAAAGGTTGCCAAAACAAAAAATCTTGTATGGAGAATTTTGTAGATTTGTAAATTTGTGTTTTTTTTCCATTATACAGCATCACATATATAAAAAGATAATTAAACAAGTGCAAACTTTACAGAATAGTGCAATCACAGTCAATCAAAATACTGATCCTACTACATATCACATCATGAAATATTTCATTACAATTATACTTCACTGCTAGTATCGCAGTAAGAAGTCCTCTTAACTGATGTGTCTTCAGACCCTTCAGCCACCCCCTTCATTGAGATTTAACTTTTTACAAATTATTCAGATCCTTTTTGCCAGGAGGGGAATGAGGTAAATAAAAATAGCATAAAGTGAGAATAAAATTTAAACAAAATCTAAATTTCCCCTACTATGTGTATTACTGTAAAAAAAAAGAATTGTTCGGTTGACAATCTAAACACGGCTCACTAACCTGTGTGCTTTGGATGGGATATCCAAAGAATAACTTGTCATTAACCCTTCCAAAGCTAAGGCTACTTTTGTCCAAAGCACAAGGAGGCAAATTCTTGTGAAAACTATCTAAACCCTGTCATATTGGTACTCATCGGATAGCTCTTGCTGAGCACTCTCAGATGAGTACCCATGTGCCAGGGTTTCAGTCATTTATTAGGTTTTTGCATCATTTTGTATTGGCCAAATTAGCGACCAGCACCATAAGGGTTAAGTGAAGAGGGTCAGAGAACCAGACCAATGTCACATGGATCAGCACAAGAATAAAAATAAGGAGATTATTTTAGTTTTGTCAGCCTTATGATAGTAGAGGCAGTGGTACCTCTTGAAAGTAGATCACCACATTATTTGTTTTATTTTGTCAGGACGAATTTTTCCACTTGGTGGATCTAGAATTTTTAAAAATTCAATCATGGGTTGCTTTAGTCAAAGCATGTGAGAGTGTTGCCAGTGACTTAAGGTGAGTCGGTACTCAAGCTTCCTCTCCTACTAAATTAACCCATTAATGCTCAAAGCAGTCAAAAGCGAACTGGGGTCTGTTTCACGAAAGTCGGATAATGGGTTAGCTAGCTAAACTTTTAGCTAGCTAAGTTTATCCTAGATCTTTCTTATCCTCTAAATTCGGTTTCACGAAGAAAAAGTTAGCTAGCTAAACTTAGCCAGCATGAGGCCGCTTATGTGCTTGCTCAACAATCACAATCCGCACGTGCCGTGACGTGCACCGTCTGTTGGGCTTGGAAACTGGCGCCATATCCTCTACGTGACACTGCCCAACGGCACGCGCACCATTGTTAGGTCTGTTGTTTTTAGCAGCAGAAGATCGTGCGTGTTTAACGTAAGATAGCTAGAAAAGGGCTGTCTTTAATGCTCTCTTAAGCACCTTGGGAAATAGGTAAAGAGTTCACTTTTGGTGTCACCGTAAAGAAAAACTCTTGAATTTAATAGTACATGTTTTGGTTTTTTGTTTCGCTGATGTTTATCATGAATTTCGAAGTATTTAGTGCAGCCTACACATTATCCTGAACGGCTAGCCTGCTCCCTAGCAGGCTAGCCGTTCAGACTTATTTCGTCATGGCAACAGGATAACCGCTGGCTTAGGATTCTTTGTGAAACCGAATTTAGCTGGCTAGCCTGTGGTAAGCTTGCAGTTAGCTAGCTAACCCATTATCCGACTTTCGTGAAATAGGCCCCTGATAATTTTGATAAAATTGTTCATAGTTGAAAACATAGCTGTAGGAGAAATCTTTAATAGAACACTGCCAACAACTATCCTTCAAATATTTTCTAAAAATCATTTTCAATTCCAAAAGTTATTGCCAAAAGTGTTGGAGATCAAGAAAACAATTTCAAGAGGAACTCTTCAGGATTAATGGGTTAACTACTAGCTGGTCAAGAATTACTGTAAATCACTTAAGTATAGCGGGAACAAAAAGATAGCAAAAATAGCGCTCTGCCCATATGCGCTAATGTAAAATCCCAGTCTTTATTAAATTCTTGATTGCACTTGCTGCTGCTGTTCCCATTCAGCGCTTAATACTTAGATCACGCTATCCACTGCAGAACCATAATTGCGATATATAATGTTCACGTCAGGTTTAAGTGATTTACAGTAACTCAGAATGAAGGAAAAGTGACAATAATTAGAAATTACAACTTCTATGACTCATACCACATCATCAGTGACACCGGGGGCTTAATTGTCAGAAAAAGAGAAGACAGTGATCTCTGGCCGGTAGAAATTCCTCAAAAATGGCTTCGGGCCAGTAAAAATAACCTCCACAGGGCCAGTAAACATTTGGGGACATTCTTGTTAACAATTTTTCCTTCAAGAATTCCCCAAATATTAATGAAGATAAAATGAATAAAAATAAAAGTTGTCAGTGAATTTAATGCTATGTTTTTTCTTGTTATGTTAAAGAAAAAATTGTAGGACAAGTAAAAATTTTGCAGGGCCAGCAGATCCTAAGTGTTAATGGTCCTACGGGCCCAGTAACACTTGGAGTTAGCGTTGATGCCTGGAAGATCAACCAAATTCATTATATTTCAGTCAAGAGTCATTCAGGACATCTGTCAACAAAATCGAGTTTTTCAGGGAAGAGGGCTATTCCAGTCAACAGTCATTCAGAACATCTGTCAACAAAATGGAGTTCTTCAGAGAAAAGGAGTATTCCAGTCAGCAGTCATTCAGGATATCTGTCAACAAAATGGAGTTTTTCAGAGAAGAGGGGTATTCCAGTCAATAGTCATTCAGGATATCTGTCAACAAAATTGAGTTTTTCAGAGAAGAGGGGTATTCCAGTCAAATGTCATTCAGGACATCTGTCAACAAAATGGAGTTTTTCAGAGAAGAGGGGTATTCCAGTCAACGGTCATACAGGACATCTGTCAACAAAATGGAGTTTTTCAGAGAAGAGGGGTATTCCAGTCAACTGTCATTCAGGACATCTGTCAACAAAATGGAGTTTTTCAGAGAAGAGGGGTATTCCAGTCAACGGTCATACAGGACATCTGTCAACAAAATGGAGTTTTTCAGAGAAGAGGGGTATTCCAGTCAACTGTCATTCAGGACATCTGTCAACAAAATGGAGTTTTTCAGAGAAGAGGGGTATTCCAGTCAAATGTCATTCAGGACATCTGTCAACAAAATGGAGTTTTTCAGAGAAGAGGGGTATTCCAGTCAACGGTCATACAGGACATCTGTCAACAAAATGGAGTTTTTCAGGGAAGAGGGGTAGTCCAGTCAACAGACATTCAGGACATCTGTCAACAAAATGGAGTTTTTCAGGGAAGAGGGGTATTCCAGTCAAATGTCATTCAGGACATCTGTCAACAAAATGGAGTTTTTCAGGGACGAAGGGTACTCCAGTCAACAGTCATTCAGGACATCTGTCAACAAAATGGAGTTTTTCAGGGACGAAGGGTACTCCATACTCATGACCTTGGAGAAGATATCCTCCGAGCAGACCCGCCTTATCGTCTGAATACAACGGCGCGCCAAAGATGGCGGCATGTGAAGATGAAAGTGCATAAAACTCATGAGGGGGGCGTTATTTTTCAACTTTCGCGGCAGATCCAGCTCTTCCCATAGATAACTTTCCTGGTGTAGGTCGTAACCGGAATCGACCAATAGACGTACGATGTCGAAGTGACCTTCGTGGGCGGCCATGCGGAGCGGAGTGAAAGGTTCCTGATAATCGTTGAAATCCTTGTAGCCTATCGGATCCAGTTTTGCGTTCGCACGTATCAGGGACTTGGCGATTTCGAGGTGATTTTTTAAGGCGGCATGGTGCAACGCTACTAGGTGTCTTGTTCCTACAATGATACAAGAATGATGTCCTGACTTCACTAATACAATACAGACTAAAGATATATATAGGCAACAAAATACATTCCAGCAGCCAAATGTGATTTTATGAAGGAGAAATGGGTGTCGCAATGAAAGCTTCAACCCGTAAATATTTGGCATCAGCCAAATGCAATTTTATGAAGGAGAAAAGCTTATCACAACAAAAGCTCCAACTCAAAAGGAAATTGCTAACACTTATGTTGTTTGTGGCTAATTTGGCCAATACAAAATGATGCAAAAAACCTGTAAAATGATTACAACCCTGGCACATGGATCCTCATCTTAGAATACTAAGTGAGAGCTTTCCAATGAATATCAACATGACAGGGTTTAGATTGTTTTCAAAAATCTTTGCATCCTTGTGCTTTGGACGAAAGTAGCCTCGGCATTGGAAGGGTTAATTTATGTTCTATTCCCAAGTTATTCGTTCCAAAGTTATTTCAGAAATATCACATATCAAGACATCATTATCAAGGTGATCTCTGACTTCTGGAATTTCAATCATCTTCTAGAAATATGTAAAAACCAGGATAATGACAGTAGCACTTATCTTTATATATCTATAGATATTTTTAGCAAAACTCAAAACGGTACAGAAATAAATGATTCTGTATGTATTTAGTTCTTAGGTTATCTTTCAGCATTATGAAATTTTTCAGTATTGTAAGAAAAAGAACAAAAAAAATAGAATGTAAAAAATACATCTAAAATTGCTCCATGATGCTTTTGGGAAGTGAAAATGTGAAATATTGATTTAGGAAAATGAATTCCCTAGTACCTTGATGAATGACAATGTGATAATATTGCCATAATTTGATAATTCAAATTTCAACTAGAATGTCAGTATTTTGTACACAAATACAAATGTCTCCCCCACTGGGAGAATAGAAATACTAGGTATTGAAGGAATGACATTCAGTAAATGAACCCCTGTATTCAGGTTACTAAGTCTTTGTGTAATTGTGTCTCTGCAAAGTAACAATTTGGCCCAGTTCAGTAAAAAGCATTTTCATCCCTTGGGTGTTCCACTACCAGCAAACATGACTCTTTCTACCATGGCATGTCTGAGTAAAGGCTGAAAAGGTTGGATATTTCACTAAAAGGGGTTCTTTTCACTAAAAGGAGTTTCTAATCCAAAAAAGAATTTTGAATAAGGCAGCTTTTGACTGATATGATTTTCTTTTTTAAGCAGTTATTAAAACTTTGAATACATAGTATAAGTAATATTAGAAGAAGCAATTTGTATTAGGAGTATCACTTATGATAAATGATAAAAAATTGAGTGTTAAATTTTGAGAAAAATATTTTCAGCTAATGGTTGTCATAATCTTTAGGGAAAATTGAAAATTGCAAGGCAACTGAAAACTGGGGACAAATTTCCCCACGGGGCAAGCAGCTTTAACCCTTATGCTGCTGGTGGCTAATTTGATCAATACAAAATGACCCAAAAAAGCTGGAAAATGACTGAAACCCTAGCATATGGGTACTCATCTGAGAGTACTCAGTGAGAGCTACTGTAAAACTGTTAATGTTTGCGTGTAGTAAATATTGCGTTTTTTTCATTTTCTCTTTTATGAGATATCTGAAACAGAAGGGACAGATTTATGCGTGTTTTAATTATTGCGTCCTCATGCATTCGCATTAAAACGCAATAATTAAAATCACGCAATCATTACCAGTTTTACAGTATCTAAAAAATACCAACATGACAGGGTTTGGATGGTTTTCAAAAATCTTTGCGTCCTTGTGCTTTGGATAAAGTAGCCTCAGCATTGGAAGGGTTAAAAATTTATACTGGTCTGTGTAAGGATTTGCAAAATAGGAGAAGCTGTTTCAAAAAAAGCTTACTGGAATATGAGGTTCTTCCAGAACATCTTTAAGTAGAATGTGGTCCTTGAGAGCTTTAGGTAATTCCAGAGCCATCACCTTGAAAAAGATGTTTTCGCCACACGTTTTGCGAATGACCTGAATGCAGCAACTGCTCATAGAGGGAGCCACATGGCGGCAATAATGCAAAAAGCTCAACAACTCAGCATTGTTTTTTAACTTTTCTGGATAATAGCGTTCCTCCTTCAAAAAACCTTCCGTATGCAAATCATGGCCAGCCTCGACCAATAAGATCACTATTTGAGTATGTCCCTCATGTGCCGCTAAGCGGAAAGCGGTAAAGGGTTCCGGATATCCGCGGTATTTTTTGTGGCATACAATGTCAAGCCTTGCATTGGAGCGGATCAGAGATTTGACAATTCCCAAGCGGTTTTTAATGGCAGCGTGGTGGAGAGCTGTTAGACCCTTTATGCCTGCAATAACAGCGAGGAACAGAATGTCAGACATCTCATACAGGAATCAGGGTCTTAGCCAGGATTTCAATAAATGCCTGTCCAAAACAGCAATTCCAAAATATCTGCCCATCCAGATTTAGCCACTTATCTACTTCAAATCCTTGTAATTGCCTATTATGTAATAGCATACATCAGGCCTCGACGCTAACTAAAAAAGTTACTGGCCCTGTAGGACCAGTGACACCTCGGATATACTGGTCCTGCAAAAAAAATTACTGGTCCTACAATTTTTTTCTTTTAGATGTCAATTATCTACAATTATGTATTAACATGACAAGAAAAAACATTGCATAACATGCAAAGACAACATTTATTTTTATTGCTATCTTCATATATTTAAAAAATTAACTTTTTTATGCATGTATAAATAGCCTGTACAAGAACAATGAATATGAATGGATTTCAATATACTGTAGAAAGTGCAGCATATCATTATCAGGCATTCAATGTGTTTCAAGATGTAATGAACATATCAGTACATGCATATTACATTTCAAAGGGTTGCCTGTGGTTATCAGCCTCAGCGTCTTAACTCTGAAACCCTTCCTTAAACCACAATGATAGTTATACACATTACAGGCCACAAGGCTGTATCACAGTGTCAGGAACCAGTGTAGAATAGATAGGCCTATTTGATGTTCTCGCTATCAACGTCATTTTACGACATGCCATTGACAGTTTGTGGCATGTCTTCCGAGGGCTTGGTACACATCGTCAAGATGCTCATAAGACACAGATCCAGCACCCCTGACCAAGAACACAATGGTCAATGTGTATAATAATGTGACTTGTGATTGAAGAGTATCTATTATCTCTCTTGTTGACCCACATACAGCTACCGCTAATGCCGTAATGGATGCCCATAGAAAGATCAACGCTCGCTCCCTGTGGAGTCAAATGCCGACACCTTGCCTTTCCAGCCTAAGCCTTTATCTTTATGGTCCAGACTACAAATGTTTACTGTCCCTGTAGGACCAGTAGAGGTCTGTTTCTACTGGTCCGAAGCCGTTTTATGGAATTTTTACTGGCCATTGGCCAGCGGTTGACCGTTAGTGTCGAGCCCTGTACATGTAATAGCCTATTATGTCAAAAAGCCAATTTACACTTCAGCTATGTCCTGAAAAGTTTGTTTGAATGGTTTGTTAGGAAAATATTTGATTATTACTCCCAAAAAAGTCAAAATCGAAAATTCTCCATGGAAATTTTTGCCTGTCCAAAAAGAGGGTTTTTCAGGAAACAGGCAGGACGGGTCCTGGCTAAGTCCCTGATCGGAATACAGTCCACAGCAGGGAACAAACTTTTGTTTATTTGTTTTATCAATTTTAATCTTAAGCCTTTGAATATATATATATATATATATATATGTATATATATATATACATATATATATATATATATATATATATATATATATACATATATATATATATATATATATATACATATATATATATATATATATATATATATATATATATATATATATATATATATATATATATATATATATATATATATATATATATATATATATATTTACACGGCTTGTGACAGTCCCACTTGAAAAGTTAAGAAAATATTTACGATTGAGGGGGGAGGGTGTTTGGGAAGGTTTAGAAGGCCTGAAAATAATTTCCGCTGGCTTGTCCATTCCAAAACTATTCAGAAAATAAGTGCAGGGTGCCCTTTTTTTGTCTCTGTAGTTAAACGGAGGAATACAGTATTTTTGTGAAATTTTGCATTATTCCCAAGTTACTTTCAAAAGTATGAGAGTAGCAGATGATACTTTCTAGAGTACCTTGGAGTGTGAATTGGCGTACAGGTGTACATACCCTCTATGTTTGGATCAGCCCCGAGGGAGAGGAGGATATCCCCAAACTATATATATATATATATATATATATATATATATATATATATATATATATATATATATATATATATATATATATATATATATATATATATATATATATATATATATATATATATTATATATATATATATATATATATATATATATATATATATATATATATATATATATATATATATATATATATATATATATATATATATACACATATATATACATATATATATATACACAAATATAAAGTATACATACCCTCTATGTTAGGATCAGCGCCGAGGGAGAGGAGGATATCCACAAACTCCTGGATGCCCTTGAAGGCTGAGACAGCCAGAGCTGTGCCGTTAGCACTTCTTACGTTGATGTCCGCTCCCGCATTGATCAGAAGTTCAAACTTCCTGAAAGTGACAAAGAAGAATCCATAAATGATAGTTTACTTTACAATTACACTATTACCATCTTAAAATCTAAGATGAAAAGACGCATGGATTCGTCGCCACAGGCCAATTTTCCTCAATTCATATCTCAGTGATTTATCCATTCTTAACCCATTCACGCCAGGAGACCCAAAACTGCCAGACTATTTTGGCAATAGGTCTCTAACAAAACCAATATCTAGAACATATTTGAAAGAAAGTTATTCATTAAAATGCTATCATTAATTATCCTTCAAATAGTTATTGAATTATTGCTTTATTCCAAAATTATTTTCAAAAGTATGACACTTGCAAAGTAAATCTCCAGGCATGAATGGGTTAGAAAATCTTTCAGGAAATAGGTGATTCAGAAAATGAGGAATCATGCAAATTGTATCATGATTGTCACAAAAACACAATTATTCATTGGAATGCACTCAGCGAGTACTCTCAGATAAGTACCCATGTGCCAGGGTTTCAGGTCTTTTGCATCTTTTCGTATTGGTCAAATTAGCCACCAGCAGCATAAGGGTTAACCCTTCTGCTACTGGTGGCTAATTTGGCCAATATAAAATGATGCAAAAAACCTGAAAAATTACAAACCCTAGTAAACGGGTACTCATCTGAGAGCTCTCAGTGAGAGCTATCTAATGAATACCAAGATGACAGGGTTTAGATGTTTTTCAAAGATCTATACGTCCTTGTGCTTAGGACGAAAGTAGCCTCAGACTTGGAAGGGTTAAGAAATTGGCTTACCTCATGGTAGTGTCTGAGACGACGGCTCGCTCCGGACAGGACCAGATTACGTTCATGAGGGGTGAGTTTCCCGAACCGTCCAGCTCGCTGGGGTCGGCACCCCGCTCCAGCAGCATCTCAACCTTGGCCACCTCGGAATTCAAACACGCACCCTACAAACAAGATGAATACGATAAATCCTGTTCATTTGCTGACGTTTTTAATATGCCTGTATTTGGTAGTCACTTTATTTGACGTGCGCCAGGAATGATGTCATGGAAACTCATGACCTTGGAATCCCCTACCTAGGATTAGGGTTACGGTTAAGAATCAGGTCCAGGGTTAGATTCCTAACCCTTACCCTAACCCTAGGTAGGGGATTACAAGATCACAAGTTTCCACAATCATGAGCTTCCATGACATCACTCCTGGTGCACGTGGGATAAAGTGACTACCTTAAATTTTGATCCACCATAGTCATGTGACATATCAAATGGAACCTTAAATCAAGCACTACATTCAGACAGCTAATTGCCTACTTTCCAAGCTATGTTATGGGGCATTTTAGAGCCAGGCTCTGAATTTAATTATCTTTCATGTATATATGCATGGTTCTCTAAGTTACCGTATTCTTCCAATTCACCGCACGGTGCGGGTAGAGGTTGGGAAAATTTTCGGTAGAAGGGGTGCCAGCAATCTTCCATTTTGCCGCACACCTCAATGATTGCCAATCAGAGTGTATTGGCCAGCATTGCACCTTCGCACTCTCGCTGTTCAGCATGCCTAGAAGCTTGTCGCAACAATCCCGCATGTGAAAAGATTGTTAATTGGTCAATAGTACGATCATGCGGCGAATATGAACAGTGAGAGCTCGAAGGAACTGCTGAAATGGCGGAATTCAGCGCTGGTTTGCAGACATGACAAGAGGAAAGGTATGTGATTTTGCTTTTCTTTTACATGTTTTTCATGACAGTTGGGCTGGCCATTCTACCTCTAACCGTGAAAAATAGGCCTGTGCGCTTATTCAGTCATGTGCGCTTAATTGGACGAATACGGTATATTACCATTAAAGCATTTTTCCATGTGTGGCAAACCTACCTGTAAAGGTGTGCGGCCAAACTGATGATCCTTGAGATGTATATTGCAGTCAGGATTGTCCAATAGGAGCTCTAGCATTTCCATGGAGGACCTCCCAGCAGCAGCCATGTATACAGGGGTGCGGCCCTGTCGGTCAGCCTCGTTAATCCACGCGCCTCCCGCGATCAGGATCTCAACACACTGTATGTTGTTACTCTCAACAGCAAAATGCATTGCGGTTTTGCCATGTCGGTCAATACTGTTAACTTCTGCACCTGAAAATAATGAAGAATTGGACCATATGGTTTTTTTGATGGTTAGAAATCTACCGTAAATTCTTCGAAATTTAGACCAGCCTAGGAATTTAATGGCCACTATATATAATTTGCAAAATAATTAATGGTAAATCTGAGCCTCCCTCGATCTATCTTCAGTTGCCACCTCACAAAATATGGACCTAGCTGTAAATCTTGCTGATACAACAATAAAGTATTTTCAGAAAACATGAGCCACCCTCAACCCATAAATATCATAAATGATTAAAAAAGTGTCCCAAATCTCTGGAAATTCACGGTAGAAATCTAATGGTATGTGTTCAATATGCAGCTAACTGTTAATGGGTTGACCCTCCCAATGGGTTGACCCTGTGTATATATATATAAATATATATATATATATATATATATATATATATATATATATATATATATATATATATATATATATATATATATATATATATATATATATATATATATATATATATATATATATATATATATATATATATATATATATATATATATATATATATATTTATATATATATATATATATATATATATATATATATATATATATATATATATATATATTTATATATATATATATATATATATATATATATATATATATATATGTGTGTGTGTATGTGTGTGTGTGCATATGTGTGTGTGTGTGTGTGTGTGTGCATGTGTGTGTGCATATGTGTGTGTGTGCATGTGTGTGTGCATATGTGTGTGTGTGTGTGTGTCAGACAACAGGCCAATGATTACCCATGAAGATGACATGATAATTGGAAATAGAGCATTGTTAGTAGATGTGTTACTTACGCCATGAGGGAAAGGCTGCATAGAATCAGACAGAGAGGTTGCGGGCACACCAGGTATTTACAAACAGTAGCAGTACCTACAAAAACACAGGTAAAATACCAAGACTAAGAGGAATATGCACACCTGAAGATCAGCAAAAGGTTGACAGCATGCCATTGGGATTGCGATAGGTATAGCAATTTAGGTGTCGTATCAAAATGAAATCTCCATATTCATCCATATACCGTATTCTTCTGATTAGCCGCACGGCGCAGGTAAAAGTTGGGAAAGTTTTCTGTAGAAGAGGTGCCGGAAAACTGCTGTTTTACCGCACACCTCAATGATTGCTGATCGGAGTGTATTGGCCATTATTGCACCTTAGCGCTCTCGGTGCTCAGCATGCTTAGACATTTGCCGATACAATCTCGCATGTGAAAAGATCGTTAATTAGTCAATAGTACGATCATGCGGCGAATATGAACAGTGAGAGCGCAAAGGAATTGCTGAAATGGCGGAATTCAGCCCTGGTTTGCAGACACAGCAAGAGGAAATGTATGTGATTTCCCTTTTCTTACTCCTTCTGGGGGGAGGTTTTACGAGTTTTTCATAACAGTTGCACTGGCCCTTCCCCTCTAACCGTGAAAAATTGGCCTGTGCGCTTATTCGGACATGTGCGCTTAATCGGACGAATACGGTAAGTACATCTGTGAGTGGCAAGTTAGGGGTATTGGCGATGCAGAAATCCCATGCAGAAATGGTGGAAGACCTATTATAAGCGCCAAGTGTTCAAGCTCCAAAAAAAATATGGACACTATACAGTCCGTACCAGTGCTACATTCAAGGAAACATTTGCATTTGCGGGGGAAGGTTGAGGAGGTTCACAAGGCCAGAAAATAATCTCCACTGGCTTGCCACTTCCAATTTTCTACAGAAAAAAGGGTGGGTGCGCATTTTCGGGGTATGTGCGAATAAATGGAGGAATATGGTTTTACAATAAATGGATCAGTACTCATGGAGGTTTTGAGGGGTGTGCTGAATTAGCATAATGCTGATTGCCCAAGAGATTCAGCAAGAGATTCAAACAAATGCATATACACAAACTCATTCAAACACAAGGTCAGCAACAAATTTATTAGTATCGCACTCTGTTAGCTGTATGTAAAATACATGATAGTGCCATCTCTGGGTGGGTGCGTTACCAAAAAAGCTACATACTTGATCTGATCTTAAGAATCATGGGGGCATTAGTAACCCGTCCATTGCAAATGAGTTAGTCATGATATCATTGTCTAGATCTATGATACTTTTGACAATAACTTGAGAAAAGGAGAATTTAGTAATGTTTCTGAAGGAGAGCTGTCAGTACTGGTCTATTTGACATTTCTCCTTCCAACCTATGTTTTTGAATTAAAAATATCACCTAAAGCATCAGATCAAGTTTGAGGATTTACCCTGATGGCCAAGTGGTCCAAGGCTTTGCCACTGACTGCTAGCTGTCTCTAGCCACTCCCTGGTTTTGAATCCCAGCCGCGGGCATGAGAGGAAGTTACCAGTGACTTGGGGGAGGGTGGTAGTTTTGTGGGGTACTCTGGGTTTTCTCCACTACTTACAACTCTCTAGCCACAACTTAGTTGAAATATGGCAGAAAAATTGATGATAATCGAAATTCCAAATACCATGTTTGGCTTCTAAAGGCACACATTGTAAAGCAGTTTGCATGTCTCTGAAGATTTTGTGATGTGTTTACACATAGGGCTAGAGAATGCGTCTTTTCTTAAATTGATCAACACAAGTGTCAATTCCACTGTATCATCAAACAGGAATGGTTAAATAGAAGTTAGCATTAGTGTGTATCTTAACTAAGACCTGAAAAATTGTTTGTTTCCAGTAGTGGTCCTTACAAATATGGTAGGTAGGTAAATTCTTGTTTTGATTTTCAATTTTTCAAAAAAGTTGTGTTTCACGCATGTTTTATGTTGATTGGGAGTAGGAAGGGCGGAATTTTTTTTTAGGGTAGGGATTTCTTTGCGTAAAAGCTTGGTAGGGTCAGGTTACAGGAAACAAACAACTTTCTAAGGCCTAAGTTACATTTAAGTAACAATTCCATTGTGTCATCAAACAGGAATGATAAAATGACAGCTATCATTAGTAAGTACCTTTGATAAGTAACAATTCCACTGTATCGTCAAACTGGCACATGACCGCATACATGAGAGGTGTCATTAGCCAGCCATCTTTGCTATTTATATCAGCCCGACCATCAATCAGAATCTGAAAGAAATCAACAAGACATTAATGAAATCTAGAAGTAGTGGCATTTTCCATAGGTAACTGAAAACACATATCCTTATGTACTTAATATCAAAGTCATTAATTATTTTTTAGATCATTATTACTATTGTTATACTGTTATTATTATCATTATTATTATTATCATTATTATTATTACTATTATCATTATTATCATCATTATTATTATTATTATTATTATTATTATTATCATCATCATCATCATTATATTCTTATTCTTATTCTTATTATGATGATGATGATGATGATTATCATTATCATCTTTACCATCGATTATTACTATTACTATCATAATCATCATTATAGAGTACAGTATTGTCAATTACACATCATCTGAAGTTGGTTTAAAAGTTGAACATTCAACTTGTAAGACTACACGTCATGCAGAATTTGCAGATTAAGATAATAACATTTTTCCTCACTAGATGTCACTACCTACATGTTCCTCATTGATCAATTAACATAATGCTCACAGTGCAGAGCACTATCAAATAAAAAGAAAAATATACAGCATTAATAGCTTGTTGCATTTTGGATGTTATATGCCATATAATTAGATGGTAAATATTCTCTACTCGTTTTAACATTATAGGCACAGGATTTTTCACTTCATTATCAATTTTATCTGGTTTGTTGAGGTTTTTATCAGTCAACCAATGGATACAACTGCATTTTAAAAGCATAAGTGTGGCCGTGTATTACAGAAGGATTTTATTTCATTCAATAATTATTTCATGTAAATTTTAACGATTTCAAACTTTCACTCTCAAAGTGAAAAGTTTCCATAACATTGCACTTTTTGGAATGTTAAATGAGATTCAGTCAAGTTTATTCTAGAGACAACCCCTTTCCAAGGACAGATTCCATTATTTTCCCTAAGGGAAATGTACTGCAGTTCACCAGTTGCACATGTCTAATAAGACCACCTTTAAATCGGACCATTAATGGCCCTCATTAAGGTAGCTGGTAATACAGTTGCAAGTTTGGTTCCTCTCTCAGTGTCCTTTTGAACAACCACTTCATATGATGTGAAGAGAGGGAGAATGAAAAATGAAAGAAAAATAGCTATAAATAAGTGGTGGCTAATTTTGAAGTTATAGAAAGTTAGAAAGCATCTCTATTTTGAACCTCAAATGCTAAGTAATCAGGTGAGAGAGATGACACACCACGCTTCCAGTGTGTACACCTGACCTTAATTGAACAAATGGGTAGACTTGAAGCAAGCAGATCTTGAATGTTGCCTGGGTTACGGGTCACATCAGGGGATCAACAAATATACCCTGCTTGCAGAAATATGGCAAGCTCTATTTTCAAGATGCTGGTCCTTAATGACTCACTTATTGCACTGCAGATGTGTTAGGTAGTGCTGAGCAACACCCATACCCATCAATCAGTGTTTGATTGTATGATAATTGGCTGCATCAACTGCTGCATCTCCCATATCTCTACCTCTCGGATCGGACTTACCTCTGCACACCTGTTAAGACCCTTTTTACAGCAGATATGGAGAGGGGTCTCATTTACCCCTCCAACATCTATATAGCGAGTGTTGACATCCACACCCTCACGGATAAGGCGGCGCAATGACCAATGATCGTTCTTTATGATCACATGATACAGCTGGGCCTCAAGGTCAAACTCATCCTCTTCAATGGTTTCCATGGTGAACTGAAAAACCTAGAATTTTTGACAAAGTGAATATCAATGGCTGTATATATATTAAATAATACTACAGGGAGCAATCACCTGAAATTCTAATGCACAAGACATGCAACTTTTGAAAATTTTCAATTCTGGTGATTCACAGTGATTCAACAAATCAACTACTAATGCAGAAGTTATTTAGAAATACCATACTAACTCTGTACTACCAATATACAAATAGGGCAAAGGTTTCTAACATGAACATGTCTGTACATGTAGATTTCATAAGCCTGCAAGTTTACAAAAATAGCTTTGATGTGTGTATTGATTTGGGTCAGTGTGATTTTCAAAATTCAGACATAAAATGATTTTTTTCATGTTTGATGACCAATCCACTCCGTGTTTATCTTCAAACATTACTTAAAACCAGAACTTTTATCTGATGACCACCACTGTAATCTTCCCTGGCTGTCAGTGTCACTTGACTTGCTGTGTTGTGTGTTTATGGACACACCCCCCTTACACAAACAAGCTTCCAGATTAAATCAGATCAATATATTTACGACATAAAGTTCCTTTTGAGAAGCAATGAGTATGAATTTATCCTTCTGGGGTCAAACAATTTACTGACCAAATATCAAAGTATTTAAAAATAAATCAGAGATATATAGGTTAGGGAGATAGGAGACAGCTAATAATAGCTCCTACACCAGTCAGACACTATTGTTATGCAAATGAGCTCTTATCTGTATCCCACTCATTCCCAGGGACTCAACCTGACTCAACTGAGCATGGGCACTGCTCTACTTATCACCACTTCCTGTGTATACCACAGGGTTATTTGACTACTTTCTCTGGTATGGGGAATGTAGAAGAGCTCTTTTAGTATATATATATTCCATGGTTAAACAGGTCCATAACATCAGACAGGATGCAGTGACAAAACCTGATACTTTCCTGTCTCAACCTACTGCTGTGGATTGCCTTTACATTCAGGGCCGCACCTTTCAGGGGCTATACAGGATACACATGTCTGATTGCAATCCTATGTCTGGCTTAATTCTGATCAATAGGAACATCCCTGTCTAGAGCCTGAGGTATGAGTACAGGATATCAACCCAATAAACACATGCCACACTGCTTTTGTTTCTCATTAAATGTCTATAAAGGAAGTCGGAAGATTTAAAGGGGCTCTGAGTAGATAATAAACCTCTCATCCTCTGTCAATGTTACTCACTCAAGACTGAAAGAAATTCTCTGGCAAAAGAGGGAATATACCACATGTATTGTTCAGTTTTTTTAAATGTTTCATCTCTGTTGAGTTTAATGTTTATTCAAATTATTTGAATTAAAGGGCTAGTATGCTAATTTACCTATTTCAATACAAAGATATGAATAATCCATATACAATCATTACTAATTGTGTTTACCTTTTGAGGAGGATTATTTACCTGGGCATGTTGGTAGGAATGCAGGTGAGCAATGTTCCATGTGTTAACAGTTTAATTGATGTTAGGCTTATTGCAATAAGTCTTATCTTGGTTCAACTCAAGACTTTTGACATGTCTTCAGAATGCTAACATAGATATGTGCCATAAGTGCCATTTCAGTAAATAACCCTGTGCCTGACTGTCTTTTACTGTTAGTTTATCAGCATAGCTCATAACAATGATACAAGGAAATATTTATCTATTATTATTTCTACATTTTTACATGATGTGAAATTGAAATATATAAAAAAAGTAACCTTTCATTTACTATTCAGATAAAAATGGGAGAAAATATAGTTCTATTGTTACCTTAGAACAGGTCCAGACAATGTGACAAATTTACAATTTCAAGAATACATATTCTCTTTGAAAATAGAACAGCGATAAAGATTAACTTCTTTATTTATCTATTTAACCTCATATACCAACTTAAAATTGTTGGTTTCTCAATAAATTAAACCAGCACAGAAGGGGAAATTTACTGAGATGACTGATGTTTAGTCATATCACAAGTTAATTGGAGTACCCAATTAAACCTCCCAGATACATGTATTGCAATTGCGCTAACATCAATTAAGCAAAGTTAGCACAAGTTCTTACCTACATCTCTAGCATGTCCTTATAGTTGAGCCTCTCCAAAAGGTAAAATCCATTTTTCACATGTTTAAAAGCACAAGTAGTCCATTTAACATTATGACCAACACAATAGGCCTAAGATGGCCACCCCAAATCTCACGAAATCTCACCCAAGTCTCTAGCCCTTTCAAGCCTCTGGACGAGATTAGCCTTCACAGTGGGAGTGAATGGACTGCTGGCTAGGAGTTTCCTGTCACTGTATTCCTAGTCACTGAAATAAATATATTCACCTTTTCTATGTCATCCTCATTGCATGATGGGCGCTGCCATTTTACACAACTACTGTTGACCAATGAAATGAGGTCTTACAAAATGCAAAATGACGTCATGTTAATTTCCTGTCCACTGCGCATGTCACTTTTACCGAGAGCGAGGCTCCGGACGTGGCGGACGGGCATTCCCTAAGATTTCTTCAAGAAAATTAATCACTTATTAATTAAATTTGCGCTCTTCGATACTTCCTCTGACATAGGATTGGAACTCTAATACTCTAGGATGTCTACCGCGGGCGAATTCGGAAATCCACTGCGAAAATTCAAGCTTGTTTTCCTCGGAGAGCAAAGCGGTATGTAGGCGAAGTCATTTTCTGTCTGCGATATTCATTTGAGAAAATAGGGAAATAAGATATTGAGACATTGCTCATTCCTTTCCTGGTCATTTTTTTCAGCTCGATTGCAATTCCCCGTACGTTCTAGAGAAGTCTGATTGTTTCCTTAACACCCCCGATGTCGACGTAATTGCCATTAGGCGAAAAATGCTAAAGCCGGCTCACGATTTGTATTCAGACGACGATTTTCACCAGGGTCAAAGTGCGGGTATTAAAATCACTCTCATCGTGTTGGCATATTTGTCGGTACAGTCATCCCAAACCATAATCCATTGATTATCTCACAATAGATCCAGTGTGATTTTGATGTCTCTGAAAGCCGCTGTGATGTCTCCATTTTTGCCAGACATGTCGTCATGTGGCCCAGCCTACTATGTACACTGTGCACAGTGTTTGGTGTGAGGATGCTGTGTGTGATAATATTGCACTTGTACCATTGCCATTCATGTATAGTAGTGATGAAGCCATGTCCATACTACCCAATAAGGTATACCCAAGTACACACGCGCAACAGTTCCTGTATCCTTATATCCCATAAACAATCCATCACCATCACAGTCCATGATTTAATCATTTTCCCATCACTTATAGCCAAGGGTGGATCGACTCGGGAAAGGTATGCAGTATACAGGTATCAGAGCCACACCCACTCTTGAACCATGTGTGAGCTAGATGATTATGTGATGACTGAAGCTACTCATGCACCTGTTACACCTTTGAGTTACATGGGCCGTCTCAATGAGTGTGAGCCAGGATTAGATGCTTCTGATGAGCTGAGATTTATGTGACCCTTTATTGAAATCAGCACCTGAGATGACCTTGCATGTCAATGATGTCAAGTATGTACACTAAGTCATCTACATGTATAGGGGTCAGGGTCTTAGCCAGGATTTAGAAACTTGGTGTCCAAAATTGAAAATTAACCATCTTTTGGGCACCCTGTTTTTCGAATGAGACAATAATATACTTGGGTAACAACCATAAACATGTATTTACTCATTAGAATCAGGCAAAGTATCACTATACAATGTCATGGGAATTGTATTGAGGTTGATAAACTTAACTTACATGCTTGAAATTGACATTTTAAGAAATTAGCTCTCATATTTTTTGGTTTCCTGAGTGAGGGGTAATTTTTAGGGACCTGGGCATCCAGAAGACGCCAACAAGCCCTGCTGGGTAAGACTTGTTTGAAATCCTGGCTTAGACTCTGAATTGGATCACCTTGAGCATGTGGATATCTGTTGGGAACTAGTGATCAAAACAGATTACCAATAATGGGTGAATTGGTTCCTTATGTAAACTTGTACTAGATTGAACTTGGAATAAGATCAAAAGGAGAACACTGTCTTATCATGGATGCCCCAAGGAGGAGAACTCTGAACAGGAAGTATACAACATAATCAAACTGCATACATTTAGAGGAGAACTCTGAACAGGAAGTATACAACATAATCAAACTACATACATTTAGAGGAGAACTCTGAACAGGAAGTATACAACATAATCAAACTACATACATTTAGAGGAGAACTCTGAACAGGAAGTATACAACATAATCAAACTGCATACATTTAGAGGAGAACTCTGAACAGGAAGTATACAACATAATCAAACTACATACATTTAGAGGAGAACTCTGAACAGGAAGTATACAACATAATCAAACTACATACATTTAGAGGAGAACTCTGAACAGGAAGTATACAACATAATCAAACTGCATACATTTAGAGGAGAACTCTGAACAGGAAGTATACAACATAATCAAACTACATACATTTAGAGGAGAACTCTGAACAGGAAGTATACAACATAATCAAACTACATGAATTTAGAGGAGAACTCTGAACAGGAAGTATGCAACATAATCAAACTACATGAATTTAGAGGAGAACTCTGAACAGGAAGTACGCAAAATAATCAAACTACATAAATTTAGAGGAGAACTCTGAACAGGAAGTATACAAAGTAATAAAACTACATACATTTAGAGATCATTTGTCTTTTATATCATTTGGGATGTGTTGATTGAGGAGGTAGATATCTTATAAAGATCTGTTTTTTGAATTGGCATTGATGATCACTTAAATCTTGTAATTGTCCTCATTGTAATTTGGCTCACAAATCCCTAATGCCAATTTATTATAGCGAATTGGCCAATCTGGAGTATTTACTAGGTTCTTTATGTTTGGCTATCATTTATAAGAGAGAAAAAATGTCGGTTATAGCCAAGGCATACCAAAATACACATTGGATGGGGAATTACATTCTGATTTCTGACAGCAAATTTGCCAATATTGTTGGGGGTTGTGAATTTATCATTATATTTACATCTATAAAAGAAGAAGTAATGTGATGATCAATTCAAATCATGACTAAGTAGGTTATACAAGTGTATTATGGTTTCCCTTGAAATATAGGATGCCCCATAAGTTTATGATTGCCAATGTTAGGCACCCAGTTTCTAAATCATGGCTAAGACCCTGGTTTAAGTACTTACTGTTAATATGCAATGCAACTTGAGTTGCCATCAAAAATGTTTATTTGCTGCCAATAAATTTAAATGTTTGGCATATTGAAGGGAGATTCGGCTTGCCTGCAAGAAAATAAAATATAAATCACCTGAACCATAGTGGCAGTATGCCCTGTCAGGTATCTAGGCGTCATTTGGACCAAACAAATTCTCAAAAGATCACCCTTCAGGACACCCAATTTCATGTATGGAATGTCTATTTTTGGCATTGCATTTTAAAGCATGTTTCACCTCTATCGATATAACTCACATGAGATTACGTATGAGAATATTATGCCTCATTTCAATAAGTATAATATGTTTCTGGTTGTAAGCTGATTATACCGCATAATTTGGCTAAAACCCTGAGCTGACCTAAATATTTCTATTTCTACTTGAATCACAGTCAGCAGGGCATCATTTGGACACTATAACCCTAAAAAAAAACCTTCAGGACACCAAAAAATCTTTGTAAGGTTGTTTTAAGATGTCAATTTCAAGCATGTTGTGAATGTTTTCACCTAAATTAAAATATAATTCCACGGGCATAGTTTATCAATATGGATTTTATGCTTTACTTAAATAAGTACATACATGCATGTTTTATAGTTGTAATCTCAGTAATCTGAGTATATTTTGGTCCACCTTGAAAAATAGGACAGTCACACCCCCAAATTCTTAAAATTGCCAATTTTGGGCACCCTGTTTCAAAATCTTGCCAAGACACTGACTTGAACTAATATACTCTTGGATGAGATTCTCACAGTAGCGGTTGAAACATTAAATCTCAAGGGAAACTAAAGAATTTGGATTAACCTCTTGAAAGCATGTAACTAGGGTACTTATCTAGTTGAACCCTGTGTTGTGTTGTTATGTTCATAGTTGGTTATAATGTGCTTAAAATGTTGATGATGTAACTATGTATTGTAAGGGATAAGCCCCCTTTAGATGGAGTTAGGTAATTAGGTTGACATACATTTTACATCATAGTGTACATGTATACTAAACACAGTCAGGCAGAACATTTCTACCTGTGGTCGGTTTAGTTGAACCCAGTAATGCTTGAAGTGGTCAAAATCAGTCTGGTTATTTTGATGAAATCTTTCAGGCAAAAGCATAATAAGGAAGATATATCCATTCGGGACAAATGTTCATCATCTACAATACCAGCAACTTTGCTTCAAATATCTCTTGAAATCATTTGTATTTCGTAAAAACTTTCAGCAAAAGTATTTTAGATCCTGATGATGATTTCCGGAAGAAGTCATGCATGTATTGGATCATACTTATAATAGGTACTTGTCTACTTGCCAAGTTTTCATATATAGGTATATAGGTCATTTACCGTCATTGCTAAAAATAGCACTTGGTGGTTTTGTTGGTATGTATACCTTTTATGACTCATACCATATAGAGCATGGTATTTTTTATTCTAAGTAGGGCTCCATCCATATCCTTATAATCTTTATTCGCATGTTTTCGTTGGATTGAGAACGGGCAAAAAATGGTAATATTTATGTGATTGGGCTCAAAAATAAATGTGCTGCTTTTGGTCACCATGAGTCCATGACCAAAATTTTAAAAAAAAGCCAGTGGCCCTGCATGAATATAGTGCACATAGCTTTAAAGTATCTCATCTTGGGTCCCAGGCATGGTCTGAGCTGGCAGGGTGTCTTTTTGGCACCCTGCTCAATGAAAAATACCTATTATGGGGGCCATTGGGGGAATTTTATTACAAGTAGATATTTTAGAAAGTGAACTTTTTATATGATATCTGAAACACTTCTTGAAGAAATAAAACACATTATTTGTTTTATCAATGTATATGGTCAGTAAGATGACTTTTCTTTCAGTGAGGGGGTTTGGTCTTCTTCAAACCCCATTTTGGACACCCAGTTATGAAAATCCTGGCTAAGTCCCTGATTCAGCCTCAGCGGGTAATTTTCTGAAAAACATCTCTTCAGACCTGTAGCCAGTATTTACCTTGTGGCCCAAAATCCCAGAAGAAGCTAGTGATTTGTATGCATACCGACGCATGCTAACCAGGGACTTAGCCAGGACCCGTCCTACCAGTCTTTTGGACAGGTAGTTTCCTAAAAACCTCCTGTTTGGACAGGCAAAATTTTCTATTATGATTTATCAATTTTGACTTTCTGGGTGTAATAACCAAATATTTTCCTAACAAACCATCTTCTAGGACATAGCTGAAGTGTAAATTGTCCTTTTTGACACACTAGGCTATTAAATGTAGCTGGTATAAGCATTTGAAGTAGATAAGTAGCTAAATCTGGACAGGCAGATATTTTGAAATAGCTGTTTTGAACAGGCATTTTTGAAATCCTAGCTAAGACCCTGATGCTAACTAAGTACTGCTGAAGCCATGGCCTGTTGGGACTGGCCACAGGAGTCAGAGAGGGGTCAGCCAAGTGCCTTTGACCACTGGTCAAGAATTATTTATATGTTCTTGCATCACAATCAACATTATGAAACATGCTATATATGGATCCGCGCTCATAGAGAAGCATGGGGGTTGAAACCACAACAGGTTAATTACATTCTTAGCTAATGTAATGGTTAATGAGAATATTTCATTCTATCCATGCTCTAGCGTTACTCAAGACATTTTTGTCTGAATTTATGAGTTGGTTTGGTTGTTTCACCAGACACCTACAGTAGGCGATGCAATGAGTACTGCCACTTTTATGGCAACTCAATGTGATATTTACAATTACAGGTGAACTTGGATATGACGGACCACTATACGACGGATTTTTGCATATGACGGACGAAATGCTTGGTCCCAGTCCAATGCATATCAAGTATAAGTCATATGTATACGACGGATTTTGCATATGACGGACCAATTTTCCTGGTCCCATTAAGTCTGTCATATCCAAGTTCACCTGTATAATGTTTGAGGAAACAATTTCTTTAATGATGATTCTGTTGATTTGATCCTATGTCGAGGCTGACATCAATTAACACTTATGGCTTATGTTGCTGGTGGCTAATTTGGTATGCAAAAATCTGGAAAATAAGTGAAACCCTGGCAAATAGGTACTCATCTGAGAGTACTCAGCGAGAGCTATCCAATGAATACCAACATGACAGGGTTTAGATGGTTTTCAAAAGTTTTATAGTGTCCTTGTGCTTTCTAAAGACAAAAGTGGCCTCAGCATTAGATAATCTTGAGATTAATCTACAGCTGATCAATCACTCCTATATTTATCAGCCATGATAGGTTCTTCACCATCCACTCAAATTCTCCATGCTGATTGGTCAATGGCTGAATACCACACAACCATTCACCATGGGGATATGTACACAAATTTGATGCCCCACACCTGAAGTTCTTCTTTTCTATTGTTCAACACAAAAGTGGTGCTTCAATGCAGATTATATATTGCAAAAGTTGTATTTGCTATTCAAAGTCCTAATTTTATAAATAAAGTGGATTTTTCAGATTTATCTAGAAAGCGTTGTTCTTGCCTACAACTTGTGCATTCATACATATCTGTTTACATTGGTGCTTGTTGGCTTTTATGGTATGTAGATCCCGGTTGCAGTAGTAGTTACCTGGCAACCTGTTGCTATGGTAATGCAATGAAGGCAAGTGTACATTGTGTTTGTGCATTTCATCTTCTTTTTTGACATAGGATAATGGCAGGATATAAGCAAGCATCTATTGTGCAGAAAGTAATCTGTGATAGGGAAGAACTACCATCTGACATGACATCATGACATGTAATTGGATTATATAACATATTTTTCTATGATAAGGTGCGTATGTATATACCTTAGCCAGCATAGTCTTAGCCAACAGGGTTACTGGGTGTCATTTGGAATTGGAAACCCAAACCCTCAAAAACCACCCTTTAGGACACCCAAAGCTTTAAGTGAGGAAGTGGTTGAAATATCAATTTCAAGCACATAATTGAATTATTTTCACCTCAATATAGTTCCCATGGTATTGTATATGGGTATTATACCTTATTTAAATAACTAAATACATATTAATGGTTGTAATCTGAGTATAATATTATGATTTCCCTTAAAAGATTGGATTCCCAAAAATTATACAAAATTTTGGACACCCAGTTTCTAAATCTTGGCTAAAACCCTGAACCTGGTATTGGGGTTTAAAGAAATTCTAATTACAATTCTGCATCATACGTTTGGTTTAGAAAAATTTCAATTTGGATTCGAAAGGGCTAACTACAGATCTATGTTTTATGCAAACTAGCTGGGCTTCATCCCGCTCTCAATGGAGCCTCCATGGCTGAGAGCATCCCGGCTGCCGTTCTTTCCGCCACTGCAGGAATTTTCCACGGCTGTAATTGGTTTCATGGCAGGTCATTTGGCGGATGGCCAGACACCATTCGCAAATGCTAACTAGAGCTCAAATGTGTGCCTCGGCACTGTATCATACACCTTTGATTGCACAATCCGTGAGTAAGCTTCGATCATTCTAGAATCCTTCCTCTGTGTTCCCAGACAATGCCTGTGCAAAACAGCAATTCCAAAATTTCACTGAAATACACCACATACTAACTTATCAGAAATTCGTTCCTCTACCATGCTTGTTGGGGAACCTCTGCAATGTGGTCCAGGGCTCGAAATAAGGGGGTGCCAAGAGCTGAGGGCTCCCTTGAATTCTCCTGCGGCTCCCTCAAATTTCTTCAGGGAGCCCAAAGATGTACTGGTTTCTGTACACAACACCTCTAAGTGGCATTTGAAGATGAAATTGGGCTCCCTGGAAAAAACTTAATTTCGAGCCCTGTGGTCAAACACCTACATCTCAGAATTAAAGACATTATGGCCAAGAGCCAGCCATGCTATGTACTGGGTGAGGGAGAGTTGTCCACTTCCTTCATTATGTCACCATGCCAACTGGTGCCTTCTGGGATGATACTCATAATTGGCGACCTGTGGATTCTAAGAACATAATCTTAGTCAGCAGGGTGTCTGTGTGTCATCTGCTCATACAAACACTCAAGAATCACCCTTCAGGATACCCCCCAAAATGTGAGGAATTTCTCTAAATGTCAATTTCTAGCATAATATTGATTTTTTTCCAACTCAATTTAATTCCCAATTGCATTGTGTATGCACATTCTTCTTTATTTCAGTTTAATAGTTAATACTGTAAAATACATGTATGTTCATGGTTGTAATTTGAATTTATTTTGGTCTGCCCTTCGATAAATAGGATGCCCCAACAATTTACAATTGCCAATTTTGGACACACAGTTTCTAAATCCTGGCTAAGATCTGTTCTAAGCAGATAGTGTAATATGCCCAGATTACAACCATAAACATGTGTATACTTATCATAATCCGGCATAATATTCTGATACATTGTCATAGGAATTGTATTTAGATGGATAAAACAATTGTATGTACATACTCGAAATTGACACAAAGAAAATAATAATAGAAGAACTTTGGTGTTCTGAGGGTTAATTTTTGAGGGTTTGGGTGTCCAATGGACACCTGTACGCTCCAGATGCTGGTATAGACTATGCTGGCATGTCTTAGACTTCCGAGTGACCCTGATGTTGATGTCTTAATTAATCACCCTTTTAACCCATATTTATCATCATCAGAAAAGGCACTATCAATAATTCAATTCCTAGCCATTGTTGTCCCCTTCAATTGTTTCCCACACATGTGGGCCCTCTCAGATGTTCCTGAGGAGCCTACCGGTCAGCATGGCACAAGGCATAGAAAAAAAGTTGTTTGTTTCCTGTAACCAGGGTCTGACACTTAGATTTCAGGCTAGGGGCCTGAAAGGTTCTTTTGATAAAAATTAGTGGTCAAAAACAGGATTTCTGGTTATTTTTCATGTACTCTTTCGGGCCCCTATTCTAAAAAAAACTAGGGGCACACAGCAAAATCTGGGAAAGTTGAACCCTGAGTAACCCTACCCTTACACCTCTTTACTTAGAAAATCTGTATCCTTTAGTTTTTCTGCCTTTTCAACTCATTCAATATAAACCATGCATAAAACACACATTTTTGAATAAAAAAATAATCCAAAATCTTTTTTACTGACCCACCTCTACCCAATTATTTTTGGACAATTACATGAAACAAACATCTATTCTAGGCCGAAGTTGCACCTGGAAGTCTCGCAGAAAACATAGGTGTAGGGGCTCGTAAAGTACGCCTCGCATGTCTTCAATCTTGATCATCGGCAGCCGCTGTCTCGATCCCCCTCCTCCTCCTCCTCCTCCTAGCCAGTGATCCACTGTTTACAATATCACTCTTGCATGACTCCAGCACGGGTGGATAATTCATGGAGTCGGGAAGATGGATGTGGGCGACTAGCGCGGCAGACAGGCGCGCTCAGCCTCACCTGAACCCTACCTGGGTAGCAGCCTAGTCCTAGGCCAAGAAATTTATTCCACTTCTTTATCTTTCCAATCAGGGACTGTCTTTTGGACAGTAGTTCCCTACAAACCTCCTTTTTGGATAGATAAAAATTTCCCTGAAATATTTTCAATTTTGACTTTTGGAAGGTAATAAACACATATTTTTCCTAACATACCATCTTCTGTGACATAACTGAAAGGTAAATTGCCCTTTTTGACACACTAGGCTATTAACCATGTAGCTGGTATAAGGATTTGAAGTAGACAAGTAGCTAAATCTGGACCGGCAGAAATTTTGAAATTGCTGTTTATAAATGAAGGACAGGCATTTTTGAAATCTTGGCTAAGACCCTGCTTCCAATGCTGAGGCTACTTTCCTCCGAAGTACTAGGGCACAAACATTTTTGAAAATCATCTTAAACCCTGATATCTTGGTATTCTTTAGATAGCTCTCTCTGAGTACTCTCATATGATGAGAACCCATGTGCCAGGGTTTCAGTCATTTTTTAAAAGTTATTTTTGCATAATTATGTATTGACCAAATTAGCCACCAGCAGGCAGCGTAAGGAATACTAAGGATTAACTTACAAAACATTTGAAGGAGATTTATAAATTTTGTAACTGTAAACAATTCTTTATGGATGTTTTTAGGTGATGTGCCTTTTTGGGGCAGGGCATATCTTACTATTTTCCCTTCCTGGTTGGAGAGGCTGTCTAGTTTGGAGTGCTACGGCAATGTTTATCCCTTGTTTCTAATGGAAGTTTTAACCCTTATGCTGCTGGTGGCTAATTTGGCCAATACAAAATGATGCCAAAAACCTGAAAAAATAATGAAACCCTGGTACATATGGGTACTCATCTGAAAGCACTCAGTGAGAGCTATCTAATGAATACCAACATGACAGGGTTTAGATGGTTCCAAAAATCTTTGCATTTTTATGCTTTTGATGAAAGTAACCTTTCTAATGGAAGTTTTAACATGGGTTTTATCCGGGCAGTTGCTCGCTGGTCGTTGGGCATAGATGGGTTGACAGCGGGCTGCGTGCTCGGCATACGCCCCTCGGTGATCGCCGTGTCGGGCTGTCGAGAGACAGGAAGTCAACAGAGCTGCCAGCCGGCTCTGATGAGGCAACGTTAGAGCGCTAACTGCACCCACGCCATAGTCTAAGCCAGCAGGGTGTATGGGTGTCTTTTGGACACCCAAATCCTCAGGGACACCCAAATATGACAAATTATGATAAGGTGAAGTCTGGCTGCTATTGAACGCTTTATGCGAGAGTTTGAAGATGGCTTCCTTGGAGATAGATGCAGGTGAATTGTTTTTATAAAAACATTTATCTTATAGTGACGGGCAGGGTCTTTAGCCAGGATTTCAAAAATGCCTCTCCAAAACAGCAATTTTCAAAATTTCTGCCCATCCAGATTTAGCTACTAATCCATTTCAAATTCTTGTACCAGCTACAATTAATTGCCTAGTGTGTCAAAAAGGGCAATATACACTTCAAATATGTCTTAGAAGGTGGTTTGTTTGGAATATATTCGGTTAAATTATCCTCCAAAAGTCAAAATTATAAAAAAAATCATAAAAATGTTTGCCTGTCCAAACATGAGGTTTTTAGGAAAATATCTGTCCAAAAGACAGGCAGGACAGGTTATGGCTAACTCCCTGACAGGAAGTCATCACAGCTGCCGTCTTTTATATGGCAACGTTATCTAGAGCACTAACTGCATCCACACTCACTTAGCCAGGATTTACAAACTGGCTGCCCAAAAATTGGCAATTTTGTGATGTTTTTGGACATCCTATTTTTCAAGGGAGATAATGACCATGACAGGGGCTTAGCTGCAATGCGTCCAGCATGTCATTTGGACACGCAGAACACTGTTTATTGACAGTTTGGACACCCAAAAGTTTATGTCAGAATTTGCTGAAGATAACTTTTCTTAGAAGATAGAAGATGTAGAAGCTTTAGTGTCACTTTTATAAGACACACAAAGCAGTATCTGGCCTAAAAAAGCAAAATCTATAAAGGTATAGGGTCAATCTTATTAGTAGTATGTATTTTGTACCACACTTTGGACAGGCAAAAGTCTATGAAACCTCTATTTGGACACCCTGTTTCCAAATATCGGCTAAGACCCTGTTCACCATGAACATGTATTTACTAAGATTACGTACATCCTTGGCACTTGCTCATTGAAATAATGCATTATTTCCTTATATAATTTCATGGGAAATATATTGAAGGGGAAAAAATCAATTATATGCTTGAAAACAATTTTTTTTAAATTACTTTAAATAGAATTTGGGTGTCCTGGGGGGTGTTTTTTAAGGGTTTGGGTGTCCAAAAGACGCTCTGCTGGCTATGGCTATGGTTTGTATTACTGTGCGGAGTTTTTGCCGGAGGAGAGCGTCTGGCGGCTGATTGAGGCTGTGGAGGAGGAGGCACATGGCTGGAGCCCTCCACCACGCTATGCATAATTAAGCGATCTTCTCCAGATTCCTGTTGCCTCCGACTCTTTATTGCTCTGTTTGCCATCGCTGCTGCTACTCTCTACAAGTGGGAGGCTGACTTCACCTACCCACCGGGTTGCTATAGAAACACGCATTGAGACCTCATCCCGCCTTCACATGTATACTGCCAATGTAGTTTTACAGGCTCCGTCCAACCAGGAACTATATATTAGAAATTTGTAATTCCTGGTCCACCTCTATGAAGATAATTAGTACATTCTAATGTTATAGAAATAAGCATTAAGAGTCTGAGGCCTTCTTCTACCTTCACATGTATACTGCCAGTGTAGTTTTAGAGGCTTGCTCCAACTCTATGAAGATTATTTGTATGTACATTCTAATGCACATAGAAGTACACATTGAGGCCTCCCCATTCCTTCACATTTATACTACCAGTGTATTTTCAGAGGCTCCGTCCAACTCATCTATGAAGATAATTCTAATGCTATATAGAAACATGCATTGAGACTTTCTTCTACCTTCACATATATATACTGCCAGTGTATTTTTAGAGGCTTGGTCCAACTCATCTGTGAAGATAATTCTAATGATATATAGAAACATGCATTGAGGCCATCTTCTACCTTCACATTTATACTGCCAGTGTATTTTTAGAGGCTTGGTCCAACTCATCTGTGAAGATAATTTGTGCATTTTCACCTGTGTACAGAGACCATCTGTTAGGGTGAACTGCTCTGTATTTTTCCACTAGTGTACATATAGAGTCCACCTGCTAAGTGCAATTGTTTTGCATAATCTGACCTGTGTACGCTGTACAGCGAATCATTTCCCAAAATGACTGCAGAAATGTATGTACCCAAGGTAGTCGGTATGGGCGTTCAAAGAAGCTGAGTAGCTACATCCGGAGGAATAGTAATTGTATGAATGCTGTTTTGGACAGGCATTTTAAAAATCCTCACAAAGATCTTGAGGTGCGTCACATCAACAACATCATTTGGCCAAGCAGCACTTGTTGAGTACATGTAGGGCTTGTTGTACACAGGCAGGGTCTTTGGACACCCAAAAGTCTATGAAACCTCAGTTTGGACACCCAGTTTCCAAATCCTGGCTAAGACTATGGTTTGAATGTAGGTATTAGAAGACTGTGGGGTTGACACGGTGACTGCGGATTCTGAAGGGAGTCAGCCATCCTCCATGGAGAATGGTTAGTTATGTGTGTTGTGGGACCAATAACCATTGATGCCAGTGTCTGTGTGGCCAAGCAGTACTTGTTGCATAGCAATGTCATCTTGCCAACACCCACTGCTGGGACCAGAGACAGAGTATATAAGCCCAGTACATTATCAACTCCCTGCCTACCTCTCCTCCTTCTCCCCATCATCATCATCATCATCATCATCATCATCATCATCATCATCATCATCTTATTACACTGTAAACAATTGTGTCGAAATGATGCCTAGACGCCCTGCTGGCCTTTGACTACGTCTAAGGGTACTTTTGACTCCTTATTGATGCCTGTTCACCACCAGGTGGACAGGAGGTTGAGGACAGTGTTGACCTGTTCATAAGCACCCTCTAGCTACTCCCCCCCCCCCCCCCCCCCCCCCTCCTCGCCCCCTTGCCAACAGATCTGTCTTTCAGTCAATAATCCCTTCCTCTCAACAGATTGCGCCAGTCCCATGGGCTCGCAGTCATACCAATTATCTAACTTCCTGACTGGTCCTATCAATCAGACCTCTAATATCTCCTGTGCAATAGGGAGCAGGGTCTATCCCAGAATTTACAAACTAGGTGACCAAGATTGGCATTTGTACAGTTTTTGAGAGAGGGAGAGAGAGAGGGAGGGAGAGAGAGAGACATTCAGGGAGGGAGAGAGAGAGAGAGAGAGAGAGAGAGAGAGAGAGAGGGAGAGAGAGAGGGGGAGAGACAGACATTCAGAGAGGGAGAGAGACATTCAGAGAGAGAGAGAGAGAGGCTGTGCTCCTGAGAGATGGAGAGAGCAACAGGCTTTTCCTCCTCACCGTGTAAGCAATATTCACCCTCGATCCTCTCTCTGCATTTTGATCTTTCCTTTGTAATTAACACACATCAGGAGAGTTGGCTGAAACCCATAGAGAAAATAAATAACATCTTATATCCCCTGGATGTCAATTGCTCAATTTACGCATATTCTTAATCTCCTAAAAACACAGCAACCTTCTGAACTTATGCAGATAAAGCCTTTGCATGGTTACACGCTATTGCCATTCAGCGAGAATTTCTCTGATGTGTGTCCATATCAATTTTTCAAGTGTGGTTATTTTTGATGATTTTACTCCCCTGTAGAGGGATAAGTTAACTGAGGTGGCTCGCTGGATCCTCTCAAGTGGCGCGTTCTACAAGCTCTGTTAGGAATATGCCGTGGCTGCGGCCGTTCATGGAAAATATTCCCCGTATGGAGCGCTTGTCATACAAATCTGTGTATTCCTGGGACCGAGTGTTCGGTGGCCGGCCATACAAATGGGATAGCTTCATGTTTTTATGGTAATGTGACGAGTTGGGCTATTCAAAATCAATAATAAGATACAGACGGGCAGAATAAATGTCACAGAAATGCCTTGGAGAATGGCACTCTGCAGATTCACACAGACAGGCCCAAGAGCTGTTCTTCATGTGCCATTTGTTCTAAAATTTGGAATTTCTAAATAGTTTGGAATTTGGAATTTCAATTATCATAATTTTTTCTGCCATATTGCGGCTAAGTCGTAATTAGCCAGTTGTAAGTTGTGGGGGAAACGGTAGTACCTGGCATTAAACACCAACTAACCCCAAGTAACTATATGTACAGATTTTTCATACGCCCCGGCAGGATTCGAACCTGGCCTGTGGTGAGAAACAGCTGACAGTCAGTGGCAACACCTTAGATCACATGGCCATCAGGGAAGACCCTTTGTTCGTAGCTATATGGTCATATGAGCACCTTTATAAAAAAACAACAACACGGATGTACCACTAGGCCTGTGGCAAAAATAGGTTAATGTTTCAATTTTCATGGTCGCAGCATGGGTCAGTGGTGTACCTGTGGCAGACCCAGGGTTGACCGTTACCACAATTCTATCAAGGGACAGCCAATTGTGTCTACCATGATGTGTGGTTTTAAAATGATAGATAGTGGCACCACCTATGTTATTTGCTTAGAATGTGGTATTTAGTATTTATATGGTAGTCACTAGGTTATTGACCAATCACTAGGCTTATTTTAACCAAATTATTTCCATTGACCAGTACCGATATTGTACATTTTCATTCTTAGAGGTATCCATCTCTACACGTAGGTTGGTTCTCTGTCTCCAGGTGTATCATTAGGGAACGGGACCGGCGCTTGATACGGTATATATATCGAGACCGCTCATCTAAAAAAGATCGTATCATTTAATTTCTTGATACCGGTAATCCTTATCGATATCGATCAACACTAACCAGCTTCCAGAGTCAACCCAGCCGGCTTCGCCTGCCTAATTAGGACGAAAAGCAGCTGTGACACAGCATGTCGTGTCTTTCAAAACTTACTCCATTACCACTGCCGACACTGGTTCCGTTGATCACTTCACCTCTCAAGTTACGGATAATTGTTTTTTAATGGGGAAGTGAACAGACAACTGGGGGTCACGCTACATTTACAGACACATTTTCGTATGGAAATTAGTATGATTTTATTCCCAATTTCTCAATCAATATTTGACATAATTTCTTTTGCAATATATTTGATTGAATATTTTTATTTCCTCAACATTTATTGACACAACAGTAAATTTAGAGCAGAATTATGGATACTAAACTGTGGATAGAAAGTGAGATTTTTACATGTGACCAAGCTACTGCTACTAATCTTAGAAGCTACTCTGTAATAATTCTGGATCAACAAGTTATCAACTGGAATGCCTAGGCCTAAAAGAGCTAGTGTTTGGCTAAACTACACAACACTTTAAATACACACCTGAAAAGGGAATAAAAGTGTGAGCAAATCTAATACATGAATCCAGGAGCACGGCAATATCGTTTAAAATATCGTTTAAATATCGTATCGTTTAAAAAATATATCGATATCGGATCGTATCGTGAAAATCTTCAAGGTCCCTATCCCTATGTATCATATGAGCCTCGGAACCTGGTTCCCTTGCTCCAGGTGTGCTGTTCGAGCCTCAGAACCAGGAGAGTGATCGGGCAGAAGTGGGAGGGAGAGATGGGCTCTGAGAGTGACTGATGAACGGATAGGAATACAATTTATTTTCTCGCAGGGAACAGATTAGTTATGATGAGGCTTTTTGTCCATCACAGCCTCGTAGAAGAAGAGATTAATTCTGCACTGCGAGCCCTCAGATCTGCAAACATTTACTGTGTTTGGAATGGCTTTAGAAATCGTCCGCTATAACTCAAAAGCTCTTCACTTCCGGGGCTGTCATGAGTGAGGCGAAAGGCAATCGGCTGGGTGGATCGAAAACCTGGAACGAAGGCAGGTCGAGATCGACGGAGCAGCATGCTGTCTGCGTGCGGCGAGTGTGCACTATTCACTCTCACCCTGTATGACCTCCTCCTGCGGAATAAAATTCATGAAGCCACCGACATAATTGCATTTATTCGCATTTAGGTGCAGCCTGTTTGCAGAAGGGTGACCGGTTCATTTGGTTACCGTACGGATGAACAGAAGATATGGTTGAATAATCTACTCCGGTAGTAGTCCTGCGGCAGGGTTAGGTTTCTAAGAAAACATACAGGGGATTCTAACATTCTTGGGATGGATGGGCCTAATGAAATTTATAGTTATTCATGGAGTCTACGGTTCTCCCTTGCGGAAGGGCTCCTGGTGGATCTGGGTCAACTACGTCACAGTCTGGTGGCAAAAAAGAAATTATACTTAATAAAGGCACTTGCTACCTCTCCACTTGGACCAATGAACAGAAATTGATACGGATGACTCATATAAATGCAATCTTGTTTTGTTGCCAACTCACATGATGAAAGGAACCACACTTTGAAGGGCTCAACATTAACTTTTGAAGGCACTTGCCAAGTAGGGCAGGTAAACTTTAATCATTAGGCTAAGAAAAAAATATTTTTTGTTGCCTGTAACAGTCTGAAAAAAACATGGTAGTTAGGTCAGTAAAAAAGAATTGGGAGAATCATTTCTTTTGTGAAAAATATGTGTTTTATGGACGTCTTATGTTGATTGGGATTAGGGATTAGGGTAGGGATTCTTTTGAATAAAAACTTGTTAGGGTAGGGTAACAGGATACAAACAACTTTTTTTAGGCCTTACCTGCCTGCAAAAGGTGTGATGGAATGAACATGAAAGTGACTTTTCTATTTGTAATACCTCTCCAAAACAGCAATCACAACATTTTTGTCTGTCTAGATTTAGCTACTCATCTTCTACATATCCTTATACCAACTATATTTAATAACAGCCTATTGTGTCAAAAAGGGCAAATTACAAATCAGCCATGTCTAAGAAAATGGATGGTGAGGAAAATATTTGGTTATTACCCCCAAATACTCATGTAATTGAGAATGTTCATAGAATTTTTTTCCGGCTCCGGACATATGGTACTTATTGAAAATAATGTTTACACTTAATCATAAATTTACAATATAATGAGGGTACCAGAAAAATATGAAATAGGGCTTTGAAATTGATCTAGTCTAATAATCAGCCTGATCATAATTACAATCTGTTTATAACAATGTGCATTATCTCTGAGTCGTGTATTTATGAATAGTAGGTCTCGTTACTGTGTATTTATAAATAGTAGGTATTGTATCTGAGTCTTGCATAAACAATGGGTATTGTTTCCTAATTTCTTTTGTTCTCTTTTTCAGGTATGTATCTATCTTATTTCACTTTGGCAACACAAGCAGGTGTGGTGAGTCTGTTGCTCTCTTAACCCTTTCATGCCTGTAGTGCACAAAATTGCCTATTTTGGTAATATATTTTAAACAAAAATAATTTTGAAAAAAATATGTTAACTTAAAATTAGAGCTGCACTCACGAACTCGAGTGGCTCGAGCATTACGGCAGGCGTACCAGAAAAGCAACTTTCATCTCTCCTAATATTTTTGCAATTTTTGCATATCTTCAGATCTTCAGGCTTGAATGGGTTATATTAATCTAATTAGGTTTTGATTTTGGTAACATGTGATATATTTGTTGTTCCCTCTTCCCTAGTTCTTAGAATTTCATTATCCCAGCTGCCTGGGAAGACATGTAGGTACTTGCGGGCAAATACTGATATATTCTAGTTAGGGATGGGGACCGGAAACCAGTTCAAACCGGCCTGAGCATTGCGGTTAACCAATCAAAAACCGGACCTCCCTCTAAACGGTTCGGTTTTCTATGCATGCTCAGGGTTCCTGGAGGCGTTATAAAACTGTCAGCACCTACCTCCTCGCTGGCCTCACAATGTCTGCCAAGCGCGATGATCAAACAGCCATTTCAAAATCTCTCAAGTCTGGTACCCTGCCCACTTTCACTATGCTCAGAAGCCTTCTGAGCGTAGAGAAAGTGCCCAGGGAGCTAGTGTATAGGAACTTTCAAGAACTTTCCAGTTCAGACTAGTTCAGCCTAGCATTCCATTGCGTAGTTTCGTATCCAAGAAATGTCATTAATAAACCGTTTAGGAAACCGTGATAAAACCGAACCGCAGAAGAAGACCGAGAACCGAACCGAACCGTAGAATTCTCAACGATCCCCATCCCTAATTCTAGTTGTTCCAGGTTTTACATTCACCTATTCAAACATTCCATGTATTGATAAAACAATGAAGAAGTATAAGAAATTAAGAGTTCCTCTCTCTCTCACTAGAGGGTGGGTCATTCTGAATGATGAGCTCAAACTTATACCTGTTTTAAAGAGAGTCTGGCAAGAGCCCGAACAATTCCAGCACTGATAACAGCAAAATTTCACAATAGCCCAGAGGGTCTTTTTCTCATAGCCTGGAGAAAAAAGCTTGAAGCGCTTTGGGGCTAAAACATGTGGGTCCTCCGGGGCTCAACACTACCAGTGCACAGCTGGTCCCAGACCTGTAAAAATTCCTAAATACGGCTTCGGGCTGGCCACTTAAAAAGACCCCAACTGGTCCTACATGGATAGTTAACATTTGGCTTAACAGGTTTCCCCTTAAGAATATCCCCAACTATTTTTGAAACAAATGAAGATAAAATGAGTAAAAATATCGGTGAATATGCAATGTTTTTGTTCTGTTAAAGAAAACTTTGCAGGACCAATAAACATTTTGCAGGACCAGTAGATCCTAGGTGTTGCTGGTCCTACGGGGCCAGTAACATTTTGAGCTAGCGTTGAAGCCTGTCTAGAGAATAGTAGAGATATCTACTCATGAATGGTATAATGGGGGTTCATAATGATATAGAGATTACATGAGGGGATCTATACACATTCCTATTTATAGTAGTATGCCTGTACAATTACATATAGATAAGACAATAATAACATGTGAGCAGGATATATGTCAATATATATATACCAAAATAGTTGCATTATCCCTGTATTGCTGTATGAGTGGTCTAAGGCATTTGGACTGCCTGCTCACTGTCTCTTAGGCCTAAAAAAATAAATTGTTTGTTTCCTGAAACAGGGTAGGTAGGTCGGAAAACATGTTTTTTTTGCATTATTTATTTGGTCAAAAATGTGTGTTTTATGCATGTTTTACATTGATTGGGAGTTGGGGAGGGCTATAAAAACTTTAGGGTAGGGATTCTTTTGAATAAAAACTTGTTAGGGTAGGGTTACAGGAAACAAACAACTTTTTTTAGGCCTTACCAAGTTTGCCTGGGTAAACTCTGCTGTGACATGTGAGAAAGTTGCTAGTGTCTGGGTGAGGGAACGTTTTTTTTGCGGGGTATGTACACATAGTTTCTTTCTCGACTTGACTTGATGCTAATCAAAATAACTATTTTCTGTATGGCAAGTATCACCTAAAATTTACTGGCCCTAGGGCCTACCCAAACGACTAACTACGAGCTAATCCTTCAAGAATAGCCAGGATTCAGAAATTGGATGCCCAAAATATGTTTATTGTAAAATTTTCAGGCAACCTATTTTTCAAAGGAGACCACACTATACTCCAATAACAGCCATAAATCTGTAATATCTTATAAGAAAAGGGCATTATGTCCTTATACAATGTCATTGGAATTATATTGAGGTGAAAAAAATAAAGTCAGTTATATTCTTGATTGAAATTGAGATTTTCAGAAATTACTTTCAAAAGAATTTGGTTACAGTCCTGAGTGGTGATTTTCTATGATTTGGGTGTGCAAAGGACACCCAGGCGCCCTACTGGCTAAGACTAGAGTCCGGGCTAGTGCTATTGTTGAACCCTGGTACGTAGGATGCTTCCCGCAGTAGCGCGCTACTCTCCCTGCTGGTGGCGTACGTAGCTCTGATCTTGTTGAGGCCATCAACAGATGAAATATGTAGTCTCGCGATTCATATTTCATATTTATTGCTCCTCCATTTCAATCCGGCTGGCTGCGGGGATGTCAGGCCCTAAGGGCAGCTATTATCCTATCAAGCCATGTTGGAGGGAGGTAGATCGCCGCGGGCGGGTGGGTGGCCGGGCATTGGAAACATTGGGCCGCTCTTGATCCAACAATCCGAACAAACAATTATCAGCGTAGATACAACCTCCTTGTGTTAGCGAGTGCAGGACTATTGGACCCATGGTCTAAGCCAGCAGGGCGTCTGGGTGTCTTTTTTAACACCCAAACCCTTAAAAGGCACCCCTCGGGACACCCAAACTATCCTCTGAAGAATTTCTTAAAATGTCAATCTCAAGCATATAATTGAATTTTTTCATCTCCATATAATTCCCATGACATTGTATAAGGATATTATGCGTTATTTTGATAAATTCATACATTTAAATGGTTGAAATCTGAGTATATTGTGGCCCCCCTTAAAAGTTTGGATGCCCAAAATTTTTATAAAGATTTTGCCAATTTTGGGCACCCAGTTTCTAAATCCTGGCTAAGACCCTGATTGGATCTTGCTAGATTTAGAGGGCAGATTTATATCCATACTCTTACCCAAACCCTCAGAAATCGCACATCACGACACTCGGATACATGTTTTTGTGAGGAATTGTTAAAAATGGTAATTATTAACTTGTAAAATAAACCAATGTTCTTTTACTTAAATGTAAGTGCTATGAAATTGATGGTCATTTTGCATTTTTTCATTAAGTAAGTACATTTTTATGATTGTTATATGTAGGGCTCCCGCGATACACTCGTATAGTCGCTGCACCGCGGATTGCCGCGATGCGAATAGTATTCGAATATACGCATTTGTATATTCGAATGCAGACGAATATACACAAAAATGAAAAGCCCTACCTGTTTGCGGCCATAGAAGTTGAGGAAATCACTTCAAATCAGCAGCGCTGAGTGCGCTGAGTTTTGAAGTGCCTCCATTTTACGTTCTGGGCGCACGATTACTTATGCCGGTGGGCGCACGATTACTTATACCGGTTGATACCGGTTGAATTTGGGGACCGTTCCTGTCCTTATAAGGTAAAATGGCGCTCTGGTTTTCAGATCGTTCGCTACCATTCTACGAATATTAGCATTCGTATTCGTGACCCTATAGTCGTGAATACATTCGTATTCACCACCTACTGTATTCGTGAGAGCCCTAGTTATATGAATATTCGTAGACATGGTGTTTATAAGCCAGCAGGGCGTCTGGGTGTCTTTTTGGACACCCAAACCCTTCAAAAGCAACCCTCAGGACACAAAAATTTTTCATCATCATATAACTCCCCAGACCTTGTATAAGGATATCATGCCTTATGTTGATAAATATATACATGTTTATGGTTGACATCTGAGTATATTGTGGTCCTCCTTGAAAATTTGGACCCCCAAAAATTTCACGATGGCCAATTTTAGGCACCCAGTTTCTAATTCCTGGCTAAGACCCTTTTCGGAGATACACCAAACATTTTAGGATTGCCAAATTTCGAGATTCAGTTTCAGCTAAGACCCTCACTCTATATCTAGTGTAGGTATCTAGTAATGGTGGAATACTGCTGTTTAGTTGTGTAGATGATGACCCAGGGGATGTAGACTTTCCTATTGCCTCTGAGGCAGACTGGGCTCCTAGTCCCTATAGAGTTGACATCATGGTCTTAGTCAGCAGGGTTTCTGGGCGTTTTTTGGACACCCAAACCCCCAAAAATTACCTTACCTCAGAACATTAATATCTCCCTTGAAAAATAGGACGCCCAAACGTAGTCTCAGCCAGTAGGGCGCCTGGGTGTCTTTCTGTACACCCAACCCCTTAAAAAGCACCCCTCAGGACACCAAAAAAATTTGAGAAGAATTTCTTAAAATGTCAATCTCAAGCATATAATTGTATTTTTTGAATCTCCATATAATTCCCATGACATTGTATAAGGATATCATGCCTTATTTTCATAAATTTATACATGTTTATAGTTGAAATATGAGTATATTGTGGTCCCCCTTAAAATTTTGGACGCCCAAAAATTTTTCAATTGCCAATTTTAGGCACCCAGTTTCCAAATCCTGGCTGAGACCTTGGTTGACATTCCTTTCTGTGTTGACTGAGCTGTAGTACCAGGTATGGTAGATAGATGGCACCACTGATCTTCCTATCTCTATGGAGGTTTTACCCAAACTCATACTCAAACTGAATTTACTCTGTTCCCCTGGTGAGATAGGTGTAAACTAAATTGGCCACTCTGGCCATCTAGATTATTTGGTGCCTGGTAACAGAAAAACATGACAGAAAATACATATGGCTGCCTAGAAATCTAGGGTACTTCCGAGGCATCTGCATCATTGTAGCACATCATTCAATTGATGTGAGAAAATCCACGGGGAAGGAATTTGGAGATACGTACATGGAAAATTAAGTTCATTATCTACATCTAATTACATGAATGTGATGTATTTACTTTTTACAACACTGGGGATTGTATAAGATATAGGATTAACCCTTATGCTGCTGACAGTGGCTAATTTTTCCAAGTTCAAAAGGATGCAAAACCCCTTAAAAAATGACTGAAACCCTGGCACTTTGGTACTCATCTGAGAGTACACAGCGAGAGCTATCCAATGAATACCAACACGACAAGATCTAAATGGTTTTCAAAACACTTTGCATCCTTTTGCTTTGGACAAAGAGCCTCAGCATTGGAAGGGGTTGAGATAGATATAGCATTACAAAAATATGATCAACTAGATACTAGATTTTCTCAGATTGAATCTTTATAGTAACATTTTTCAGCAAATAATCCACTTACACATTTTTAGAAAGTTATGGGAGAATCCCAAATAGGGGACTTATCCGAAAGTTGCCAGTGATTTAGTATATCCTGGTATTAAATCATAGTTTCCCCCTAAGTACAATTGTAGGGATATTTTATATTTCAAGAGTTTGTATCTATCGATATAAGCATGCTAGACCTTACAAACACAAAATATGTAATATTTCTTTTGTAGAGATACTTCATATCATAACCATTTTGGGGAACTTAACCCTTCCAATGCCACACACTCATGAATATAGATATGCATTTGTAGCATCGGGGACAAAGTAGCTCAGTTGGTTAGGTGTCGGACTAGTAATCAGTCGGTCGTTGGTTCAATTCCCAGCCGAGGCACTTAGGCCTCTCCTTGGGCAAGACAGTTTATTCCATATAGCTTAGAACTGTCTACCCCACTGCAAAAAGGGTACCTAGCATCATGAAGGCGGTGCTTAGAGCTTGTGCGCTATATGCTGCCAGCTGCTCTGGAATATCCCCTGGGGGATTATTTGGGCGTCCAAAATGTTAAGGGGGACCACAATATACTCATATTTCAACCATAAACATGTATAAATCTATAAAAGTAAGGCATAATATCCTTATACAATGTAATGGGAATTATATGCAGATGAAAAAATTCAATTTCATGCTTGAGATTGACATTTTAAGAAATTCTTCACAAAAATTTTTGGGTCTCCAGAGGGGTGTTTTTAAGGGTTTGGGTGTCCAAAAAGACACCCAGACACCCTGCTGGCTAAGACTATGATTCAATGTTCATTTTGATATGGCATATATGACAAAGGTTGACCATACATGAAGAACCCGAAGAACCTGTTAAATTTTGGATTTTGGCCAGGAATTCCCAATACAACCTGGAAGCAGACATTTGTCGGCAAAATTACAAATTGGACTCAAAAGGGTTAACCCCTACCACAATTTAGCCGATACAATATGAATGTAAAAAACCAACAAAAATGTCTGAAACCCTGGCACGTGGGTACTCATTTGAGAGTGATCATCGAGTGCTTTCCAATGAATACCAACATGACAGGGTTAAGATGGTTTTCAAAAATCTTTGCGTCCTTGTGCTTTGGATGAAAGTAGCCGCAGCATTGGAAGGGTTAAAAGTTCCATTGCTGTGTGGGTGGGTGGGGATGTTGTATTTTCTCCTATTTTGAATTCATTACAAATAATTGGTATGTATATTTCAATTCAATTTAGAAGCAGGCATATCTGGGTAATATTACAATTTGGACTCAAAAGGGTTAAAAGTTGCATTGTTGTGTGGGTGGGGATGATGATGTATTTTCTCCTATTTTGAACTCATTACAAATAGATGGTATACATATTTCATGGCAGCTCATTGCCAGACTTGCTGCCTCCCTCCCCACTGGGGTTAATGCAGCATTTGTGAGTATCGTTATGTTTCCATTTCAAAAATCTACTTTACACTGGAGAAAATGCAGCAAGATTTTATCAATTTATGAGCTCCTGAAAGCTTCCTCTATTCATGAGGGTGTTTACTTTGAAGATGAAATTCTCGCACCCTTAGAGAATCAGTTGAAACTGCATTGGTTGGTATTACAGCGAAAAATGTGATTTAAGGTATGAGTAGAATAGAAGGTAATGGAATATGTATTTTCAATGAATAGTTCTTTTACAATCCTCCCCAACTCCATATGTTAGTCATGGGGGTCAGTGTTCGACGCAGAAATTTTATACAGCTCACCACCCGAAGGGTGATATGGAAAAAATTCAGTTCACCCACACACAAGATGAACACTTGATGACATGTTTAGTGTTATGTTTAAGCACTGAAGGTGAACACTTGATAATATGTTGTACTACTACTACTACTACTACTACTACTACTACTACTACTACTACTACTACTACTACTACTGTCTACTACTACTACTACTACTACTACTACTACTACTACTACTACTGCTGCTACGACTTCTACGACGACGACTACTACTACTACTACAGTACTACTACTATTGCTGCTACTACTACTTCCATTACTACTGCTACTACTTTAACTACGACGACGACTAGTACTACTACTACTACTACTACTACTACTACTACTACTACTACTACTACTACTACTACTACTACTACTACTACTACTACTACTAAGTACTAATGCTACTTTTGCTGCTGCTGCTACCACTTCTACTGCTACTGCTGCTACTACTACTACTACTACTACTACTACTACTACTACTACTACTACTACTACTACTACTACTACTACTACTACTAAGTACTAATGCTACTATTGCTGCTTCTGCTGCTACCACTTCTACTGCTAGCCTGATCAATCCTAACATCCTTTATTATCCTCATCACAAAACCTGCTGTGAACCATAATCGTTCTAGTATTATCTTGGTTTATCCAAGTGTAAAAGCCGCTTTTTCTCTACAGGCCAAATGGCATGATATAGAGCGCGGGATAATGGGTGTGAAGTTTAGAGATATCCTAGATGTACCCTCAGGGTGTGGTCTAATCTTGTTATTTACTTCTGCCTGAGTTCAACCATAGTGAGGCAGTTGAGATCAGAGTAAGAATGATGATATATACTGATGACTGGATCCATACAGCACAGAAAAGCCCAAACCTACCTCTTGGGGCTATGTAATGATGGTGGGGGTGGTGAATTTTGAAGTGATGGTGTTAGTAATAATGGTGATGGTGATGATCATGATGAGGACCCCCCCCTCCTTTTTCTCTGTGCTGATTTCGATATGTATAGGGGGGAATACTGTGATTCACAGTTTTCGCCACTAGAGCTGATGATGATGATGAGGAAGCCCCCCTTTTTCTCTGGGTCCATATCTGTCTATGTGGGGGAATCCTGCATTTGACCAAACCCTTCCTACAGCACTAGAGCAGATGATATTGAGGACCCCCCCCCCCCCCCATTTCTACCTACATGGGGGAATCGTATGTTTTACCAATCCCATTCCCCCCCACTTCCCTCAAATGGAGCTGATGATGATGAGGAGGAAGCCTCTTTTCCCCTTAAGGCCCACTTCTATCTATGTGGGGGAATCCTGTGTTTAACCAATCCCCTGCCCCCCCCCCTTCCCCTGAGGTGATGATAAAGATGATATTGATGATGAGGAAGCCCCCTTTTTCCCTTAAGGCCCACTTCTATATATATGGGGGAATCCTGTTTTACTGATTCCCTCTAATAGACATGATGATGAGGAAGCCTCCTTCCTATCTAAGTGGGGGAATCCTGTATTTAACCAATCCTCCCACCCCCCTTCCCTTCCCCCAAATAGAGCTGATGATGAGGAAGCCCCCTTCTATCTATGTAGGGGAATTCTGAGCACTGTGTTTGGATCGCGGGCAGTGGCCGGTGTGCAGGGCGGGTAATGTGGGTCAGACGGCAGTCAGCCGGGCTGGCATCGGGCGGGCGGGCGTACTGGGTCCGTAGACAGATGTCTGGGCGCCGCGCAGTGCAGCGGTGGGATGCGTTACGCCGGCAATGCATCAGGTTAGCCCCATATCTGGCTGCTGCTCAGATCAATAGCCGGTGAGCTGGCCCGCGATGATGCCACAGCTTCCCCCCCTCCATCCATGCTGCCCCTAGACTCCAGGACTTAGCCAGGAACAGTCCACGTATAGGATATTGTGCCTTTAATTTCAATAACTAATCAGGATTCTCCCACATAGATAGTTATTTCGAAGGCCAGAAAATAATGACAGCTAGCTTGCCCCTTCCAAAATATTTCAGAAATGAGGGGAGGGGGGGGGGGATGCTTATTTGGGGTCTGGCGGTTAAATGGAGAATGCATTAAGTGTTTTATTTGGAATTCCCCTTCAAATTCAGTAGTGCAATGGGGTTATTCCTGCCATGGTTTCAGTATCCCAAATTTTCCAAGATTTAATAACCATGAGCTATAGAACTAAGTTTAAAGTGCACATATTTTAGATCTAGATCTATGAAACTTGTACAGTCAGGTAGTGATGTCATTGATATGAGATTTTATCGATTCGATTTATCGCTATATTTTTCGATACGATTCGATTCGATTCGATTCACCGTAACATGTTCGTTTGGGCTTAATTAATTACCTAGAAATTGCTCAAAATAAAGAACATTCTTGCCTTTTTAATTCATTCATCAAAGATCAAATTAATCAATTAATTCTGTAATTATGCATTCATCAATTATTATAATCTATCATGATTTATTTTATTCTATTTTTATTTCATTTGAATACATTTATTACTTAATCTAATTTGTTTTTCATTTTACTTTATATTTGATTTATTCTTTTATACCTATTACAATTCATTCTACTTTGAATTGAATTCGTTTTGTGGCTGTTATTTGTATTAATTTCATCTATAGCCACATTGTATGTGTATTACGTTTGCTCATTTGAGACACGAACGTTTGAAACGTTCGTATCTCGAATACTGCGCACTTGATGAGCAGTACGTTTAGCGAACGTTTCAAACATTTGTTGTTCTGAACGTACTGTGATTTCTATGTGCGCAGTAAAATAAAATGGCGCCCGTTTGTTTTGGTGAGCGAACATATCTACCGATCAGGATTTTGCGTGTACTTATGGCTGATAGCCGTAGTACAACGTAAAACATAACCATAAAAGGTAACGACCATTGGTATGTTGAGGCTGAGTGATCGCTCATGATTTTTGGCTGTAGAACTTAACCCCCAAATGTAGCGGCATTTGGGGGTTAAATTTTGTCGATTCTGCCGCATCGATACGGTTGCCTTATCGATGCGACTATCGACAGGGTCATACCTAGCGGTGCATCGACTTGGCGACTATCGATGACATCCCTACAGTCAGGGTCTTAGCCAGAATTTCAAAAATGCCTGTTCAAAACAGCAATTTCAAAAGATTTTCCCGTCCAAATTTAGCTACTTATCTACTTCAAATCCTTATACTAGCTACATTTTATTCGCCTAGTATGTCAAAAAGGGCAATTTACACTTCAGTTATGTCCTAGAAGATGGTTTGCTAGGAAAATATTTCCTAATGGTCAGGGCAAAAAGATAATTTACACAGGTGCCGGGGCCACAGTAATTTGAGATGAAACGGGGTTGTTGCGTTTTTGCGTTGATGTGATGATGCTTGCGGTAATTCCCTAATGGGGATGGACGAGAGCGAGTGTTGCGTACATCATTCCCCGCTTCTGTTTGTCCTCACCGGGTCAGCTGACCCACTTTTTTTTACACCCCAAAGTCAAAATTGAAAATTCACTATAGAAATTTTTGCCTGTCCAAACCGGAGGTTTTTAGGAAAATACCTATCCAAAAGACAGGTAGGACGCTAAGGACGGGTCCTCGCTAAGTCCCTGCTTGTACTCATTTCTGAGAAATTTACTGTCAGGTGCCACACGTCAATGATCAGACAATATTCTGTAGAAACTCAGCAATTTCAGATGATAATAATCTATCAATACAGCAACATGAGCATGTAGTTATCTATATGATCTCAGTTTATCTGATTCCACACCTTCCCTCCTTATCCTCCTTTAGAATCGTTCTTCAGAAACAGAAACGGCAAGGAGAAAAGCCTTCTGCTGCTGATATTACTTTGTCCAATGCACAAATAAGCGAAGACTTATGAAAATCATCTAAAACCTGCCATATTGATATCCATTTGAAATCTCTCACTGAGAACTTTCAGATGAATACCCATGTGCCATGGTTTCAGTCATTTCCCAGCCTTTTGTCGTCATTTCATGTTGACCAAATTAGCCACCATCAGCATAAGGGTTAACAGGACTTATTATACAAGGATTATATATACCAAATGAATTACTTGTGTACTTGTGTCTACACTTCATTGTTGGCTGCTGTGCTGAGAGTTTGTATTGAGATATTTGCATTCTTATCAACCATTAGACCAGGCCATTCCTCGCTTGAAATGAAATGGCAAGGAGAAAAGCCTATTAACACGTCTTATATAAGAATTATATACCAAATCATTCCATATGAATCACTTTAGGAAATATCTTCCAAAAAGTACATGTGTTTAAGCTTCCTTGTTGGCTGCTGTGCTGAGAGTTTGTATTGAGATATTTGCATTCTTATCAGCCAGTAGACCTGGCCATTCCTCGCTTGAAATGAAATGGCAAGGAAAAAAGCCTATTAACACGTCTTATATATAAGAATTATATCCCAAATCATTCCAAAAGAATCACTTTAGGAAATATCTTCCAAAAAGTACATGTGTTTAAGCTTCCTTGTTGGCTGCTGTGCTGAGAGTTTGTAATGAGATATTTGCATTCTTATCTGCCAGTAGGCCAGGCCATTCCTCGCTTGAATACTTTGAATGAAGTCACTAGCTTGCAGCGTGAACAAGAACGACTACTTCTTCTAATCCCTTGTGGAACGGAGAGAACAGTGGGAAGGTCACATGTTTACAAAGCCCGAACAATTAGAAGACTCCGTCAGCGCCGTGCTTGATCCGTACGAAATGTGCTAACGGTCAAAACACCGCCTGCAGACAACCCTTTATTGATCCGAGTCTTCATCTGGCTTTGATGATGAGGAGGATGAGGAGGAACCGTACGGTGGGAGCGTTTCACGGTACCGCCACACGCCGCGGTGCCGGCAGATTTATGGAAAGGAGGGACTATCTATTGCACCTATAAATAAGCAGTTTGCCGGCATTGGGTGTGATTCCATTGGCAGCGGGGTGAGGAGGAGGAGGAGGAGGAGGCAGAGGGGGGAAAAGTCTATGATCAGCCAAGGAGGCTCCTTGCTGGAGTATAATATCATACACAGTGTCTTAGCCAGGATTTAGAAACTGGCTGCCTAAAATTGGCAGTTGTAAAATATGTGGGCGTCCAAATTTTTAAGGGGGATCACAATATACTCATATTTCAACATGTAAAAATTCATCAAAATAAGGCATAATATCATTAAACAATGTCAAGGTAATTATAAGGAGATGGAAAAATTCAATTATAAGCTTGAGATTGGGATTTTTAGAAATTCCACACTAAAATATTTGGGTGTCCTGAGGGGTTCTTTTTAAGAGTTTGGGTGTCCAAAAAGGCACCCAGAAGCCCTGCTGGCTAAGACCATGATACATGAACTGATGCTAGTGAGCACTCTTTTCAGGGTCAGAACATGGATCTTAGAAAGTGGCATTTTTTCTTAAGAATAAAAATATAAAGTGGCTCTGATATATGGAAATTTGTTATCTGGTGAAGGGGTGTGACCTCCTCTATATACAGGGTCTGAGACTTAGATTTTAGGTTAGGGGCCCGAAAAGGTGTTCTGATAAAAATAGTGGTCAAAAACAGGATTTCTGGATAATATACGTATACTATTTTGGGCCCCTATTCTCAAAAATCTAGGGGACCTCCCACAGTCGAACCCTGATATATGTGACTCTTTTTGACCCAAGTCTTGGGATCTCTCTCAAGTGTTCGCAGGACAGATTCTACTTTTGGAAGTAATATAATGCATGCTGCCATAGTACTCTTTACAGGGTCAGAAGAAGGATGTTATCAAGTGATATAGTCTTATCTTAGCCTGCAGGGCGTCTGGGCGTCCTTTGGACACCCCAACTCTCAAAAATCACCCCTCAGGACACCCCCCAACATTTTAGGGTAATTTCTGAAAATGTCAATTTCAAGCATATCATTGATTTTTTTTCACCTTACTATAATTCCTTCGGCATTGTATAAGGATATTATGCCTTATTTCAATAAGGTAAATAGATGTTTTTGGTTGTACTCAGTTTCTTAATCCTGGTTAAGATCCTGGTAAGGGCCATTTATATAATTAATGGGATTTTTTTCACCTCAATATAACTCCCATGGCATTGTATATATGGATATTGTATCTTATTCAAATATCGTAACCCTCATTTATGGTGCTAGTCCAAGTATTCTGGTCTCCCTTGAAAAATAAGACGCCCAAAATTATACGATTAGTAATTTTGGGCACCCAGTTTCTAAATCCTGGCTTGAAATTCCTGCACTTCATTCTGAATGTTGTGCGTTTTCTCTCTAAGTTCCTGGTTATTGCAATTTAATTAAGACATTGAATCAATTTTCCTGCCCTGTAGGAAATTCCTGCTTTATTCTGATTTTTTTTGCATTTTCTCTTAAAGTTCCAGGTTATTTCAATTTAGTTAAACCTTTCCATGCTGAGGCTACTTTTGTCCATAGGTGAAAAATGCAAAAAGTTTTAAAAACCATCTAAACCCTGTCATGTTGGTATTCATTGGAAAGCTCTCACTGAGTACTCTCACATGAGTACCCACATGCCATGGTTTCAGTCATTTTCCAGCTTTTTTGCATTATTTTGTATTTGACCAAATTAGCCATCAGCAGCCAATTTAGTTAAGACATCATGAATTTTCCCGCCCTGTATAGAGGAGTTAGATTGGTCTGCTTCGCCAAATGTCCTCGTGGGGGCAGTGTAGTGTCGATGTGGCCTCTCTTTGATTCAGGCGAAAGGTTTATTGCTACAGGGGTCCGCTGTTCAGCCAAGCTTTCAGCGTTAATGTTCCTAATGGTCAGGGCAAAAAGATAATTTACACAGGTGCCGGGGCCACAGTAATTTGAGATGAAACGGGGTTGTTGCGTTTTTGCGTTGATGTGATGATGCTTGCGGTAATTCCCTAATGGGGATGGACGAGAGCGAGTGTTGCGTACATCATTCCCCGCTTCTGTTTGTCCTCACCGGGTCAGCTGACCCACTTTTTAGGGGCGTTTTACGGTATTTCCAAGGGCGCTGTTTGGCATGGATTGTCTGTGAGTTCTTGTGTGCAGACGATGGTAATTCTCTTTGCTTGTGGTCTGTGTTATTTAAACATTATGCTGCTGGTGCTTTATTTGGCCAATACAAGATGATGCAAAAAACCTGAAAAATGACTGAAACCCCGGCACATCGGTACTCATCCGAGAGTAATGAGCGAGAGCTATCCGATGAATACCAACATGATAGGGTTTAGACGGTTTTAAAAAAAACGTTGCGTTCTAGTGTGCTTTGGACTAACGTAGCCTCAGCATTGGAAGGGTTAAATATGATCAGCGTGCAACCTAATCACTTGCCTTGTTGCAAGTTGCAAATGAATTCGGCAAAAAACGTCAATCAGGCAAGTAGAACGAGACTCTAACTTGCCCCGCTTGGCCCGCTTGGCAGGTTAACTCACCTTTGTTTAACAGAGTGGTGGGGCAAGTGGAAGTGCCCATGAGGCAAGTAAACTTTGATGTGCACCTTGCCGTGCTCGACAATTGATGTTTTGGAATTTATGTTGCACCCTGGACTGATACCTTAAGAATGGATTCAACCCATATCTATGGAAACAGTTGTAATTTGAGTATGATATTGCGGCCTCCCTTGAAAGAAAGACACCCAGAAATTTTGCAGTTGCCAATGTTAGGCACATAGTTTCTAAATCCTTGCTAAGACCCTGGTTCAACCTTTTATTTTCAAGAAAGACTGGACGCTCAAATAGGGTCTCTGGCATAGTCTTACCCAGCAGGGCGTTTGGGCATCATTTGGACACCCAAACCCTCAAAAATCAATCCTCAGGACATCAACATTTTTCGCTAGTTATTTCTTGAAATGTCAATATCAAGCATATAATTGATTTTTTTCCACCTCTTCAAAATTTCTTTGATGAATATTCAATTTTGACTTTTTGGGGGTAAAAACCAAACAGTTTTCTAATAAACCATTTTCTAGGACAAGGCTGAAATGTAAATTTCCCTTTTTGACACAATAGGCTATAAAATGTAGTTGGTATAAGGATTTGTAGTCTAAGGTGAGTAACTAAATCTGGATGGGCAGAATTTTTGGAATTGCTGGACTGTAGGCATTGCCGCAATATTAAAAAATCTGGCTAAGACCATGGTAGCAAGTGTTTTCCCTGCTTGGAAAAGCCCATGGAGCCTGGATTAACCATAAACCTGTTGAGAATGTTAAGAGGAAGGAAAAATGTCAGGTGATATTGTTCATGAGCACAAAAGGGAGGTAATGTATGTATCAACCCCTCTTTGCCAAATTGCTTTTGATTAGATGCGCGGCCGGCGATAAAACTCCTTCGGCTAATCCACTATAATGGAGTACACTCCGCAGAGCTCTTCACCGTCTTCTCAGTTGGAGGAGAGAAAGTTACGCGCCTCGGCCGTGATGTTCGTTGGCAGGTGTGACAGAATCAATTAGTGTTAAGGCACACCTGTTGCCCGTGTGAAACCCCCAAGGAGGGAACCGAGATGCTCCCGCTCTACCTCAGGATTCCATACTAGTTAGTTATTCAACCCTTACAATGCAGAGGCTATTTTGTCCAAAAATAGCCCAAAAATGCTAAGATTTTTGAAAAACATCTGAACCCTGTCATGTTGGTATTCATTGGAAAGCTCTCGCTGAGTACTCTCAGATGAGTACCCATTTGCCAGGGTTTCGGTGGCTTTTCAGGTTTTTTGCACCATTTTTGTATTGGCAAATAAGCCAGCAGCAACATTAGGGTTAGCATATAGTTATTGGGGGTCATTCAGGGCTACCTGGGCTATTGAACTATTGCTTGCAATTTGGAGGTATCATTTATGATTTTGATACTTATAAAAGGATGAGTGTGAAAAAAGTATTACTGCTGATTACACCAAAAACAAAAGCTCCACCTCCCCGGGGGGTGTGCACGTTTATAATATAATAATAATATAATAATATTGTCATTTGATATTGCGCCCTTTCCATATAAACATGCTCAAAGGCGCATTACATTCATTGTCAGAGGATAGATGTTGATATCCACATAGTTATTTGATAAATACATCTTTGAACAGATGTGTTTTCAATTGTCGTTTGAAGATTGCCACACTCCCAGCTGCCCGAATATTATTTGGGAGCTGATTCCATAGTTTTGGGGCACAGGCACTAAATGATCTGTCACCGTAGGTTTTCATGTTGGTTCTCGGCTCGCAGAGTAAGTTCTTGGATGTTGATCTCAGTGTCCGTGGTGGGACATACTCTTTCAGCATTTCCCTCAGGTAAGATGGTGCAGTTCCTTGCAAACACTTGTACGCCAGGAGAAGAATCTTGAATTCAATTCTCTTCCTGACTGGTAACCAGTGAAGTTCCTTTAGTACTGGAGTGATATGGTCATACTTCTTTGTGAGTGTGATCTACCTGGCGGCATTATTTTGTACTCTCTGGAGCTTACATATTAGCTCTTCAGGTATTCCACAGAGAAGTCCATTGCAGTAGTCGAATCTTGAGGTTACCAGGGATATGACAGCACCTTTAGTTGATTCTGCAGTCAAGTATTTTCTGATCCTTCCAATGTTTCGAAGGTGATAGTTTGCAGATTTGACTGCCTTGACGTTTAGTGTTTAAAATACTAATATTGCTCTGCCCCCTTATAACCCCTATTTGCACAATACTCAAGGTGGTTGCAGCAGTGCGTACACATGCCACACCTCGGCTGTCTGGCCAGTAGCACTTGTAGCTCACGGTGCCTCTGGGGACCAGGGAGTGGAATCTGCTACGGACTGAGCCTACCCTACTCAGTACTCTGCTATATAAACAACACAGGGCTCAATGCTAGCAAAATTCCACTAGCCAATGTGGAGCTAGTATTAGTAGCCCACGCAGGAGCTTAACCCCTATGCTGCTAGTAACTTACTTAACCAATTTGATACAAAATGATGAAAAACAACCTGAAAATGGATGAAGTCCTGGCACATGGGTACTCATCTGGCAGTACTCATTGAGAGCTATCCAATGAATACTTACATGACAGGGTTTAAATGTTTTTCAAAAATCTTTGCATCCTTGTGTTTTGGATGAAAGTTGCCTAGCATTTAAATGGTTAAAAAGGATTTTACTAAGGATTCTGTTAAAATTCATTAACCAAATAGGGCTATTACATCCCAGATATAATGGTAATATATCTTAGCAACAACAGCATTTTCTGGAGAACAAGAAATTGAAGAGGAAATGTTGATCATAACTAAACCAACTAATATCCTTCAAATATTTTATGAATCAATGCTTAAATCCAAAGTTCTTTTCAAAAGTATCAGAAGTCCAGACAACATTGGTAGAACTATATCCAGGCAGGAAATAGTGTTTACATAGACATTGTTGTGCCACACCCATTTCTAAACGTAGGATGTGTGTAAATAAACATTGACAGTACAGATAGGGTGTGTCTAGTGTAGGTTTCTTTATCATGTGTTTTCATTGTTCTGCATCACTAAAGGTCATATCGCAACTAGAATGAAATAGGAACTACTGTAGAAAAGGAAATTAGTCCAAGGTGCTAATACAGGTGAACTTGGATATGACGGACTCAATGGGACCAGGAAAATTGGTCCGTCATATGCAAAATCCGTCGTATACATATGACGAATACTTGATATGCATCAAACTGGGACCAAGCATATCGTCCGTCATATGCAAAAATCCGTCATACAGTGGTCCGTCATATCCAAGTTCACCTGTATATCGAATTTGACCAAAAATGACATTTCCAAATTGATTTGATTATACCGATATTTTCTAATTCAGTAAATTCGGATTTATTATATGCTCGGAATCATTTCCTATTCTACAGTAATGCCCAGCAAGAAGTCAGTGAGTCATATTGACTCCCAAACCCATTTTGGCAAAATGACACCCTGTTGTATTTTGTAAGCAGGGTCTGACAATAACCAGAAAACTCTACAAGCCTGGTAGGGCTAGTGGCATATGGAATATACTAGCCCTACTCCAACCTGTACTGGCCCTACCTGAAAATCCAAATAATCATTAAAACTTGACCCCTTTTATTATCTAAATATGCAAGAAAATATGCTATTAATCTAAATCTTCCTAAAGGCACCAACCAAAATTTCAACATGTCAAATAATCAATCTTATCATGACTGGTAAATTTGTACTAGTCTGGTAGGGCTACAAGGGTTAGTAATTTACTAGCCCTACCGGCCCCTTTTCACATTTTTACTAGTCCAGACTAGTAGGGCTACCTAATGTACGTCGGACACTGGTAAGGCATTCTATATATGTTGAGTTCAAGCAGGGTTTGACTTAAGTGGGTGTCCGGGCGGTATTCACGCCCTGAAATTTGTCTGGTCGACCCTAGACTGACTATCATTTATCATATGAGATCACCCGAAAACCGACCCGAAAAATTTTCTTAAGTCAATCCCTGTCAAGGTAATACTTCATGTACGTTTCACTCATAAAAGACAATAGGTACATTGAATGATGTAAATATGCAAACTTGTCAAGATTGTTTAAGTCAATATGTAGGGTTGGTATAATTATTCCTGTAAATTGAGTAACTGACTTTCTACCCCCAATATTTCATAGATCCTCAGTTTTGACCCCATATTTCCAAATTTACTGGTTTAGGATCCTGAATGTGGGTCATAAAATATAACTTCTTCCTCTTACAGGAGCTTTTGTTGCAGTTCTCAGTTACATGACACAGACATCATCTTTGGAGCTGAACCATATATGAAGTTAGATGATAATTTGACATTTAAACCATCTATGATAACCCAAGAGTCCCAGATCGTATTATAAATAACTATAAAATCCAGAAAAGAACATGTTCCAGTTCTAGTATCTATTCAAAAAGCTGAACTTGGTATAGTTCATTCACTCTGTCCTGTTATGTACAACCTACTATGAAAAGATTATCACAATGGATTAATCAAAGAAAATTCAGAAAAAAATTTAGTTGAGTTTTTGATTATAAAAATTGCTGATTCCTATTAAGAGTACTTTATATTTGATGTTGGCTGTGTTTTGTGTTGTGTACTATGTACAGCACCCAGTTTCAGTCCCAGTGCGCTTTTCATGTTGCAAGTCCGACCCCATTGATCCGGAGTCTACAAGACCATGGATAAATAATAGAGAGGGCTTGGCCAGCGTCTGGACTCCGATGCTTTTCCAAGGGGCAGGCAGGCCGTCGGTC
>OZ012698.1:22621039-22673079 GCA_963942565.1 Maea johnstoni | reverse complement strand
CTCGTAATCTATCGTTACCCTAACGACCTATGGAAAGTTCAGTTAAGCCCCCGTTCCCACATCTGCGATCTAGTGTAGCGACCGCACAGCGACCGCAGCGAATTATAAATCGCAACGGTTGCTGTGCAGTCGCTACACTAAAAAACCTTAGTGGGAACGGGCTCAACGATCTGGTCGCTACAAACATTAATTGGGTCAATCTACACCGACCACGCAGCGATTTATAATTCGCAACGCTCGCTGTTCGGTCGCTACACTAAAAAACCTTAGTGGAAACGGGCCTTAAGGGTTAAGGCTGTGATGCTGGTGACACACTCAAAATAAGACAACTCCTAGTTTAGCACTCCTGTACCCTTTCTAACAATAGTTATCCAATCCCTGGGGTCTTGGTGTTTCAAATATAAGTTTTCTTTAACTTACCTGCTTGAGCTGACCTCAATATAAGTACAGATTCAATGTTACAGTGTTTTACCTCAAATGAGGTTTTCTTGATCAATAAAGGTTCATTTGATTTATAAATACCATACATGTCTGCGAAATATACTAGGCTAGGGCAACTGAAAGGCAAATTTGGAGTTCCTGCAAGAGAATACCTTACAGCATGCGATTTTGGTGGAAACTTTTACTTGAGAAAGTAGGTCACTATGGTCAGACATGTTGACACAATGGTCAGACATGTTGACCTACTTTCGTAGGTCAGCTCAAGCAGGTAAGTTAAAGAAAACTTATATTTGAAACACCAAGACCTCAGGGATTGGATAACTATTGTTAGAAAGGGGTACAGGAGTGCTAAACTAGGAGTTGTCTTATTTTGAGTGTGTCACCAGCATCACAGCCTTAAACATATCTGATAACAGCGAGGGCGTGCAGTTAGTCTCTATACCCGGGTAACTGGGCGACGACCGGGCAACTATAATGTCAAGTCAGCCCTTGATTTAAGTGCAGGATTTTAATGTCAGCACTGTATTACCTTTATAAGTATCACTACGGAGTAGGAACTAAGAAAGGTTTTAAAGGCAATGAAATTATGTTAGTTAAGATATTACAAGGTTGGAAAAACAGTACGAATGCACAATTCGTAGAACGTTCGTCTTTACGGCAATTAATTCAAAAAATTATGAAAAAAAAATGACAAACAATTTCTTCATCATATAAGATAGCAGAGTGTGTGTACTAAAGCGAAATTCAATTCAAATGGTAATTACACCATTCAGGTCCTGTCAGAATTCAAGGTACCTGTGACATGACTTTGGACCTAGAGGGGGTTCATATATGTCATATTCGAAAATACTGGCTTCGAAGACTGTATCGTTATTCACTTTCAGCCAAAAAATGAGATGAACATTTTGGTCAAAATGGTCTAGCTCGCATGAATCTGCATGGTTAAAGCAGACAGCCATGTCGTTCGGAAGCAATTTAACAAGAAAAACCCAAAAAGCCCCTCCTTTTGTTTTTCTTGACCGTACCACAATAGAATGTTGCTAGATCTAGATTGGCGGTGAGTGAACACTACTCATTTATAATATTTTGTTTTGATATTGATTCTTAAGGGCCAGCCAAGGACACCACCTAGTGGTGGTAATCAAGGTGTACTAAATTATCACCCCAAACAGCAATATTCTTCTCGTATGAAGGTTGGCAGTGGTGGGAACTTGGGTTTAAGTAGAGAATACCCTAAGAAACTATTTTGGACTGTTTCATCCATGGTGTAATTGTCCTTTAAGATAATGCATGATAGAGTTGCCACAAGCAAGATAAAAGCAATGCAAATGGGGACTGGTGACAATTGCGAAAATTCTACATTGCATGAAATACAAGATTATGCTCACAATCATTTGTATGTACTGTACACTCACAGGACAAGATGGCGATGAGAGTGACAAAGGGCATGTGGGAGGAGAAACTAGAAGAAAGCATTGATTACAAAGGAATTGACTTATCATATAAGATAGCAGACTGTGTGTACTATGGAGAAATTCAATTCATAAGGGCAATTACACCATGAAATAAATACATAGGCCCGAATATTTTCTTAGGGTATTCTCTACTTAAAATCAGGTTCCCACCACTGCCAATCTTCATACAAGAAGTAAGGTAGCTGCTAATGACATGTGGGTACCAAACAGCCTGAGATAAGCTATTAATAGACTAAAATGGCCGCTCCCATTACCTCCATTTCGTGTGTGTTAGGATGTGTTTAAACAGCAATATACTGTATAATTGGTTAATTTGGCGTGTACTTAAGTTGGCGTTTTTTTTTTTCAAAACAATGATTTTACTGTATTTATTTTGTCGTCTGCAACAGTCAGAACAACGCCATCTATATGTAGACATAGAAACAAATGACCGCCGCCATTTTGCTTTTGGGAGCGATCAATAGCTCCATAACTTTAATATGATACCTTGGTAACTTATCCATAAGTTAATAATGTATCACCTAGTGGTGGTAATCTAGGTGTACTAAATGATCACCTTAAACAGCAATATTCTTCTTGTATGAAGGTTGGCAGTGGTGAGAACTTGGGTTTAAGTAGAGAAACTATTTTGGCTTATGTTTTATTCATGGTGTAATTGTCCTTTAAGATAAAGCAATAGAGTTGAATGCAAATGGGGACTGGTGACAATTGCGAAAATTTAAATCAAGTTCTAATTTGCTCTAATGTCATAAAAATGCGGACTACACTTTTGAGAAATGGATAACAATATATAAACATCGTCGGGTGAAGGTTGAGAACTTTGTATAAAATAATTAGAAATCCGTTATCAATGTGTTGATTTCGAATATCAAAAAGTTAATTTACAAAAAGGACTTGTGGAGGAAATGTTGAATGGAAACCTTCAGACAAGAACTATACAGAGTTGTCGTGGGGAATAAACAGCTGAAATAGAAATGAAGTTTGATATTTCTTTTCAAAAATGAGGGGAAATACGTAACGTATTGAAGTGAAACATAAAGTTAGGAAAAATGACTACTAGTATATAGCAAAGCACAAAACGTAACTTTGTATGAGTACCTACAAGGGCTGCAAGTCCTATACCTTTTGTAGAATAACAAAACGGAATTGCACAAATGTGCAGTGTATACAATTTGAAAAAGTATGGTTTTAATCAAAGGGATCAGTGGGTATGAGGCGGGTCGTGAATTATGAAATAGCAAACAAATTTTGAATATTAAAAATTGCAGGAGCAGGAGTGTTTAGATAAGTTATAGCATTATGTTTAATCCTTTAGCTGCTTTTGGCTAATTTGGTCAATACAAGATAATGTCAAAAAGGCAGAAAAATGACTGAAACTCTGGCAAATGGGTACTCATATGTTAGTACTTAATGAAAGCTTTCCAATGAATACCAACATGACAGGATTCAGATGATTTTCAAATTGTTTTGTGTTCTTGTGCCATAGACAAAAGTAGACTCACTGCATTAGACTTGAAGGGATTGAAAGGGCTAATTATTGCAATAAGGAGCGCCATGTATACGCCTGAGTATCCGCACCTACAAATGTAGTGAAGATTATAAAACAGAATTCATTAAAAGGCAAGGGCACAAGCACCCTCCAGATGTTGGTCAGATTCAGATACTCCCATGGTAAGGGAATACATGAGAATATGTTCATCATGATAACATGTAATTTTCGAAACAAACCCATTTATTCCAATTGCCTCATTCACCCATTAATGCTCGTAGCTGCTTAAGGCAATGTGGCATTTTGATTGCAAAATAAAAGCAAAGTTCAAAATTATTTGAAGGAGAAATATTATCCCGGGGGGGGGGGGGGCACTCAGGTACAGATGGGGGGGGGGGGGGGGGGGCGCAACCGCGTTACGTGTTTCGCGGTAGAAGGGGTCTTTTTTTAAGACCTCCGCATTCTGTAAAAGAAGGGTACTTTTTTGTACCCAGGTACGAGGTATGGGGGTCAAAATCTCCTTACAATCCACGAAGTTTACGCGGCTCTGATGCCGAGTGACTCCCGAAGTGGCTGGGCTTTCGAGTTCGCTGCCGCCACTTGCTGCCGCTATAAACACGCACTTTATAAAAGAAGGGGTGTTTATTTAGTGGAAAAAGTCAGCGTTTGTATTGTAATAAGGGTGCTTTTTTAGCCAGAAATCAGTGCTTTAGGGGTATTTTTAAATTTTGATAACGAGCGTATGCGCCCCCCCCCCCCCCCCTAAATACCCAAGTGCCCCCCTCCCCCCGGGAATGTTATTCAGACCACTACGAACAATTCTTCTTTGAATATTTTGTAAAAGCATTCTCAATTCCAAAGTTATTGTTAGAGGTATGACAAATCCAGACGACAATTTCTTGATGAACTCGTGGTAAGTATTAATGGGTCAAATCATGGACCTACCTTTATTGCTGCAAATGCCCTGGCTGGAATCTCTCCGATTTCTCCGCCGTTTATTTTAAGCGTTTTCACCCCCATGTCTGTTTTTCCAAATACCGGGAGCTGTTCATAGGAAGAACTGCCAAGTGGGCAGTCCACAGTACCATAACTGTTGTTCGATTGGCGGGTACACTCGCATTCCTTCAGTACGCCAAGACCAGGATGACATGGTTCGACAATGAAAGAGGAGTCAACCATGACACAGAGCGATGTGTAGATTACCAATGCCACTGAGAACTTCGGTAGGCGAGCCATATTCGTTAGATAGTACTTATGGAAATCCGCAACAATCGTCTGAATAAGGATGGTCCGTTTGGCGCTATAAGACAGCGTTACACGGTAATTTACCCGCCTGCCTAGCTGCGACACACTCTCCTATGACGTCACGTAGACACGACAGCTATTGTAGACTCTTCCAATATAAATCATCACAGCATACGATATCATATGATGGTGCAAATGCGAAAAACAAAAACGAGACGAGATAATAACACCCTTTTCGTGACCATCAGCGACGGACGAGGATATCTAAAAAAGGCTATCTTTTGTGATCATCAGCGACGGGTTGATTCCACTCAATATTAAAAACTCTTTTTCAGGAGAAATATGTGTTTCACTGCAGTATCTTCTCCAGTAATATGTGTTTCGGCCTTGAATTGAGACAAAGCACCAAGTCTATTAACATGTAACCCCCCCCCCTCAAAAAGATATAACAAATAAAATAAATAAATAGATAAATAGATAAAATAGAAAATGACAAGAAATATGAACATGTAACCACTACATAATGCAAAGATGAAAATATTATTTAACTACCTACGTACAAGTAGATGTTTCTTTCATGGCATACCGTAGAGGAAAAGTGAATAACTGTCGAACATGTGTCAATTTCAGAAGTTTCTACAAAAATTGGACTCACAGAGGTCTGTGTAAAGAGTATGGAATTCCGCGAAATCGCAAAAATAAAGAATCTTCTTTCGATACCCACATGTACATTATAAGTTATATTTGAACACTTCTATTCAATGAGATAACTGGGAAAAATAAGAGGTTGGTCAACTACGCCAAGGAGTCTAATGCATTGCAATACTGATACATATATTGGCCAATGATTGTGTGCTTCTCTCACGACTGTGTTGGTTTCGTTCAAAATTGGGGCGTGTGAGCAGAATGCTACAGTACAGGCATTTAATTCCTGCACCAGTCGCCTGGACGTATGCCAGTGCCTGGTTGTACAAACAATATAAGCAAAGCACATCTGAAAGACTCACGTAGCTTGCGGATCAAAGCTACGTTCAGTTGTGAGGTCATCTATGCATCCATGCACAGGAAAGTGGATGGCAATTGAGCGTGTGATCGTGTATTATGCACGGGTTTGTCAAGAATTTAGTGCAGGAATTAAATGTCGGCACTGTAGTTACCTGATGATGTCGGTGGTGTTGGCCGGTTACTGCGGCACCCACCACCATACCCAGTGCCGGTTGCTCACAACTAAGCGTAACATGGCAGAGGTAGTAATTCTGATAAACGATACGAATTTTAAGATCACATTTCGTGTAGACTGGGATTGTGATACTAGTAATAGTTATGTTCAACGGCCCGAAAGTGCCCCCATATACTACTCAAGGTGGCTCACAGGATTATTGCTAGATTATAAGCTAGTGACACTAATCGCTCTTTATTGGCAGACTCGAAAGTTAATTCCTTTGATCTTCCCGCCCCGCCAGGTGGCTACGCGTTTTGGCGCCAAACAAAACCAAAATTCTTTTATAGTTCCTCCATTACCCAACCCTCATTAATACTCTCAGCTGTGAAATGTTTTGAATAAATTCGTTTCTTACCCAAATGCATGGTTGATATATCTAACATGAAGAAAAGAACTTTCTATGCATCCATAGAACTTATCTATGGTGCTTTTGACAATAACTAGAATATTATTACAATATATTGGACTCGGAGGTGGTGTGAGCGATAGTGATCTGATAAACAGTTCTCCTATTTTCTTTCCCAACTATGCTCTCATCTGAAAAGTTTCATCAAAATTGTAAACCTGCTTTTGCCACTTTAGGGATTAATTGGTTAAACATTTGAGTGCATGTAAGGGTATTCTTGCATGTTACATGATACATTGGAAAGCTCGATGACACAGGTTAAACAGTCATGCCTAACTTGGCAACTCTCTCTCTCTCTCTCTCTCTCTCTCTCTCTCTCTCTCTCTCTCTCTCTCTCTCTCTCTCTCTCTCTCTATCATCATTTTAGTTGACTGTTACATGTATAACGTACATATCATGTTTGATGCTATCAGGAGACGGACCTCAGCAGAAATGTGGTTGACACCTCTTAATCTTCTCATAAATTAAAAATGATGTATTAGCGATTGAATTTCAACAGCTATTTCCTATCAATCATGTGGTAGCTCTCAAAATTAGATTGAGTGATTTTAAACAGATACTCCGGTTTCATCCAGCACTTACAAGTGGCGGGCCCCGCCTTAGTGGCAATACGGCAGTGACTAAAACGATATGCCAACAACCATTGACGTCACTTGAGGCATGCATTGGTTAACCATGATTTTCCAAGAATTTGTTCATAAAACAAGAGGTTCCTATCCCTATACGTTCATAGCAGAACAAAGTAACTTCTATGGATGTGAAACGGTTTGGATTTCATAATCAAATTGGTTAACCCAAAGCAACTGCTGATTGCAGGCGATTAAAACAGAAAAAGAGAAATCTGATTAAGATAGAATGCTGTTTCGGTTAATTATTTGCTCATACTTTAACTGACCTACAAATACCTTTTATATATATATATATATATATATATATATATATATATATATATATATATATATATATATATATATATATATATATATATATATATATATATATATATATATATATATATATATATATATATATATATATATATATATATATATATATATATATATATATATATATATATATATATGTCGTGTACCAGAAGTCGATCCGTACCAATCGACGATTGGTACAGCTATGCTGTACCAGAAGTCGATCGACTTCTGGTACAGCTATTACGTGTACCAGAAGTCGATCGACTTCTGGTACAGCTATTATCTGTACCAAAAGTCGATCGACTTCTGGTACAGGTAATAGCTGTACCAGAAGTCGATCGACATCTGGTACAGCATAGCTGTACCAATCGTCGACTGGGACAACCATTCATTTATGAGGGTCATGTACCAAAACTCGATCTGTACCAAGAGTCGATTGTGAAAGTGGCAGTCAATTCAGTGGACTATATTGAACATGGATGTTTCACAAACTGATTTTTAAAGTCAACATATTTTTTAACATTGTTCGATTTTTGTCTAATGTAATTTAATTCAACAAATTTGCCTATCTAAGGCCACCAATTCACCTTTTTTACTCAAATTCATTTTCTATTTCTATTTCTTTTTTCTATTTATTGGGTGGGGGGGGGGGAAGTTTTATAGACTTTTTTTGTAATAAACATAAGTTCAATATTCTTTTTCAAGTTATAACATTCTATATCTTGGATTAATGAAAAAATGAAAGTGGTGAGATAGTATCCCTTATGAAATAATGATGACCATTTTCCTGTGCTAATGATCTGAGTATTTCAGGTGTTTAACTTTACATTTTTGTTTAAAAGCTTTAAGGCAATATGTCCAATAGCCTAGTAGGTTAACTCTTTGATTTTGATTTAATTGCATTTATTGATAGTTGAATGAATATGTTTTTAATTTAAACCTCTAGTATGCGTTACTTTACTTACTTTTCATCCCATGATTATCTGCACAATGTTCATCTTAGTGCAATACGCTGAATATATTTTTAGAAATTGGTGAAAATGTGTAGTTGAAGAGAGGTTTTATGACTTAAAATATTTTGCTTCTATAATTAAAACAACAGCCCAGTCCCTATCTAAGTTTTGAATATATGGAAGTCAATACAGTTATACACTCAAAATAAGTCTGAATATATTAATTTTGATAAAATTAAAGTCAAAGTTATATTAAAAAACAATGGACTTATTATCAAAACCCAGGATTCATATCTGAAAATAAGCCTGTACCAATCGTCGATTGGTACAGGCTTAGAGGCTGTCCCAAAAGTCGATCGACTTTTGGTACAGTTAATGCTGTCCCAAAAGTCGATCGACTTCTGGTACAGCTAAATGCTGTCCCAAAAGTCGATCGACTTCTGGTACAGCATTATCTGTACCAGAAGTCGATCGACTTTTGGTACAGGTAATAGCTGTCCCAAAAGTCGATCGACTTTTGGTACAGTTAATGCTGTCCCAAAAGTCGATCGACTTCTGGTACAGCTAAATGCTGTCCCAAAAGTCGATCGACTTCTGGTACAGCATTATCTGTACCAGAAGTCGATCGACTTTTGGTACAGGTAATAGCTGTACCAAAAGTCGATCGACTTCTGGTACAGCATAACTGTACCAATCGTCGATTGGTACGGATCGACTTCTAGTACACGACATATATATATATATATATATATATATATATATATATATACTAGTATATATATATATATATATATATATATATATATATATATATATATATATATATATATATATATATATATATATATATATACATGTATATATATATATATATATGTATATACATTTTATTTTGACTTATGTTTTTTTCGTGGTGTGTTTGCTCTTAGATCCTGATACACTTTTCTACAACACTTTGCATGTGGAAAAAATTTGAAACATTTTTGAAATATTTATTTGATATACTTTTGGTCGATTTCAGATTCATCCACCTAAAGAATACATCCAATTACAATGCATGCCTTTTTGAAATTTATCAAGTAAGTTTAAAATTGCAATTAGAGATTGGATGACACCATATCTGGCCCAAATCCATATGTAAAACTCCCCTTTTGTTGGTACCTCTATAGTTAGTACAGGTACCATTGTTCTTCAATGTTTCTTAGGAAGGAAATGAACGACATGATTAAAAAAAATCTTTATACAACGATAATTGTAACTGAAACCCTGAAAGTGAAATATTGGTATTTGAACCGTAAGTCATCAACCATTTGATATTGGCAGGATGGGGGTCTTTGCAGACTTATTATCTATTCCAAATTATCTGGGAAAGATTATCTATTTTTCAAATATTCAGAGACAATTCAAATTCATTTTCGGATTTTCCTAGGCAAGGGCCAGATATTAAGTATTTCGTTTTTGATGAGAGTTTTGTTTCTTATATTGTACTAACTTTTAGGTATATTCTCCAGAAGTGCAGATCTCGAGATCTTGATCTTTAGCTGCCATTTCATTTATCTTTTTTCAAGTATTCTAGTCATACTTGCCTTTTTTGTATTGTATAATGTTAAGTATTCTTGTGATTTCAATTGTAATCTCAGTACGGAGAGTATTTTTTAAAGAATGTTGTTATTGTCATAACATGTGGCTTAAAGTGTAACTCCACCTTCAAAATTAAAAAAGATATGTTGTAGAGCTCAATCTCACCTTCCATAGGACACCTTGATAACAATTGTACTTGATAACAATTGATAATACCATTTAAAGGTAACTTTATGGGGGCTGCCATGTTTGCTCAGAGGGAACCTAATTAGTGATGCTAATTAGATGCGAGTGATGTCATGCTATGACATCCTGTGAGGGAGCTTAGGGGCTAGCTCTAGTGGCCAGGGTCTGACCCTTAGATTTCAGACTAGGGGCCCGAAAAGGTCTTTTGACAAAAAATGATTGGCCAATAATAGGATTCCTGGTTACTATACATACTATTTTGGGCCCCTAGTTTAAAAAATCTAGGAGCCCATAGCAAAATCTAGGGGCTTATGCCCCTTGGAAAGTCGAACCCTGAGACTGTGGACAGCTCAAAACTTAAGTGCAAAGATGGTGAATTATCAAGCTTTTGGATGCAACAATGATTCTCCAAATAAGCGCATGTACTAGTGAAAACATGATCAATATACGGTCTGAACCGGCAGAGATATGATCAATATATGGTCTGTGACAGCCCCACATTTAAAGGTAAGGAACATTTAGATTAAGTGGGGGGGAGTTCTGAATGCCCGAAAATGATGCACACTAACTTCCCCCTTCTAATAATTTTCAAAAAAGGGGGTGTATGCGTAATCGGAAGAATACACTAATAATAAGTTTTCTGTCATACAATAACAAAATTCAAAAGGTGTTATATTTGCTGTATTTCTCTGTAAATTGTAGGCATTAGTTAAAAAGAAGATTAGCATTACCATTTTGTAAAATCTCCTCAGTCTGACACACCTTCATTTTCAGAATATACTGGTCCGAATGTGTATGGTTGAATACCAAGGTTTTCCATAACTGCCTTAAAATCCACTAAGAATGAGGCATACATATGGATGTTGTCCCCACGCTTGTCTCTGCTTAAATGAATAACATCCTTTACTTGTGGCAAATGAGTAATCAAGTTAATACATGTAGCTATTATGAAGATGGTTTCTTGGCTATCTGGTTTCATAATTGTACTTTATATACTTGTGTTTTCCTAACAGTAACTACTAACTAGTCTGACTGCAATTTGAAATAACTGTACCCAGAGGATGTTTATTGCAGTTAGCCTCCTGGGTAAAGCATGGGACTAGAGTGGATGCAATTCCTTTGAGATTAATGTGTATTGCAGTCAATTCCTGAGCAGCTGACACACTGACAATACACACACAGCTAACTAATTGTAAACTTCCTTTTATAGCAACAAAACAGTGTCAGGACATTGTAAGAATACTAAATGTTAGGCTAATTTGTAAACTGGTAGAATTTCGTGAACCCTAAAGCTCATCTATAACCCCTTTGCGACAGGTATCTTTTCCCTCATTGCTTTTTCCACATATAACCTGGTATACCTCTAGCAAATATAGCTTTCACTATATAGGTTTACACTGAGAGACAGTTTGTTGAGTCTGATACATCACTATCCTCTTTGCAAGTCATTTACTAATGAGAGAATGTGTTGGTGTGTTCAGTTCTGAATGGCTCTCAGCCTGGATGGCCCTCAGCCTGGATGTAGTAGTATGACATCACTTCCTGTTTCTGATAAGCTCCAAGATGGTGCCTCCATGAACATGCTGAGGCAGTGAATTTGCTGTATTTTGCAAGATACAAACTTAAATATCTCAGTCAATTTGCGGAGTATAATTGTAATCAAGGTGTCCTGAGAAAGGTGACACTGAGCTCTAAAACATATCTTTTTTAATTTTGAAGATGGAGTTACACTTTAATGGCAAATATCGGACAGTATACCTTCCCTAATGAAACAATGTGAAGTGATGGCGAAATTAGGATGTAGAGCGAGTGAGTTGAAGAGTGACAAACAACAACTTAGAAATGAACTCTGGACCACTAGAACATGTGAATGTTGTGACCTTTTTGAACTTGAGGACGCGAGACATTTGATTATCTCCTGTCCATCTGTATCCACCTTAAGAAATGAAATTTTGCAAGCTATTAACGAATCGAACCATGGCATGGGGAAAATGTGCTTTCCTCCTCAAGTAACCTCCTCGCATTGTTTCTGGGGAAGCCAAACACAGAATACCCAGAAAAGGTGAACTGGGAGATACTCTGTATAATTGCTAAATATGTGTATTATATGTATATTCAGCTCATTAAGCAAAGAGAGGGCATAGGCTAACATGCCTATCCCACCATTAACTGATAGACAGACAATTTACCTAGTGTATAAGCTTGGTTTCTAACCTTATTGAAATAATTTTGTACAGGGCAAGTATCTTATATACTATCCCTTAGGAGTTATTTCCTTTAGTTACTTTATTGTTAGGCTTCATGAAAATTTTGTTTCTATACATGTTCACTTTGTGAAGCATGAATTTATTACGTAACACTATCTAATCTATATTTATACAGGGCAAGTCCGTTCCTGAATAGCCCATATTGGTTTATTATTTATTCATATACTTTTGTGTTCCATATTTTTCGTTCTTGTTTTTCATATATTTTTGTAAAATGTATGATTTTGTATTCTATACAGTCAATAAACATACAATACAAGTAGCATGATTAATAGGATTGATATTACTTTTTACAAAATTAACAAAAGTCTGTTTACACCGACATCTTCCAAGAGAGATATAGATGTGATGTTTTGATAATGCATACTATTTTTCAATCAGCCAACAGTCAAATGTTGGGTAGGTTTAATTTCAAATCATTCTTTTTCATAATAGATCGTGTTTGTTTAAGTGATTTGAAAGTCTCTACACTGACTTGAAACCCATCCAACCAAATGGACAGCTATCTAAAATACACACTTTTTCAGATTCCTGCCTGGACTACTTATAATCATGAACCTTTAAAATCTTGATTGTGTTGGCATGTTTAATTTTGATATAACACTTTTACTGTTATCATGGATGGGTACTTAGTAGGAAAACTTACAGTTTACCATACAATACCGAATAGCCGATGGAAAATTAGGCCGTACCAATTTGATTCATTTTCAGGCAGATATTTTCGACCACCTGAAAGGGTCAGTTTGGAAACTTGGTTGGCTCTGAATCTATAAAGTGTTTCATATCCGAATGCATCGAAGGATAACCGGGAATTGGTGGCTGAAGCAAAAAGGCTGCTACAATTTCTAACACTGCTAATAAGTTTCAAAGGTTGATATAATTATCACAGCAAGTTTATTCGAATTCACATTAGAAAAATAATCAGTGAAAAAAATGTAATCTAGCAATTTTATCATTTAGTATTTCCAGACTAATTATCTATTCCAAATTATCTGGGAAAGATTATCTATTTTTCAAATATTCCGAGACAATTCAAATTCATTTTCGGATTTTCCTAGGCAAGGGGCAGATATCAAGTATTAAGTTTTTGATGAGAGTTTTGTTTCTTATATTTTACTACCTTTTAGGTATATTCTCCAGAAGTGCAGATCTCGAGATCTTGATCTTTAGCTGCCATTTCATTTATCTTTTTTCAAGTATTCTAGTCATACTTGCCTTTTGTGTATTGTATGAAGCTTAAGTATTCTTGTGATTTCAATTGTAATCTCAGTACGGAGAGTATTTTTAAAGAATGTTGTTATTGTCATAACATGCAGCTTAGTTGCAAATATCGGACAGTATACCTTCCCTAATGAAACAATGTGAAGTGATGGCGAAATTAGGATGTAGAGCGAGTGAGTTGAAGAGTGACAAACAACAACTTAGAAATGAACTCTGGACCACTAGAACATGTGAATGTTGTGACCTTTTTGAACTTGAGGACGCGAGACATTTGATTATCTCCTGTCCATCTGTATCCACCTTAAGAAATGAAATGTTGCAAGCTATTAACGAATCGAACCATGGCATGGGGAAAAATGTGCTTTCCTCCTCAAGTAACCTCCTCGCATTGTTTCTAGGGAAGCCAAACACAGAATACCCAGAAAAGATGAACTGGGAGATATTCTGTATAATTGCGAAATATGTGTATTATATGTATATTCAGCTCATTAAGCAAAGAGAGGGCATAGGCTAACATGCCTATCCCACCATTAACTGATAGACAGACAATTTACCTAGTGTATAAGCTTGGTTTCTAACCTTATTGAAATAATTTTGTACAGGGCAAGTATCTTATATACTATCCCTTAGGAGCTATTTCCTTTATCTACTTTATTTGTTTCTATACATGTTCACATTGTGAAGCATAAATTTATCACGTAACACTATCTAATCTATATTTATACAGGGCAAGTTCTTTCCTGAACAGCCCATATTGGTTTATTATTTATTCATATACTTTTGTGTTCCATATTTTTCGTCCTTGTTTTACATATATTTTTGTATAATGTATGATTTTGTATTCTATACAGTCAATAAACATACAATATAATACAAGTAGCATGATTTATAGGATTGATATAACTTTTTACAAAATTAACAATAGTCTGTTTACACTGACATCCTCCAAGAGAGACATAGATGTGATGTTTTGATAATGCATACTATATTTCAATCAGTGAACAGTCCAATGTTGGGTAGGTTTAATTTCAAATTATTCTTTTTCATAGTAGATCGTGTTCGTTTAAGTGATTTGAAAGTCTCTACACTAACTTGAAACCCATCCAACCAAATGGACAGCTATCTAAAATACACACTTTTTCAGATTCCTGCCTGGACTACTTATAATAATGAACTTTTAAAATCTTGATTGTGTTGGCATGTTTAATTTTGCTATAACACTTTTGCTGTTATCATGGACGACTACTTAGAAGGAAAACTTACAGTTTATCATACAATACTGAATAGCCGATGGAAAATTAGGCTGTACCAATTTGATTCATTTTCAGGCAGATATTTTCGACCACCTGAAACTTGGTTGGCTCTGAATCTATAAAGTGTTTCATATCCGAATGCATTGAAGGATAACCGGGAATTGGTGGCTGAAGCAAAAAGGCTGCTACAATTTCTAACACTGCTAATAAGTTTCAAAGGTTGATATAATTATCACAGCAAGTTTATTCGAATTCACATTAGAAAAATAATCAGTGAAAAAAATGTAATCTAGCAATTTTATCATTTAGTATTTCCAGACTAATTATCTATTCCAAATTATCTGGGAAAGATTATCTATTTTTCAAATATTCCGAGACAATTCAAATTCATTTTCGGATTTTCCTAGGCAAGGGGCAGATATCAAGTATTAAGTTTTTGATGAGAGTTTTGTTTCTTATATTTTACTACCTTTTAGGTATATTCTCCAGAAGTGCAGATCTCGAGATCTTGATCTTTAGCTGCCATTTCATTTATATTTTTTCAAGTATTCTAGTCATACTTGCCTTTTGTGTATTGTATGAAGCTTAAGTATTCTTGTGATTTCAATTGTAATCTCAGTACGGAGAGTATTTTTAAAGAATGTTGTTATTGTCATAACATGCAGCTTAGTTGCAAATATCGGACAGTATACCTTCCCTAATGAAACAATGTGAAGTGATGGCGAAATTAGGATGTAGAGCGAGTGAGTTGAAGAGTGACAAACAACAACTTAGAAATGAACTCTGGACCACTAGAACATGTGAATGTTGTGACCTTTTTGAACTTGAGGACGCGAGACATTTGATTATCTCCTGTCCATCTGTATCCACCTTAAGAAATGAAATGTTGCAAGCTATTAACGAATCGAACCATGGCATGGGGAAAAATGTGCTTTCCTCCTCAAGTAACCTCCTCGCATTGTTTCTAGGGAAGCCAAACACAGAATACCCAGAAAAGATGAACTGGGAGATATTCTGTATAATTGCGAAATATGTGTATTATATGTATATTCAGCTCATTAAGCAAAGAGAGGGCATAGGCTAACATGCCTATCCCACCATTAACTGATAGACAGACAATTTACCTAGTGTATAAGCTTGGTTTCTAACCTTATTGAAATAATTTTGTACAGGGCAAGTATCTTATATACTATCCCTTAGGAGCTATTTCCTTTATCTACTTTATTTGTTTCTATACATGTTCACATTGTGAAGCATAATTTATTACGTAACACTATCTAATCTATATTTATACAGGGCAAGTTCTTTCCTGAACAGCCCATATTGGTTTATTATTTATTCATATACTTTTGTGTTCCATATTTTTCGTCCTTGTTTTACATATATTTTTGTATAATGTATGATTTTGTATTCTATACAGTCAATAAACATACAATATAATACAAGTAGCATGATTTATAGGATTGATATAACTTTTTACAAAATTAACAATAGTCTGTTTACACTGACATCCTCCAAGAGAGACATAGATGTGATGTTTTGATAATGCATACTATATTTCAATCAGTGAACAGTCCAATGTTGGGTAGGTTTAATTTCAAATCATTCTTTTTCATAGTAGATCGTGTTCGTTTAAGTGATTTGAAAGTCTCTACACTAACTTGAAACCCATCCAACCAAATGGACAGCTATCTAAAATACACACTTTTTCAGATTCCTGCCTGGACTACTTATAATAATGAACTTTTAAAATCTTGATTGTGTTGGCATGTTTAATTTTGCTATAACACTTTTGCTGTTATCATGGACGACTACTTAGAAGGAAAACTTACAGTTTATCATACAATACTGAATAGCCGATGGAAAATTAGGCTGTACCAATTTGATTCATTTTCAGGCAGATATTTTCGACCACCTGAAACTTGGTTGGCTCTGAATCTATAAAGTGTTTCATATCCGAATGCATTGAAGGATAACCGGGAATTGGTGGCTGAAGCAAAAAGGCTGCTACAATTTCTAACACTGCTAATAAGTTTCAAAGGTTGATAGAATTATCACAGCGAGTTTATTCGAATTCACATAAAATAATCAGTGAAAAAAATGTAATCTAGCAATTTTATCATTTTTTGCAGAAAAAATATGCCAAATACGAAACACAATAAAATGAAATTGTTTTTGCCTAAATGCGTTATGGGATAAATAACAGGACACGTTTTTCTTTATTTAACAATTTTATGCCTTGTATGTGGTGGGAAGAGCACTGTACACTACAACGATATGGGAGCACACCAAGTAGTCGTCTACGGGTGAAGTTTCGGGACTATTGACAGGCATACAAAATAGTTGGCATCGACTCTATGGCCGGTTAACTCCAAAAGAAAAACCACACACGGAACGATCATGCGATTTGGCAACAGTGGAGAGACTTCCACTTTGCGCACACACGTGACATCGCTTTGAAAGCATTCGGCAGCTACTAATCTACTGGAACGACGTTCTGATCACCCTGTGAACGTCCAGGGGAGGTTCAGCCCAACATACATCATAATGCAAAGAGCCATACACAGTGACAGTCGAAGTCTCGCGCTTTCTCGCGAGATAAGATTTATCTTGCGAGAAAACACGAGACCTCGCGTGGACATGATTGATAATAGATTTATGGATCCATAGTTCATTTAGCGCCCATCTATTTGGTGGGCAATATGACAGGTACCTACTGAAGCCACACGAGACTAAATCGCATACCAATCACAGATACATTAGCAGTTGTTTCTGCTGATAAATGCAAGTCCATATTGTTGTTTAAATAACTACTAAATAACTACGTGTAAACAGTGTCTCTACGGCTATGTTATCTACATAGTTTTTCAATACTAACTGGACAGAAATGGACAAAGCACCGAGTGTGCGGCAAAGAGCATTCTTCTATGCACTGGTCATTCCACTTTTGCTAAAAAATGCCACAAATACATTGCTTTAATCACCATGTACACGTTTGCTTGGGTTTCTGGTGCCTTCAACAGCTTAAAAGGTGGCATGACTATGAGATACTCATAAGGGCAGTTCCTACTATAATCAATAATTCATTCCAATGGATCTTTCAGTTGCTAATGTACCAAATAACGTACTTCACAAGGCCACACATTGAGACAGTCTGCTGGCCATTCATGCTTATGATAATCACTAGGGAATGGGACCAAGATCTCACTCTTAAGAGCCATGAATTTTATACCACTTGGCCAAAAAGGGCCGATCCTGTTTCAGTTAAATGTTTCCAATTACTTTTTTCCTATAAAGCGAAAATCCATCATCGATAAAAGTGCTTTAGTTGTGCATGAAAACAAAGTACACTTTGGTATATGAAAAATGGTCTTACGGATATGAAATTTGATTGGTTATTTTCTCCAAAGTAGTCCACACCCTATTCAGAAATCTGAGTGCCAAGAGAAAATTATACTTTCATAAATCACTGTTAACTTTCTCTAAGGCATTCAGTCCCATTGTGCAATGCATGCAATATGCAGTGCATGACTGCTTGGCCATGGGGGCAGCCCAAGAGGAACGCAAAGTGGGGGTTACTCATATATACCATTCTTAGATACAGGAATGATGTGTTATGTTATAGTGCATTGACCACCAAGGAAATGGAATTAGGAATTAGTTTGCTGTACCTTCAATTTGTTTATTGTCATATAAAGACCTTCCAAATATTTCTCTGCAAATTAAATCAGAATACGTGGCAAAACACCGACCCTAGAAAAGTCACTGCCATACTCCCAAGCTGCAGGGTATCAAAAGCGATCATAGCACTTAATTCTACCCCCTTCAATTTGATGTGTTAATGGTGAGAAGGCCTAACCTAGCGAATGTCACTGCCTTAGTCCAAACCTAATGACTGAGGGCTTTGACTACGAGTTTGCCTCTATGGGTGGAATTCAATATTGCGCGTAGAATAACGGTTCGTTTCTACACAGTGGTGCGAAGGTATCGTATGACCAATGCATAGAAGAGTGGGCGATGAGCAAACCAGACAATGTTACCATGCCAACAACAGTCCTAAAACAGTAAATGCATGGTGTACATATATAGATCATAGAAGCCCTCGGAGTTGAGCGAGGAATTCCCTCGGATTGACCAAGGAAGAAAATTAGTTTCTGGCTGACCATTAGCAAAGTCTTTAGTGCAAGTTGGTGTGTCTCAATTAACCCTTATGCTGCTGGTGGCTAATTTGACCAATACCAAATGATGCAAAAATCCTGAGAAATGACTGAAACCCTGGTATTTGGGTACATATTTGAGTGCTCAGCGTGAGCTATCGAATGAATACAAACATGACAGGGTTTAGATGGTTTTCAAAAATATTTGCATCTTTGTGTTTTGGACGAAAATAGCATCAGCATTAGGACAGTTAAAAGATCAATCACCATCAGTGTCACATCTAGGTAGGTGCACAACCTGGGGATTCATGAAGATATAAGGTCTACTCGCTAACATGACAATTTGTAGTAACGCAACTACACACACATAAATAATATCAGCAAATAGGTTGGAATGGTGGAGTGCTAGTTTCCATCATTATAGGCTAAATGATGACTTACAATTAGTTCATGTCGGAGAAAACCATTAACTACTCAGGGGACACCACTTCTTTATCCCAAGTCGCTAACAACTTTCTCACTAACTTCAGCCAGCTGTCAGTGCAAAATGCATCGGAACGTTTCACTTTACTTCACTTTGGAGGCATCCCCCTCAAATACTAGATTCTAGTATGCTGAAAGCCAGAAACTAACAATACTATCCTAAGGTCAGATTATACATATATATACACACACACACATATATATATATATATATATATATATATATATATATATATATATATATATATATATATATATATATATATATATATATATATATATATATATATATATATATATATATATGTGTATATGTATATATATATACATATATATATATATATATATATATATATATATATATATATATATATATATATATATATATATATATATACATATATATATATATATAATATATGAATATATATATATATATATATATATATATATATATATATATATATATATATATATATATAATATATGAATATATATATATATATATATATATATATATATATATATATATATATATATATATATATATATATATATATATATATATATATATATATTTCAGAGATAAGACGATAGCCCTCAATTAACGTACAAGGATCCTTTACTGGGTCATCCTTAGAACTTGATCATCACGTGCTAGATAGAGAAATCCACACATGATAACAACTGGTTACCACAAATACAGTTTACCATGGTGCAATTAGTCAAACATGTTTCTTTCTATTTCAAAATTTAATTTGTAATTTTCACAATAAACGCAGTGTTCTAAACATATTCAAGAAGTTTTTCAAAAAGCCATAAAATATACCTTCACTCATAACCACCTTCTCAATGTCTTTCCTTAAAAACCTATGTAATATATTCACGGTTACTTATGATAGGGTGTAGTACAGAGAGGGTTTCTTATAAATCCCAAAACAAAGTGGCCAAAATGTTGAAATTGCCAAAACAGTGAGTGAGTGATGATTATTCAATAAGAGAATGAGTTACATCATACTGCTGTATTGAAAACTACTATCTCAAAGATATCTGTAACTGTTACAGATTGCCAAAAAACGATTCATTGGCAACTGCTTACTGAAGGAGGTACAGGAATTTAATTATATACCGGGTAGGATGTCATATTTCCAATAATGTCCCTCTTTCAACTATTTCAATCACTTTGACCATTTTGTTTCAAGTTTTATCATTAAGAACCATAAGGATAGTGCATTCTCTAGAAAAAGGCTGAAGTTGCAATTAGATTTCATCACTTTTAGTAATGTTTGATATTTTTTTCTTCAAAAATTCAATCACAGACACGATTTAGGAATCTGCATCTTAAATAAGATTTTCAATACACCAAATATCTACATGCGTTGTAATACAAGGAATACTCTTGAGAAATACCAGTTTACATCCATTAGAAGTGTTTAGTCATTTTATCTTGATTTTACAAACCATATCAACAGCCACATTGATAACGATACATACACAAAACTGAGGCCAGTAGATTTCCCAAACATCGCAGAATTTAATAAACTACAATAACTAACCATGTAATAGATATTCATACACTGTACCCCTTTATCAATTGCGAACTTCGTAAATTTCTGTTATTATTCGAATGTTGATTTAAGTTATATACACACTGGTGTTTAAACTCACTTACCAAACCTGGTCATTGGTTACATTTGCTAATACTTCTTGAAGCATCGTGCTACTTATAATCAGCTCCTGTAGGCAGAGTAGTAGTACCAGCAGATACATCCGTTCTCAGTAACCATAAGCTTTCTCTTTCTACTATATACATGTTATATACGACCACACGCCAACAATGGGATATTTGTCTGCAATTAGTATAACGCGGAGACAGAAATAATATGTAGCATTGGGAACCATTTTCAGTTACACCAAACGTTCCAACCCTAAATACATCAAAAAGCTTTGAAAAAGGTAGATTCACTTAAGCATTACAATAGCTGTGGGTCAGAGTGCCATTAACCCTTTGGCTGCTGCTGGTTAATTTGGTAAACACCAAATGACTTAAACCCTAGCAAGTGGCACTCGTCTGATAGTACTCAGCAAGAGCTTTCCAATGAATACCCACATGACAGGATTTAGTTGGTTTTCAAAATGTTTTGCCTTTTTGTGCCTTAGACCAAAGTAGCCTCCGCATCGAAAGAATTAAAGAACAGCTTAAATATGGTTTTTCGTTTATCAGCTAAAGGTAAATAATAAGATTCATTTTCGGCCTTCTATTTGTTTCTGACAGTGATACTTCCTACTTTTAACAAAATATAACTTTTTCTTCTTTTACCCAGGCCATATTTTCCTGTCACTAGATGTGGAAAACCAAGGTCATATATGCGTTTAAGCTGTTATTTCAGGATATCCATGTGGGCAACAATCCACTGCACATTTTGCATGGCTCTTTTTGTTTTTATTCAATAATGAATGGCACACAGAGTTATTATCACAATTATACAGAATCTTATCTGAAACGAGAATCAAAATTATTATACATAAGCTGAATCTATTTTGAGTTCCCCCTAAAGGCATTTGAAACCTAATAAATATATTCCAACATTGGCTTTGCGGTTTCAAAATTCTCATAGAACTAATAATGCATCTGAGACAATCCCATTGTTGGCACTGGTCTAAAGATGTTTTAGTGTCTTGTAGATATCTATAGAGACAACAATAGCATACTTGGTGGTGAAGCACATCTAAATATGGTCTTGCTTTTTATTACCCACAATGCAACAGTGACAAGGAGTAACTTCTGTCCAGTAAGGAGGAAAAGACTCCCGTAACTACAATTGGGGGTCTTGACCTCCATTCTGTATGATCCAATAGAACAAACATATGACTACTTTCCTTATTGAAGCAGCAATATCATGTGTACACATGTAATGTACAGGTATATCTTGGGAGAGCTGGGATAACTTGGCTACTTTGTTAACTACTTAAATGACATTAATTCTTAAAGCAATATGTAATGCAATTCAAGTATACAATTTGACAACTAGCAGGGCCAGATATTCATCTAAATACCAGAGAAAGAACGTCATTTCAATACACTGAAATTACTCGGCCATTTTTTTCCACCATTCATCAATGTATTAATGCATTATCAGTGAAAGCCGTCTTTCTTCCAGCTTTAGTCCAAGAATCCTGTATATTTGGTGCAACTAGGGAAGGAAGAAGGGACTCCAAGTGACAACTGCATTATGGGCTCTTAATAGTATACATAGTTATGGGGTTTAATATCCATGAAGCCTTTTTCTGTAATAAATTGAGCAATACTTACTTCTGACAATTTTGCAGCAATAGTAGTACCGAAGGCCTGGATCAACTGGGCCACTAGGTGGCGTTATAAGATGACATAACCATTACATATAATAAGTCTCATTACCACAGTATTCCATATACACACTATAGGTCCGAGCAGACCATGGTTTTTTGGAAAGTCATGCACAGTGACTAAGCATCGAATGTGTGCAGAAGTGACATTATTATGCGCCCCACACAAATACAATGGTAATTATTACAAATAGATACAGAATGTACAATTCCTTTTTCATAGTATACAAACCTAACCAGAACTCACTAGCGACCTAATCATCTTTATACAAAAGCTAACTCAATGGTAACCTCAGAATTGAAATGTTGTAAAATGTACATATGAATCAGTGCCGACATCGTACACTCAATAAGAACTGGTGTAACTGCATGGCCTATCAGAGGCATGACTGGGGTCACATGACCTCCAACAACCAATCAGTAGAAGCATGCCATTGCGTGCTTACTGTCTTCAGCTCAAATTTTCCCATCCCAAGATGGCCGCCATGTTAGAGGACATGGAAAGTTCCCTTTCCTTCATGTATATGTTCCCATCTCAAAATTAGCTTTGAATTGATTTACTTCAATTGTCTTTGATTCAGGGACTGAAATACAGAATAAGATGTTTATGAATAGTTTAAAGAATACTTCTGACATATCCTTGGCCCCTTTTAAATGTATTTGAAACTTGATTTTTTAAATTAAAAAAGTACATACAATTTTTATTTATCAATCAAACTTGTACATGTTTTAAATTTGCAAAAATGTTTAAATATGAAATTCAAATGTTTGTATCATGCTCAATTGCAGAAAAAAACAAAAAAACATCTTAAATTCCAAGGATATACTTATGTATAGGCAACTTTTTTCATGGAAAGCCTTTACAATGAAGGAATAGGAATAGACTATAGAGTATCCCCTTTTGTAAAAGTTTTGCAAGGGACACTTGCCTATTGGGCCAGCTTGGGATAATCCTAACACAGTTGAGCTAACGAGAACTAAGCCCCATCGAAGTGAAAGAAAACTGGTAAAAAATAGTCATAACGCCGCCAACTTACTCCACGTAAAACATTGGAAATAAACGTTGCATAGTGATTCCTTTTCACAAACTTGCTTAGTGACCAACAGATGTTGAAAATAAATTCTCCATTATATTCAATGCGACCACTTGTCCTATAATGACTGCATGTTGAAGACAGAGCGACAAAGCCTACAAAATTGGGAGACGCTAGGGCAAGTTAACACGGTCCACAGTAAGCAGACCAATAAGACGCCGGCTCAGAGCTGGCATATTTAATGATCTGACCAATCATGATGCTTGTGTCATCTAAGCTGGCCAATCAGGGTGTGTATTACATCTACATCTAACCAATCATATTCACTGTTACAATCAGCATGAGCAGCCTCCTTCTTGTTCGGATATTTCTGTTGTTGGCGAGCTTGTCTCTTTAGTCAAATCAATATCTGAAAACAACATTAAGGAAAACCCCAAACAACCAGTACACACAAATATGCAAATGAGTTGTAATGACCTTTGAAAAGGTTGCATGCTTTACCTAAAGGTACCTGTTGATTATACATAGAGGAGAGAGTGTCAATTGACCAATTAATGCTAAGGTGTTACTTGAGAAAGTGTTGTCTGGAACCTTAATATTTTTGAATATCACTTGGTTATCAAGAATAGTTTCACAAAATATTTGAAGGAGAGTTGTTGGTACTATTCTTATCTACATTACTCCTACAATAATTTCTCAAGTATTGTATCGGATAAAAGATTTCATCAAAGTTGTCATGTTGCTTTTGGCTGCTGTGAGCAATAATGGGTCAAAAAGGAATACAGTACAATAACTCCAGAAATACAAGCCTTGATCTCAAACTTGGCGAGTGGACAATTTGAATTTACAAAAATCCTTCCAGTAAACAAATCTAAAAAATATGGCCTTTACTGAAAATAATGCAATTGATTTATTAGTCCTCTCTTCAGAGAATCCAAGAGGTGAGTTGATTTCTTTCAAGATCAATGCAATGAGGGTCGCCTATCGTACTTCAAATCAATATTCATTCATATACATACGTACATACATACAAATATACATACATATACATGTATATATATATATATATATATATATATATATATATATATATATATATATATAAATATATATATATATATATATATATATATATATATATATATATATATATATTATATATATATATATATATATATATATATATATATATATATATATATATATATATATATATATATATACATCATTTCATATATATTTTATATTTCATTGTTGGGGGTAAATAGTATGTAAATATTTAAACAATTAACATCTTAACTACGCAGTGAATAACTCAGAAAAATTGCTTGCTGTCCCATTGGTGTTTAGGATCCTCTGAAAGAGATAGCCTAAAGAAAGTTAGAATAGTGATGGTACAGTGTATAACTTATCAGGTAGCTTTTTTGTCGTACAGGTAAGCTCATTTTGCGAGAAAATTGCAATAATAAGCCTTGGTAATTTCTACAATTCAACATTTATCTAAAATACTAGTACTTAGGGTAATTTTTCCAAATGGTGCCTTTACAAATAGTACCTTATATTGCTAACAGGATACTAGCACCTTTTAGGGTATCCTATTCCTATATAACAATCGGTATTCAAAAGTTGCCATTGGAAAAAACGTCAGTTGAAAAGTGATACAAGTCTTAACCCTTCCGATGCTGAGGCAACATTCGCCCAAAGTACAAGAACGCAAAAATCTCATACTCATATGAGTATTCTCATATGAGTACCCATTTGCCAGGGTGTCAGTGATTTTTCAGGTTTTTTGCATTATTTTGTATTCGTAAAATTAGCCACCAGCACTAGAAGGGTTAAGGTATTCTGTCAAGTGAGCTGACACATTAGTTCTTTTCGCAGTGACTCATTCATGCCTGCTACGCCCAACTTTTTTGAAGATTTCCCTCCAACTTTTATTCCTCAAGATTTTGACACGTTGAGTGTAAAATACTTCTAAAAAATTACTTTGGCATTAATCATGAATTCACAAGAAAATTGTATGAAAAGTGTGTCAATGGTTCTGATGATCATTACTCTTTAAATATGCGTTCACATGCCGTGGTCATAAACTATAACTACACTTATCAGGATTTATTATTATTTTTTTAACCCATTTATGCTTAAGGGTTCCTCCACAAATAGTCGTCTGGATCAATGATACTTTTGATGATAACTTTGAAATTGTGAATGGTGTTACAAAATATTTGAAGGGGAGTTGTAGGTAATGTTCTGATGGACATTTCTCCAACAAAGATTTTCCTGGCTTTGCTTTTGCCTGGAAAATATCATTGAAATTGTGAGGCTGTTTTTGGCCGCAGTGAGCATTAATGGGTTAAGTATGAATGGGATAAACAGCTTTAACCCATTAATACTAACAGCGGCCAAAACCAGTCTGACAATTTTGAAGAAAACTTTCAGGTTTTAGCACAATTGGCAAAATATTTGAAGGAGAAATGTTGATCAGAACATTACCAACAACTCTCCTTCAAATATTTTGCAAAATAATTTCCAATTCAGAAGTTATTGTCAAAAGCATCATCACTCCAGACGACAATTTTCGAATGCAGCCTTAAGCATTAATGGGTTAAGCAAGGAAGGTAATTTTTGTAATTTCATATTTTGTCATTTTTCTGCCATATTGCAGCTAGGTCGTAGCTAGCCAGTTGTAATTGGAGGAGGATACCGAATTATCTGGTGAAACCCCAAGTCACTGGCAAGTTTCTCACATGCCCCGGCCAGGATTCGAACCAGGCCAGTGGTGAGAGACGGCTAGTATTCAGTGGCATGCCCCTCTAAGCAAAGAGCTTTTCAGCTGTGGGTGACAAGCATATACAATAATGTCTTTTCTTCATAATTATCCTATGTTTTAAGGGAGACTGCTGTGTATTTAGATCACAACCATAAACATAAATTTACCTATCAAAATAAGGCCTAACATCCTCATAAAATGTTGTGGTAATCATATTGAGGTGAAAAAAAAAATCAATTGGGTGCATTTGACAAATGAGATTCCCCCAAAACTATTGGATGTCCCGAGGGGTAATTTTAGAGGGTTTCTGTCCAAATGTCACCCAAATGCCCATGCTGGCTAATGGCTAAGACTATGGTCACCTACCTTTATGCCATTTCATGTAAAATTTTGACTAGCCAGTAACTACTTATCAGCGAAACACAAAACCAAAGCAGGAAAAAAGGAAGGAAGGGAAGAACAGATACGCCTTTCTCAGATTTCTGCCTTGCTGGTATAAGACACGGTAGCTGATAGATTCTAGACCCTTCGCAGCTGCTACCTTGATACATTACACTGCTTGCCCCTCTAGCTATGTAAGATTATAACCACAAAGAGGCAGGAAATACTGGCTTTGTTTATTGGCAATTTTTTTTTCATAACTAGCTGAAATTGAAATAAACACTTAAAATGTTTTTATTAGTGTTAGTTTAAACAAATCCCTCCTTCAATATCTAATATTTTTCAATGACTCTCTCCCTCTCTTTATATACATACATATAATATATATATATATATATATATATATATACATACATATATATAAATATATGGCACTTGGGGGCTAGGTTCTCATGTGTAGCTGCAGGGAGAGTGGATAACACAGAGTATTGTACATCTGCTAAATTTGCCAATCTAGCTTTGATCAGAATCTTCTGAATCTTTTTACCTATCATGATGACATGCGCTTGACAAATTGAAAACAGCAGTGATCTGTTACACATTGATACTATTGTGGTATCCCTGGGAGGAGGGACGTAGGACAGAGCAGCACACTTAGCTGTTTTTAACCCTTATGCTGCTGGTGACTAATTTGGCTAATACAAAATGATGTGAAAAATCTTAAAACATGACTGAAACCATGGCAAATGGGTACTCATCTGAGAGTACTCTGCGAGAGCTTTCCAATGAACAACAACATGACAGGGTTTAGATGATTTTCAAGAATTTTTGTGTCCTTATGCTTTGGATGAAAGTTAGCTTCAGCATGGGAAGGGTTAATCACATCATAATTACGTTATCAGAGAGGTTAGGGAGATTGAATTAAAATTAATAATTATAAGCCATGGGGGATGAGCTGGTACTATACTAGGTATACACTAGTTAGTGTCTACTCTCAACTCGGCTCTTCATGACGGAATCAACAGCCAGCCACTTGACAGTATCACTTACAATTTACCCTTGCAATCCCTCATTCAGAATGCAATAACTGTGTCCTGTTTATTTGTCATGGTCTCGCCCACACAGGACAGACATCTAGTTAACCTGTTAATAGAGCTGCACTCACCACTCACGAACTCGAGTGGCTCGAGCCCTAAGGCAAACTCGCCGAGCTCGAGCTGAAATGTTCAAATCGTGAGCTCGTCTATGTTGAGAACACAAACATAACACAGAGCACCTCACACACATTATTAACATACATAAGTGCTTATCGTTGTCATGCCCTCTTTACAATCTCCAATGTATACATTCAAGCGGTGTTGAGTGTTATACTGACCTTTGTACCTCGTCAGCACGTTTTAAAATTAAATAATCAGAGCAATGTTAATAAATCTCCGCCAATAAATATTCATTTCTTTATAGCTGGGCTAGAAAATAGGTATTTTGTTGGAAAATCGGAACGTCCGTGAGCTCATGAGCTCACGAGTCAAACGGGTGGTGAGCTCATGAGTTGATCTCCCTCCGTGAGTGCAGCTCTACCTGTTAATGTTGTGATATGAAGCTTTTAGGAATTTTCCGAATCTTAATTTACAGATAGCAGACATATTACATCAAAGGAGTGAGATGAAACTCCCTGAGCATGCATCAACAGAAGAATTGGCAAACCGCTTCGCTGTGTTCTTTACTGACAAAGTATGTAAGATACGCGAGGAGCTGCCAGATCTCTCCAGACACCAGTTAAATTTACCTACCCCGGCATTAACATGTTCACTGAATGTTTTCTCGGCCGTAACTGAAAGCGAAGTTCGCAAAATCATATCAAAATCACCGACTAAGAGCTGCTCTCTAGATCCCGCTCCCACTTGGATGGTGAAAGACTCGGTAGATGAGCTTATTCCAATGGTTACGATTTTAGTGAATTTGTCGCTGCAGAGTGCCAACGTGCCTGACTCCATGAAACAGGCATTAGTCACTCCGTTACTGAAGAAAGATGATCTCGACCCGGAGGTGCTCAAGAACTATCGTCCTGTAAGCAACTTATCATTCTTGTCGAAAGTATTGGAAAGGGTAGTTGCGGCAAGGCTTACAAATTACATGACTATCAATCAGCTACATGAACCCATGCAGTCGGCATACAGAGCATGTCATAGCACTGAGACTGCACTTGTACGGGTACAGAACGACATCCTTCGCACTCTCGATCAGGGTGGGGCTGCGATCCTTGTGTTACTCGATCTTAGCGCTGCTTTCGATACAATCGATCACTCCATCCTTCTATCTAGGATGGAGTCAGTTCTTGGAGTTAAAGGATCTGCTCTACAGTGGTTCAAATCGTACCTGTTAGGCAGGAAACAGAGGATTAAAATCAATGATGACTTCTCCGAAAATCAGGAAATCCTGTGGTCTGTACCACAGGGATCTGTGTTGGGTGCACTATTGTTCCTAATATACATCATACCTCTGGCACAGCTAATCCGATCCTACGGTCTGAACAATCATGGCTATGCTGATGACACCCAGCTCTGCTTATCATTCAAAAAGACAAGTGATAACGCAATAGTCAAATGTGAAATCCTAAATCTTGAGAAATGTTTGTGTGACATTAGTGTCTGGATGTCTCAGAACAAACTGAAACTCAACAATGACAAGACTGAAATCATTCTATTCGGCTCTAAGAAACACCTAGCTGAACTGAACATTAAGTCACTCTCTGTAGCGGGGACTGAGGTGGCTGTTGCATCTGAGCCTGTGCGGAATCTGGGAGCTATGTTTGACTCTCAACTGACCATGGCACCCCATGTCAAAAGTGTTGTCAAAAAATCTAGCTTTCACCTGAGAAATATTGGAAAAGCGAGACGTGTGTTAACAGAAGATACCACAAAAACAGTGATGCAGTCACTTGTAATGTCTCGCTTGGATTACTGCAATGCTCTCCTAATTGGAATACAACAGGATTTGATTGCAAAGCTGCAGCGACTACAAAACAGTGCAGCAAGGATAGTATCGAGAACCAGGAAGTATGAACATATCACACCTGTTCTCATCAAGCTTCACTGGCTACCAATCAAATTCCGCATCCAATTTAAGGTCCTACTGCTGGTATACAAGGCGCTAAACGGACTTGCACCTAAGTACATCAAGGAGCTGCTCGTGCCTTATAAACCCAGACGCCATCTACGATCAGAAGCAAAGGGCCTTCTGGACGAGCCTCGGACTAGACTCAAATTTGGAGATCGCGCTTTCTCCATTAGTGCACCGAGATTATGGAATGCGCTTCCACAACACCTGAAGGATTCTACATCGTGTCAGGCCTTCAAGAAGTGTCTCAAAACACACCTTTTCAGGCTCGCCCATTGAGGCGTTGTGGACTATTACTCAAACTATGACAATGTGCAGCGCTTTTGAACATTTTATGAATGGAAAAGGCGCTATATAAATTCCAATTATTATTATTATTATAGCATCTGATCGGTAAATATCTGCAGATTAAAATCATTGGTAAATTAACACAGCATGTATGTCTCTGGTAGCTGACAAAGGGGCAAAGTGATAGTGATTAATACTGTAAATTCGGAAAAGATTGTGTCAGTTTAATTTTTGCGTTTTTTCGCGTTTAGCCTCGGAAGCAAAATTATAATTCACAATGATTAGTGCTGCCACTTTAAGTGTATATAGCTGGCATTCCATGTTGCGGCTAATTCGGAAAGATAAAAGACGCAAAAATCAATTTTCTGTAAATTTGCAAAACTTACTCTTCACAATCTGAAGCTACTTTGGTCTTAAGGACAAGGACTCAAAGATATATGAAAACAATCCAAAAACTGTAATGTTGGTATTAAATGGGCAGCTCTGACTTGCCGAGTACTATCAGATACGTACCCATTTGCCAGGATTTCAGTTTTTTTTCCAGATTTTTTTGCATCATTTTATATTGGCCAAATTAGCCACCAGCGGCATAAAGGGTTAATACTCAACAGTTCTTTGGGGAAGAATTATCGGATACACTCATTCATATTTGGGTCCTTATTACCTTTACTCCTTAAATTATTTTCCAAAAGATTCTTTCTTCATAGGGATTTTTACCATATGAACTGGCCTTTTTGGCTGCTCTGAGTTATTCTTGAAATGGCAGCTTTATAAAGTTAAATATAATTGTATATAGAGCCTGCACTTTTCTCCTTTTCACATACCTGGACACTTAATAAAATGCAAAATAAAACATGAAGTCAAAAATGCACAATTTTAACCCATTCATGCCTGTATAGCCTAAACATAGGCAAATCATTTGGTGACATCTTTGTGAGTGGATTTTTTATAGACCATATCCTAGGTTGAAATGCTGTTCTGAAGGCAACTGTTAATTTGCCTTCAGTTTCTTACATTTATGCTTAATACCGAAGACATTTTCAAAATAATCATACCTCCAGTTGACACTGAAGTTCTTCGGCGTAAATCCTGAAGGATCCAAAATATTATCTTTTGGTCATATCTCTCTAATAGATGTGATTTTCAGAGAGAAAAAAATCAAGAAAAAATGTTGATCATTAACATCATAACTTGATCATTTACTTACAACTCTCACATATTTTCCCAATTTATTCTCCCTTTGAAAGTTATTTGTGAAAGTACACTTGTCTGTAGATCTCCAGGCATGAAAGGGTTAACCTTTCCAATGCTGAGGCTACTTTTGTCCAAAGCACAAGGATGCGAAGATTATTGAAAACCATTTAAACCCGCTAATATTAGAACTCAATTGGATAGCTCTTGCTGAGTAGTACCAAATGAGTACCTATTTGCCAGGGATTTTAATCATTATTCAGGTATCTTGCATAATTTTGTATTGACAAAATTAGCCACCAGCAGCATAAGGGTAACGAAAACAAAGCAAAACAACAATAAGTCAAATAGAATGAAAATCATATTTTAATATTTCCACCCAGGCAACAGGTGGGCATCACAAAGCATGATATGTTGAAATGTTCACAATTCACGAATATTCTGCAATCAGTTTCTATCAATATACATCTCCATTTTTCAACCCAAAAACTTGCAAAAAAAATCTGCTGACCAAGTGAGAAGATATTGTAAAAGAAAAGCAAATGCTATTGTTTTTTTTAAGATGTCATAGAAAATATTCGATTGAATATTCTTTAGAATGGCCAGTATGCTATAAAATCAAATCTCTTCAGTTTGAGATTTGTCTTTGAAGAGTGAATATTCTCCTTCTTTGAGAATGAAAAGGCACTATTTTCACATTTGTAAAGTGGACTTTTGAATATCTGAATCTTAAAAGGCTTTTAATATTTATTTTTTACAGCAGAAATTCAGACCTATTAAGCAAAATAAAAAATCTTAGGAACTAACACTGAAAATCATGTTGATCTAAAAAGAACAGAAGTGGATAAAAATGCAGAATATCAAGAACTTTGCATAAGGTGGTGTTGGACAGCATGAAATTCTATCTAAAGCACATAAAAAAGATTTCAAACTAATGAAATGTGTCGATGTCGCAACATAAGACATATGCAAACAGCAGCAATACATGTATTCAACCAAATGGAGCACTCACAAACCAAAATAATACACAAAGAAATTTCCGTCAAAAATTCGCCACTCTCATACCTCCATTTAGGACAATGGTCTGAAAAAATTACCTTAAAGTCCTTTATCAATCATGGTTAATTTTGGACAATGGTTAGGACTGCCATCAACATAACAAACAGTTGACTATATATATATATATATATATATATATATATATATATATATATATATATATATATATATATATATATATATATATATATATATATATATATATATATATATATATATATATATATATATATATATATATATATATATACATATATATATACATATTTATATACATAAACATATACATACATTTATATATATATATATATACATTATAGTATGATATAATATAATATTTAAATTTAAGGAAATGTTATTTGCGGACGGAGTGCGATCCAAGAATTTCAATGCAGGGCAAGGATTGGTCAACGATATTTTGTGATCTACCTCTTATAGTCATTCTAACTGCAGAACGCTCAGAGCTTTGGGATTTAGCCAAGAACTTTTTGAGGGCCAGAAGTGTCTATCTGCAGAATGCAACAAGCAAAGGTGTCTATGCTCTTCACAGATAATAGGGTAAAGATCTTAGCAGCAAGCATGCTTCAATATATAGAGCTAGAAGTCATTGATTTGAGATTCTCAATGGATACAAGCCCCCTTTTTTGGAATAGGACTGATGAATACAGGAATGAAATCAATGAGATTCAATTTTTCTCAAGAAATTAATTTGATCTTTATTAATATGGAAAAATATTGGTTATTTCCCATTGATGGCAATGAGATAAATAAATATTTTAGGGGGAAAGGTTAAATAGTTATTTTACATTTTTGTTATTTCACATTATCCAACTTAATTGACTTGTGGGGTCACCTATCGGGGTAATGGTTTCAAAAACTTAAATAAGGTCTTTAAAAATAAAAACGAAATTTTCTAAAATAAAAAAGAAACTTTTTACAAATTTTTATTTGTGCATAATTAGAATGCTATCCTGAGGTATTTCACCACTCATTTCGGAATCCCTAAAGACACCATTTACAGTAAAAAATAGCAAAAAGACCAAGAAGAAAAACCAGAAAAGAAGAGAAACTGTACATGGATTGTCAAGATGAGCGGCCGATAAAAACACATTTTTTTAATATTAAATCAGCGATGTTATTTTCTTAAAAATACTCACCCCCTCCCCCCAATGTTTCTATCTTTTATCCTATCTACATCTAAGCTAGAATATTATGAACATGTTCATTAGAACTACGCCTAGAGCTTGGTTAGTTGCTCCCAGAATGCGTTTCGGCAGCTCACCACTACTTCCCACGTGTTATGTCATGGTTAAGACAAATGATGCATATAATTACAAAATTAGGTCATGACCTAATTTACTGAACTTCTACATGTGCTTTTTTTACAATCACACTTTTTACTTTGTTTATAAATCCCTTCTTTTTGCATTCAAACAAGGTGTTTCACCCAGAAAGCAACCTATTGTAGGAATACATTCCCTATGTCCCCCTTAATATAATTATACCACCAACTCTAAAATTGAGATATCTTCTATTTTGTTCAGTATCCATACACACTTGCAGTTTTCTAGATCCAAAGTATAAATACTTTATCTAACAACCTCCCAATTCAATTCCTTCCCCAAGTAAACAAACCATTATTATTATACAAAGTTTTAGGTAGGTTAATGCCTCATTCCAAAACTCGTATTGGTCTGAAATATTTGCATACAATATACCTAATTACAAGAAGTGCTTACTAATGAAGCAAGGAACCGGTTCGTGACAGGGAACTAGTGCCCTGTGTTGTTTTCCGGTTCGGTGGTTAGACTAACGTCCGGAGTACATCTCATGCTCAGTGTCTCTTGTTATCATTTGAGTTTTCAGCTGCCTCCGTTCGTACATTTCATTTCTTGGTCCAATCAGAATAGGCCGTTTAATTTAATGCGGAAGATGTGACCAATCAAATACAGTCTTATAAAAAGGAATCAACCAATGAGAAATTAGCATGCACATCCACCGCTGGTCTGCTCTGGTTCGACGGGAGTATCTTTAAGCTTCACTTCAATCACTGAAATCAGGAGTCAAGGAAATAAACAGAAGAGACATGCGTGAATAAAATAAGCATTTTCTAGCAATGACATCAATGTGACGTGCATCTCAACTCCTTACAATATTTTTTTGAACTATATCTAATTTTATTTTAAATTTAAATTTTCAAAAAAGAAAAAAAAAGATTTTAAAATTTAAAAAAAATAGAAATATTGTTTCCAAATTATCATGACCATAAGTTTAATTAACCAATTCATGCCTGGAGGTTTCCGTGACAAGTGTCATCTGGACTTACGTTACTTTTGAAAATAAGTTAGAAACTAATTACGGATCGGATAAATATTTCAGTGAGCGTTCTGAATTTGTTTCTTATGCATATTTCCCCATCAAATATTTTCTCTAATTTAATTTTGTTAGAGAGATATCACCAAATTAGCTCTGGGCATGAAAGGGTTAACCTCAAAAGGCATTTCAGAAATATATTCAATAAGGAACTTGAAATGAACTTCTTTTTTGTTGAAAGTTTACTTCAATTAGAAGTAGATGTAATTGCGAAAAATCATAAGTATGCCAAAATCCAAAAATATAATATTGGTCAGTCATTGTTTGTTTATCTAAAAACAAACACCCACAAACCATAATGAAATGACTTTAGGACAAAGCGTTTAAATTTAAAACATTAGAAAGATTTTTAAAGGAATTGAGATGCTGTAAAATCAAAGAACTAAGATAGAATCATCAACAAAATACATCATAATCACAATAAATGCATGTAAAGGTGCTATTCAGATCAAAGACCTGAATGTGGAATTCATGAATTATTACCTAATTTTCAACGGATGGCTGGTGCTGCTGGTGGCTAATTTGGCCAACACAAAATGATGCAAAAAAATAAACAAAGAACGACTGAATCCCTGGCATATGGGTATTCATCTGAGAGTTCTTAGTGAGAGCTATCCAGTGAGTACCAACATGACAGGGTTTAGATGGTTTTCAAAAATCTTTGCATCATTGTGCTACGGACAAAAGTAGCCTCAGCATTGCGAGGAATAATGATCAATGTGTCCACCAGGTGGCTAACCGTTTGAGGTGGGTATCATAATTGTTCAGGGGAGGGTACTGTGCATGTGTACGCTTGTGTTCATCTAATTGCGAGCTAGTAACTTCTTTACTAGAAACGCTGTGCTTCGATCAAGGTAGAAAGCTTTTTTGGAAAGATTTTGGTGCAATGCATATGAGTCATGAAATTTTACTAAAAAGAATTTCCTTATGGGCTCGGTAGTTGATCACATCTCTGTCAGGCCCAAAGCACACCTATGTAGGTCAAGGGTCAATTCTTGGACCACTGTTGTTTGTTATATTCACAAATGACCTTTTTCTGGTTACAAAAAATGATATTGACTTTTTTTGCAGACGATTATAAAATATCATAATCCTAAGAATATCCATTTTTCCACTAATGTGATAAATCTAAGTCGATGAAAAATCAAAATGATTTAATTTATCATAATGGGTCAACAATGGTATTAAGCCAAGACACTGTGGTACTGTTATGCTTATATCTTAACCCATTGGCACTCAGAGCGGCCAAAACCAGCCTGACTATTTTGTTGATATTTTCCTCACAAAAGCGCTTTTATCAAAAATATTTGAAGGAGAAATGTCTATCAGAATATAACCAACAACTCTCCCTCAAATATTTTGTGAGAATATGCTTTATTTCCAAGTTATTTTCAAAAGTATGAAAATAGCAGACGATACTTTCCTGGGGAACTCGAGTGTGAATGGGTTAAATTGTGAAACCATTCTCAAAAGCAGTGACGCGTGCAGCCCCATGTAGTGAGCAGGTAGGAAGACCAATTCATAGGAAAGTAAACCACAAGAATGTTCAAAAAAATTCAAAATTTATGTAACTCTTTTGTACCTTTTGTGCTAAGTCTACTACTACCAACTACAACAACAACAATAGCAACAACAACAACAGCTACTACTACTACTACTACTACTACTACAGGTGATGCTGCTTCTGCTGCTCCATAACTTAGATTATTATGTCAATTGAGCATTTGATTTCAACTTATCAGGAAAAGAAATGGATATTTCCAGATTCTTTAGTGTTATCAGGCAGAGAATATTGTTGCCAACTGCCCTTTGTCAACCCATCTTCTATTACATTTCAATATTTAAAATTTTTCACTCACATGACATCATAACATTACTTATAAAGGTGATGGTCACTGCAGGTTCAGAGTAACCTTATGGATATCATTGACTAGTGACATTAAGAAGAACATTTCACAGCGAAATCTTTTTACAGGTCAGGTTAGTTAGTGTTGCCCTGATATTTCTGGGTTCAGCAGGACCAGGATAAGTTTTATTCTTCATGAAATGCAGATGTTTTTTTCAAGACATTTTCTTAGGTGTGAGACAGACAGATGTGTTCTGGGATGATGAGTGCACAAAAGCATGAGAGAAAGGATTGCAGATTTCGCCCATTCATACTTGAAAAATGTACTGATCTAAAACTTGTGAGGATTTTTTACAGACAAAAACTAAAGTATAGACAAAGTGTACTAGATTGACCAACCCCTACTGAGAGTTTTCCTTAACAAAAGAAGAAAACACAAATCTCTGTCAGAAAACTTTTCCATTTACTAATGATTAATATTTGCATGCAAAAAGACCTTTCAGAACAAATATTTACAGAGAGTCCATAGATGCGCACAAACCCTTTTCAAAAACTTTCTTTTGAACAACGAATCTTCACATAAAGGTGCACAAATCCTTTTCTAAAACCTTATACTGAAACTTCTTATGAGGTTGTACAAAGCTCTCTCAAAGACTTTTTTCTGCTGAATTTTTCTAAAAAGAGGTACAAATCTCCCACAGAATCTCATTGGGAAACATCCTTATCCTGAAGATTTAGATGAGTGCCAGATGACTGTGAGACAAGATATGACTGGGTTAACGGATCAATGCATCAACAGTAATTAGCTAGAGAAGGCAAGTAGGTGAATGTTATAGCTAGATAGGAAGGGAAAGAATTTACAATAATATCATGCTACAGGCAGCAAGCAAGCAAGCAAACTATACAGCAAAGCACAAGCAAAATAACTCCTTAATACACTATAATCCAACCCTTTCTAGGGCCTAAACGTTATACCACTGGTAATAGGGGAAGGAAGGAAGGAATGGGTTTTTACGTTCCTTTCAACAGCTTAGGTCATATCGCGATAAGGTAGAAACCTGGAACCGGGAAGAAATTCCCTTCTCTTCAAGATTAGTTGCAAGGGGTCTTCCAGTTGAAGAAGGACACAGACAGCCCTCTCCAACGCCGCACGGTTATATAGCGACCAGGCCAACCTGCTTGGGGATCCAGCGGAGAATCTAACCTGCAAACTCATGCTTGGGAGCCAGGCATCGTAACCTCTAGACCACGGCGGATCCCTTTGGTAATAGGGGAGGCTAGGTCACACAAACATCATTCTAGGTATAACTTGTGATTTCTAAAGAGTCGAAATGACACTTGGATTGGAGATAAAAAGGAACTCCCCTCAATAAACACACAGCCACCCATTTTCCTATCCTGTACAAACTACTCTAGGCAGAGTTTCTTCAAGATTCTTTCAAAAAAGCATTACAACATCTATAGCCATATCCCTTTTCCAACTGAATGGCACCAAGGGGAATATCAGTTGTAAAGACACCCAAGGCAGCAAGATGGGGGGGGGGGGGGGGGGGGGGGGGGGGGGGGGGTCAAAAAGGGTTAACAAACTCCCCTTAATATTTTGAAATGTAAAGAATTCTTGCTAAGAATTTTCACTTTTTGCACAAAATCAATGCAGTAGTTCTAGTTCTGTGCAAAAAAAATACCGCCCCTCCCCCCCACCCTCTAAACAAAAGGAACCCCCTTCACCTGAAATCCTACATCCTTCCATGCTACCCATAGATTGGGTAGACCCCCTTATAAATGCACCAAATATCTATCCCACAGTCTTAATTTTGATCGCTATTTTCTGCAAATATGGGGCCCTGTCAACCAACAAAAATCGTAATTAATAGAGTATCTTAAATTTCTGAGGATTTGCTGAAGGAGAACAACTTGTACGCCCTTTCTACATTCCGCGAAATATGGTTAAGGTGGATGCACCAATCACAGAGCCAAAGGTAGGTCCCCCAAAATTATCTATTGGCAACAACACAACTAACCTCACTTTGCCAAGCCTCTTCTATGGAAAAGCCGTCTCAATTTTGCAGAGGCAGAATTGTGCCTGTCCTATGGAAAATTATTTCGGATATGTGCAGGGTAGGTCAAAATTCCACAAGTGAGAGGGTTTCATTCATATCAGAGACAATATCCGGTCGTTTTGAACCCAATGATTATAACACAAACTAACATAAGATACCTCAAATTGTCCCCACTATTCAAGAAAATGTGAGCAATTGCTGTTTTGATAAGCATATGAATTTGATCTAAAACTTGCTTTTCTATTCAGATTCTATTCTATACACTAACCATCAGCCATCACCAGATTTACTCCTTGCTCCCCACATGCTTAACCCATAAACACCTGGAGATCTACTTGACCAGTGTCGTCTGGACCTGTCATACTATTGTTAATATCTTTGGAAAAAAAACATAAATTCACAAAATATTTGAAGGGGAATTATAATTTGAGTTCTGATGAACAATTCCCCTTCAAATATTTTCTTATAATTGCTTCTCTTAGAGAGATATCACCAAAATAGTCAGGCAGTTTGGCTGCTATAGGCATGATTGGGTAAAGTGATTCCCTATCTGTACAACCTTCATGAATACCTTCTGCAACTTAAAAACGCTAGGTTTTTCATACATCCTAATATCTACAAATTCATTTCCTATTTTATGGTCTATAAACCCCTCTCTCTCTCTCCCCTCTCTCTCTCTCTCTCTCTCTCTCTCTCTCTCTCTCTCTCTCTCTCTCTCTCTCTCTCTCTCTCTCTAATATATATATATATATATATATATATATATATATATATATATATATATATATATATATATATATATATATATATATATATATACATACATATACAAATATAATTGACTTAATTGCTATGTATTCCAGGTCCTGTTGTTGTAATAGCTGATCAAACCGACACCATTGCTTCAAACTTACAACTAACCAATAAGAACTGATAAATTTACTGCTATGTCCTGTTCTTATAATCTAATAGGGTAATATATCCGAAAATGAAAAATGATGTATTTTGAATAAAACTTATGCTTGCCGAGTAGTAGCTGAAGAAGCTGAAAGAAAGCGTTAGTAAAAAGATGGCTAGCCAACTGTCTACATAGCACACTGTTAGCCTGTTAGCTGAAAACACCGTAGAAATTCTAAATCATTAATGGTAAAAACCAGTTTTCCAAATATTCTAGAAATATGCACTGAAAGAAAGATTAGTAAGACCAAATATAAACCCACTTATGCCTGTAACACACAGTTCAAAAATGTCCTGATTACCTAAATACAATTTTCATGAGTAGAAACTTGAAAATGTTTAGAATAAAGTAGATTTAAAAAAAAATTAATAAGTGTTCATCAATTGATTTCTGAATTGACTGAAACTTTTTTTTTGAAAATATTAAGACTAAAGTAGAGTATTAAAAAAATGTGGATAAGTGATCATCAATTGGTTTCTGATAGATACTTTTGTTAGAGACATATATTTAGAACAGAGGCATGTTTGAGGTACTACAGGCATAAAAAGGTTAAGAAACACAACCGCAATAACATGGTACCACTGTAGTTCACATAATGATCCGTCCAGGGTAAAAAACAATTGATTTCTTGAAGTAAATGTGGTGGAGGGTTCTTTCTGGAATTTGTCAAGTTCTCTTTCGGGGTAGGATGGAACCTTATTGAAATTCAAAGTTTTCCTTCTTAAGAGGTGGAGAGAACGTCTGTTTTTTTTAATGTAAAAAAAAAAAAAGTTTTTTTTCTTAAAAAAAAAGAGGGGTGGCCGATGCATTGTTAGTGGATGACACATTTGGTGAATTACGGTAGGCATAAACAAATGTAGAAAACGGTTGGTGATCCAAGGAAGCGATCAGCTGGTTTGCTATATCCTATTGGACATTACTGAGCCAGTCTTTTTGCCCATATCCTTGTCAAATGATAAAGTTTTGCTTGAAACTTTTGAGATGCCCAACACTTAACCCTTATGCTGCTTGTGGCTAATTTTGCCAATACAAAATGATGCAAAAAACCTTAAAATGACTGAAAACCTAGCACATTGGTACTCTCAGATGTGCCAGGATTTCAGTCATTTTTCAAGTTTTTAGTTTTAGCATCATGTTGTATTGGAAAAATGAGCCACCAGCAGCATAAGGGTGACAGAAAAGAAAATATTAGAGATTCTTTAAATTAAGAAGTTTTATTTAACCAGACCCCAAACCCCAACACCACCACCAACCCCAAGTCAGGTGCAATAAATACTCTATAGTACACAAACACCATCCACGTAACTTATGGCTCTGTGCCTAACTTTCTTCTGTATTCACTATCATTTTAGCTCATTTCATTTTGTGTGAAATCAAAATTCTTACCTTCCTTGAAGAAATAATGAAATTGTATATATATACACATATATATATATATATATATACACACATATATATATATATATATATATATATATATATATATATATATATATATATATATATATATATATATATATATATATATATATATACACACACATATGGGTATCAATGAGGTAGTTGAAGAAAAGGATACTGTCTTCTTTCTTCTGTTCTGTTTGTTCCATACCAGGCAAAGCTGCCGCTACACGTCGGAACAACTGAAAATGGAAAATATTTATTTTGTATGGATTATGCGATAATATCTTGAACACCATGCAGATATCAGAACCTCTGTTAAACTATGGATATCTAACAATTTATTCACTTATCATACAGCAAAAAAGGCGAGAAGAGAAAATTTTCCAAATAATATTTCGTTACTTAAAGAGTTTGATAGTAAAAATAGTATCAGTCTCTCACATACATTGAAGAAATAAGACAACTTATGCTTGAATTTAACATTTTGTGATTCTTGGGCATAAATTTTGTCCTTATCTATATTTGGAACAATCCTGGTGATCAGAGCAGAGGATGTTCAAGAAAAGCAAACATTCTTCTGAAAAAGATAAATATGAAAAATTGGGAAATCAATACCATATTCTTAATGTATTACACCCAGGGGGAATGCTCTACTTACTTGTTTAACATTATATCCAGCTTTTGCACTAGTTTCAATAAACATTACATTCAGTTCTTTAGCTTTTCTTTCTCCTTCGTCTGTTGACACTTGTCTGAAAAGAAAATCAAAGGATACAATTTATAAAATGAAATAGCCAAGAATATAATGACAAAATACAAAAAAACCTCACTTACCTCGGACAAATAGGGAGCAAGCAAAATTGTCCGAGGTAACCAAAATACAAATTAATTCATAAACAATTGAGTAGATAGGATTAATTTGGGACCAGTGCTTTTGTACGAGATTTTCTACGTGAAAATTTAGGTAGTCTAGTTCGAGGTAAACAAGGTTGCATGCTCCCCAGGGAGTTGATATGGTTCAAAGATTGAACAGGCCCGCTGGGGAATAAATGTCGTTTGAACAGTGAGTCGTGTGAACATTGATAAAATGGAACAAGACTATAAACCTAACATTTATTTATTTATTTATTTAAACAAGGTGGATCTACAGGCATCTGTGGATCTACACACTCAGGTCCACTACATCAATGGGACTAAATGTATTTGATTGAATAAGTTGGACCCCATCCACATTTTGATTAGTCAGACGTCTGTAAGCCCATGTCAGAAATTGATATTTTTGATATTTTGAGATCACATGTCTTACCGTTTATCTGATAGATCTGTCTTTTAACCTACTAGCATAATGATAACATGAGGGGCCTACGGTACAGCTTAATCCCATGTCTTACCTTTTATCTGATAGATCTGTCTTATTTCCTACTAGCATAATGATAACATTAGGGGCCTACGGTACAGCTAAATCCCATGTCTTACCTTTTATCTGATAGATCTGTCTTATTTCCTACTAGCATAATGATAACATGAGGGGCCTACGGTACAGCTAAATCCCATGTCTTACCTTTTATCTGATAGATCTGTCTTATTTCCTACTAGCATAATGATAACATGAGGGGCCTTCGGTATAGCTAAATCCCATGTCTTACCTTTTATCTGATAGATCTGTCTTATTTCCTACTAGCATAATGATAACATCCGTCCCCCTTTCTGTTCTCACATCATCGATCCACTTGGAAGTCTGATGGAAGGAGTTGGCGTCTGGCAGGAAGAGAGAAAGAAAAACATGTGGCTCAACCCATACGATGCTGGTGGCTAATTTTGCCAATACAAAATGATGCAAAAAACCTGAAAAAATGACTGAATAATAGTAATAATATTACAGGTGAACTTGGATATGACGGACCACTGTACGACGGATTTTTGCATATGACGGACGATATGCTTGGTCCCAGCCCGATGCATATCAAGTATTCGTCATATGTATACAACGGATTTTGCATATGACGGACCAATTTTCCTGGTCCCATTGAGTCTGTCATATCCAAGTTCACCTGTAATAATAATAATAATAATAATAATAATAATAATAATAATATTAATAATAATAATAACAATAATAATAATAATAATAATAATAATGATATCTAATCTTTTTTTCAGGAGGCTTACACATTCAAATACAGCGCGCAACATAAACACTGACCCAAGGGCAAGTTGCAAGTTAATTCAGCACAAACAGCAATGGGGCAAGCTGAACAAGACCCTGACTTGCCCCACTCGGCAAGTAATGTTTTGGGCAAAGTCCAATCTCACCTTTGTTAAACAGAGTGGGGGAGCAGGTGGAATTGCCAGCAGGGCAAGTCAAATTAAGGGGCAGCTTGCCCCGCTCAGAAAATAATGTTTTGCAACCTATGTTGCACCCTGAAATACAGGATTATACCTTTCATGCTTCAGACCACAGAGTTGAAAATTGAAAGTTCTCTCATGTGAGAACAGTATTGAAGTGTTAGTCAAATTACCTATGCAGTTTGGAAAACAATGGGTGCAGTGTATTTCCATGCATATCTGATCCATGCCTGCAGGCCACCTATTGGCAGACAAGTGACACTAAATTGGGCCTGTACAAGCAGACACCCCCAGACAACAGTAGTTGCTATGAGCGAGGCAGCCACCTATTGGCAGACAGCAAAACTAAAGTCCAGACTGACTTGTTGAATGCGACTGTTGGACCTTGGAACGACCACTCAGAGCGCTCTAAGCAATAAAGCAAACAGTGTGGTAATGAAGGAACCCACTTGTTGGGCCAGAGCTGCAATATTGCAATCACGCGCCTACTACTAACAGGGAAGTGGAAATTAAGGACTTGATATTTAATCTACGCCATACATTCATTCTACTTATTTTGCATATCTTACCATAACTGAAAATTGATAAAACTTAACAAACTAACACATTACAAAACGATTCATACATACATAAATATACTTACAAACTTTATACACACACACACACACACACATATACATATACATAAAAATATTAATATATAAGTAATGTAAGACATGGTTTATAATTCTAATTACCTTTCTCGAGAAGTATAGATTTTATAAATTTCACGTTTAGTTGCAGTTGATAATGCAATGTGAACAGAATTCAATTCAGGTGTCATATAAAATATAATATTTTCTGGGTATGCTGCCCATTAAAAAAGATAACCTCACAGGTGTGTATACATATGACGGGCCAACACTGTTTAAAACCAGGTTAGCATTTGCCTTGGCCTGCTCTTTATTTCTACCATAAGCTCAATGGAGACTTATATGAAAAAGAGTTCAAAAGTCAAACGTTCTCAGCATTTCCAAAAATACTTTCCCTACATGGTATGAAAACTGGAACATTTTTATAATTCTTAAGATTATTTTCTAATAAAAGTACAAGTTGGGAATTATTTCAATACTGACAATATAATTTTTTTTTTTAAATATTAGTGTTTTGAAAATGGTCCTAGGAGATGTTTTAAAAGGATTAATTCTTGTTTTTAATCTAAGCCTGGTTTCAAGATATCAGCAAGCATCAGACTTTTCAATCCTGAACTGATGTAGCTGAGACCTGCTACTAGGATATCCTAGGTTTTCCTAGGAAAATCCAAGGCATTGATGATTCCTTGGTATTAAATCTAGGATTCATTTGGTAAAGGAATCTGGGAAGCCATGGAATGATCTGCTAGATAAAGAATCATCGCAAACTTGTGATGATAAATCTTTTAAAACCAGATAAACTCCTAAAACACACAAAAAATAAATAAACATTGCCTAAAAATATTACAGGAGGAATGAACAAATTAAAGAAAAATATGATAAATTCCATAACAATTTCTTAGACAAAAAAATAAATAAATACATACCTAAAAATATTAGAGGATGACTGAATAAATTAAAGAAAAATACAATAATCCAAATAAGCGAAACATAATTAAAGAAGAAAATTAATGAGTAGAAAAGTCCAAAGGAAATTAAAAGAAATTAAAAACAAAATAATGAAAACATATAAAATGAAATAAAATAAAACAGCTCTAAAAGTTTTGGAAAAAGAAAGCAGTACTTACTGGTGATATCATAGACTACTACTGCTACTGAGGAATCGCGAATGTAACTAGGAATAAGACTTCGGAACCTCTCCTGCCCAGCTGTATCCCATAACTGCAAACGGATCTGCAACAAACAAGAGAGACAAGCATGAGAAATCAAACATTCAACCCAACTGATCCTGTCTGTACTAGTCCTGCCACTGGATGGCCTCGTGGACAGGTTGAGCTGTCAATATCCCTATAATGGATCATTATTAGGCCTAAAAAAAGAAATTGTTTGTTTCCTGTAACGGTCTGAAAAAAAATAGGGTAGGTAGGTTGGTAAAAAAAATTTTGATTATTTTTTTGGTCAAAAATGCTTGTTTTACGTTGATTGGGAGTTGGGAGGGCGGAAAAACTTTCGGGTAGGGCTTTTTTTGAATAAAAACTTGTTAGGGTAGGGTTACAGGAAACAAACAACTTTTTAGGCCTAACTACAAATGCCGTTATTAGTCATCCTTGTTGTGAAATGCGAGAAGCCGGCGATATTGCACGAGGCTATTAGGCAGAGTGCGATATCACTGGCTGGACGCAGACATCTTGCCGTATACCAATTCCACAACATGGATAACTAATTAATAATCAGCACCCCCCCCCCCCCCCCCCCCCCCCCCCCACATTGATTTGGAATTATGATAACAAGGCACAACAAGTTCAAAGTTCTTGCAGTGGAGATTAATAAAACACGAGTCAGAAGATTCCTGTCGACTCAGGCAGATTTCTCACTTGAACTTGCATGTTACATCAACCTGAATCCATCCTAATTACTTCCTGCCACTTATCTAAAATATACCCCATGTTTGGCTGATTATATTGCACAAATAGAGTTTAAAACCTATAACAATTTTGAGAGACGTTCCGGCCAGCAGTGACCGCCATTTTGAAATCCCTCTGTTGCTATGGAATGCCCTAATGGTTGCTAGGCACTACCGGAAGTAGTATGATTCTACTGGGGTACTAACAATGAACGTTGTGAAAAGCATTGTTAGGGTCCCAATACAGGATTAATATTGAATCCTCACATTGACAATTGTTAAAAGCAAGTTAGAAGCTAAACTCAGTCCAGTACAAGAAAGTAATTGACCAATCAGTTGATAGAATAGAGTAGATCTGATGATAAACATTATCATTATTATCATTGTTATTATTATTGTTATTTTTATCATTACTGTCAATCATTATTATTATCATTATTATCATTGTTATTATTATTGTTATTTTTATCATTACTGTCAATATGTTATTGTTATTATCATTATCATTATTACTATTATCATTATAAGTATCATCATTATTATAATTATCATTATCGTTATTACTATTATTATGATTATCATCATCATTATTGCTATTCTTTTTATTATCATCATTATTATTATTATTATTATTATTATTATTATTATTATTATTATCATCATCATTATTATTATCTTTATTATTATTATTATTATTATTATCATAATCATTGCTATTATTATTATCATCATCATTATTATCCTCTCTATTCTTATCATTGCTTTAACATAACCCGAAGCAGGAGAACGCTCGCGATGTACTCCTGGATTACAGTTATACTGTAGTAGTTGCACAATCAGCACCTCACAGGGATCAATCTTTCTCCCTCTCCTGAATATTCACTCCTGCCGCTTCCACAATGTCTCTGTGAGGTGCATTATGCTAAAATTCTACAATGTGTGCATGTGGTTCATTATGCAGCCCTTGTCTAACGCTATCATTTTTCTTCATCTGACTATCCGTCAAATTCGACCTTCCCTCTCGGCGAGCGCGTTCCCCGATGGCACATACAGCATGCAAGCCGGGGAACTCTCGCATTTTTCTTCGTTTCTGAGACGTCAGCGCCAGACACAAAGCTCTGCATAAATTCCGCGGTGCCACTTGGTCTGGCATTACTGCGGGATTTACGATACAGTCGACACGAATCTTAATGCGAAGATACGCAGGAGGTAAATTATCACAAATGGCAGGGCGGTGGGCTTAGCTCCAAAGTTAGAAATCCCTCCTTGCCTGGGGGCTTGTCGCGGTAGACAGCCATCCCTGCATAGCAAACTATGAGACACAGAGACCATTCTAACAATACACTTTTAAACCCATTAATGCCTGGAGATCTCTTTAACCCTTTTCACGCAGAAGTTACTTTCGTTCAAAGCACAAGAATGCAGAAATGCTTGAAAACCTTTCAAACCGTGTCATGTTGGTATTCATTGGAATGCTCTAGCTGAGTTCTCTCCAATGAGTATCAATGTCCCAGGGTTTTGGTCATTTTTCAGGGTTTTTTTCTTCTGAAACCTTTGAAAATTAGGCTTATGTTCACAAAATATTCAAATATTTTAAGCTCAAAAAAATATTGGTGAAAATATGATTCCTCTGAAGCCTACGAAATATTAAGCACGTATATTTGCCATCATAGATACAGGTGAAATGATTTGGAAGTAAGACCTATATTTTCTGGAAAAATGAAGGTAGACGTTATTTTTGTTCCCAGGCTTACATGCATGCACCAGTACTGATAGGTGTCTTACGGAGTCATAAAATGTTAATAGAGTCGGGGACTCTCGCTGCAAGTACCCATTCCTCCAACCACAGCTGATAGGTTACTTCCTTTTTCATTAACACAAATTTCCGTGTTCACCATTCACCATGTGCTACCCTCCAAAATTACGATGGCACCAGCTTTCCTGACAAACCCCTTCTGAAGATGTCTCCAATCCTCTTCCGGGGCCACTGTTATCCAGTAGGAAGCTGTGACATGCATTTCTAATTGAGAAAATGGCATATACATGTTCCTGCTATTGTGATAAATGAATGTGGCCCCGGCATGAGGATGTGAGCAGGATGTTCAAATTCAATTGTCTGTAAATGGGCTTGGCCCCCCTGCGTCTAGTCATTTTGTCCAGTAGTGACATTAGTCCACTGTTCTCAATCAATATTCTATTACCGGCTCCCTCCAACTTGTGGGACATTCCTACCTAAACACATTATACCTCCCAGACAATAGTAGTCTCATCCACAGGTGTGTGCCGACAGCAGGGTAAATATTACACCCTCCAACACTAGAGGGCAGCACAAGGTACCCTCCAACACTAGATGGCAACACAAGATACCCTTCAACATAAGATGGCAGCACAAGATACCCTCCAACACTAGGTGGCAGCAAAAGATACCCTTCAACACTAGATGGCAGCACAAGATACCCTCCAACACTAGATGGCAGCACAAGATACCCTTCAACACTAGATGGCAGCACACGCTACCCTTCAACACTAGATGGCAGCACAAGATACCCTCCAACACTAGATGGCAGCACAAGATACCCTTCAACACTAGATGGCAGCACTAAAGATGCGGTGTATTTGTATTGATTAATCGGGAAAAAATTCAAGAGATTAATCGATTCTGTTTGAGTTTTCAGGCCACATTAATGTGATATTAAGGCGAACGATTTAAAACATTATTGCGTCTCGGCATGCACCGGCACATGCCAGGCACACGTGCGGTGTATGGCGGCAATTGAGAATTGGCGCTTTGAAACATCGAGTGACACGCAACTGACATGGAAACTTAAGGAAAAAGAGAAAATGTTCATGTTTTTGGCAGGGTTTAAGGCAAACAATGTAATTTTTTTTGTTGATTTACATCATGGGCAAGTTACAGACATTTAAGCAAAATCGATTATGTCATATCAGGGCTCGACACTAACCGTGAACCGCTAGCCCCAGGCTAGTACAACTTCCCAAAAATGGCTTCGGGCCAGCAAAAAAAAGACCTCAACTGGTCCCACAGGGCCAGTGAATATTTGAGGACATTCATGTTAACAAGTTTCTGCTCAAAAATACACGGCCAGTAACATTTTGAGTCAGCGTTGAGGCCTGCATATATCTGTCAAACAAGTGGAGCTGACTTAATGCCATGATCAAATGCTCGAGTTTTCAAATAATTGTCCAACCACTAGTACTTGTCTGTATTTATAATCAGTGGTAAATGAAATTCCCCACTAGATGACAGCATTAGAGACAGCATACTTTTCTGCAGTTAGTATCAGTTTAATATTTCCCCACTAGATGGCAACACGAGAGACAGCTTGTTTCATTAAAATTTCCTTCAGTGGCCCACTACCCTACCAATAACTACTTTGTCTAATGGAAATTTCACCTCATACACAGCATCACTAGAAATGTCCAGTGTCCGTCCAGCATCCATGTCATCACGATGACAAATTTGAAATTTCATCCATTATATTACAGCAATGGCAGCAGTTAACATTTCTGTCACTAGATGGCACTACTAGAAACAAACCTAGTTCTGATGCGAGGGTTCAGCCAACCACTCGCCCCATAGCCCGAAGCTATTGAAAATTGTGTCAGGCTATAATAATATTTATCTTTGTAGCCCGGCTTGATATAGGAAAAGTGACATTTTAAGTGCATTCTCAAAGGAATATCAAGAATATGATCAGTTGATGAAAAACCATTTGACACTTCAGTTGTCCTTTAGTTAATTTCCAAAATGAAATATAACAGGGAAAAGATAGATTACAACTTCAAAATAGTTTTTGTGAAAGAACTAGTGTGGGACTATAGGTTTTAGAAAAAGCTGGGGCTACAAGATCTTGGGTGGGGCTATGGTGGTCCTGCGGTCTCCCACAGTTTTTAACTGACGCCTGACCCCTGTAATGGACTACAGGATTTATAAAAGGCTAGGGCTACAAGATCTTGGGCGGGGCTATGGTGATTTGAGAATTTAAAGTCCTGCGGTCTCCTACAGTTTTTAGCTGAAGCCTGACCCCTGCAATGGACTATAGGATTTAGATAAAGCTAGGGCTACAAGATCTTGGGTGGGGCTATGGTGATTTGAGAACTCAAAGTCCCGTGATCTCCGGGAGTTTTTAACTGAAGCCTGACCCTGTAGTGGAAATTTCTGTCATTAGATGGCACTACTAGAAACAGAACAAGTTCTAATAGACATTTCTCTTACTAGATGGCACTGCTAGAACAAGCTTCCTACATTAGAGTAGAACAGTGCCAGACGTAGATCTAATGAACATTTCTGTCACTAGGCGGCAGCACAAGAGGTAGTTTCCTCGTCCACAGCAAGCTTTACTGAACATTCCACTACTTCTAAGATGAATGCAAAACTCATGTAAAACACAGCATATTTCTCACACAGCTTAATGAACTACAGGACCACAGTAACGTACGCCCGCGAAACGAACGGGAATATCGGCTTTGCGCGGCGATTATTTGCCCGGCTAAGTCATTTCCCCCTCCTTCGTATTCCCATTATTTTTGTCCAGATTGGCTTGGCTGCAGTTTGTCTGGCCGAACAAGCCTGTATGTGACACATGAGTTATGTTTTACAGTGAGAAACAGGGGATAAATCTTATGCTAAATAAACTGCTTCACACCTCCAAAACTCTACAATATACAGCTTCCAGGGCCACGGGTATCACATACCGATTCAAGACATGTATATTAGTATTGATAGCGGATTCGGTGACCATCGCCGTCGTGGCTCGGCAATTGTGGGTCAGGCACGTGGAGGGGGTGCGCGAGGAAAGTAATAACTCGAGATTAGCCGCTTGTGTATTATAGCAATCTAAACAGGCGCTCAGTATGCAGCGCGCTTCGTCTCCATTGCGTCTGCCAAGCCCGCCATTCTCTCTCATTAACGCGCAGAATTTCTCGCACTTTTTTCTCATCTCGTCCCAGTGTTTGATAACGGGAGCTCCGCAGAAAATGCTCCCACGGGCCCCCTTCCAAGTGCATTATGGGACGGATGGCAATGCGGGGACATCCTTAACATTTCCGCCACAAATCACAATTTCCAACCACAAGATTTTCTCCGGTTCATTTGGCAAAATAGCTTCTGCTTCATCTGTTTTAGTAGGGCAATTTATGCACCGAAATGCATGACAGTATGAAGGGGTATTCTCCAGTATCAACCATAACAAAAGAGTTAGCAAAAGATTCTGTTGTGAATTATGAGGTAAAACAATTAACAGGAAAACATTGAGCCTCCAAGTTGGTAAAACTAGTGTAACATAGGCAAAGTGGGATAAACACAAAATACTAACTGCCGAAGAGAGCGAGAGAGAGTGAGAGAGCGAGAGAGAGAGAGAGAGAGAGAGAGAGAGAGAGAGAGAGAGAGAGAGAGAGAGAGAGAGAGAGAGAGAGAGAGAGAGAGAGAGAGAGAGAGAGAGAGAGAGAGAGAGAGAGAGAGAGAGAGAGAGAGAAAGTCAAAGAGAGAGAGAAAGTCAAAGAGAGAGAGATAGAGAGAGAGAGAGAGAAAGTCAAAGAGAGAGAGAATCAAAGAGAGAGAGAGAGAGAGACAGAGACAGAAAGTGAGAGAAAGAGAGGGAGAGAGACAAAGACAGAGACAGAGACAGAGAAAGAGAGGTTCATATATATCTCATAGCACAAATAAAAGACTTGAACATGATGACAGCTAGTTCTGTTTGCATACATGTACAAGACAAGTGCTTTGCTTGCAGAGACTGCGAGCAGTGAGCACCTGTAGCACTAGCGCTGCCTGAGTGGAGCTGTGAGCAGGTAAGCAACAGGTCTAATATATTCCTGGGACCACATCCATAACAACAACATACGGCTGCCAGTAGTAGTGCCTGTCTGTCTGGCGCGGAGAAAACAAACCTATTACATGCCCTGAATGCTAATCTTCCTTCTACTATCATATACAACTACACACAAACACAAACACACACATGCGCGCGCGTGTGTGTGTGTG
>OZ012698.1:22575189-22620839 GCA_963942565.1 Maea johnstoni | reverse complement strand
GGGAGCCGGTAATAGAATATTGATTGAGAACAGTGGACTAATGTCACTACTGGACAAAATGACTAGACGCAGGGGGGCCAAGCCCATTTACAGACAATTGAAATTGAACATCCTGCTCACATCCTCATGCCGGGGCCACATTTATTTATCACAATAGCAGGAACATGTATATGCCATTTTCTCAATTAGAAATGCATGTCACAGCTTCCTACTGGATAACAGTGGCCCCGGAAGAGGATTGGAGACATCTTCAGAAGGGGTTTGTCAGGAAAGCTGGTGCCATCGTAATTTTGGAGGGTAGCACATGGTGAATGGTGAACACGGAAATTTGTGTTAATGAAAAAGGAAGTAACCTATCAGCTGTGGTTGGAGGAATGGGTACTTGCAGCGCGAGTCCCCGACTCTATTAACATTTCATGACTCCGTAAGACACCTATCAGTACTGGTGCATGCATGTACGCCTGGGAAGTGGGAACAAAAATAATGTCTACCTTTATTTTTCCAGAAAATATAGGTCTTACTTCCAAATCATTTCACCTGTATCTATGATGGCAAATATATATGCTTAATGTTTCGTAGGCTCCAAAAGAATCATATTTTCACAAATATCTTTTTGAGCTAAAATATTTTTCAGAAAATATTTGAATATTTGATCTTTTCTCTATCCACAACTCTCCTTCAAATATTTTGTGAACTTAAGCCTTATTTTCAAAGGTTTCAGAAGAAAAAAAAAACTGAAAAATGACCCAAACCCTGGGACATTGGTACTCAGCAAGAGCATTCCAATGAATACCAACATGACAGGGTTTGAAAGGTTTTCAAGCATTTCTGCATTCTTGTGCTTTGAACGAAAGTAACCTCTGCATGAAAAGGGTTAAGAGATCTCCAGGCATTAATGGGTTTAAAAGTGTAGTGTTAGAATGGTCTCTGTGTCTCATAGTTTGCTATGCAGGGATGGCTGTCTACCACGACAAGCCCCCAGGCAAGGAGGGATTTCTAACTTTGGAGCTAAGCCCACCGCCCTGCCATTTGTGATAATTTACCTCCTGCGTATCTTCGCATTAAGATTCGTGTCGACTCTATCGTAAATCCCGCAGTAATGCCAGACCAAGTGGCACCGCGGAATTTATGCAGAGCTTTGTGTCTGGCGCTGACGTCTCAGAAACGAAGAAAAATGCGAGAGTTCTCCGGCTTGCATGCTGTATGTGCCATCGGGGAACGCGCTCGCCGAGAGGGAAGGTCGAATTTGACGGATAGTCAGATGAAGAAAAATGATAGCGTTAGACAAGGGCTGCATAATGAACCACATGCACACATTGTAGAATTTAGCATAATGCACCTCACGGAGACATTGTGGAAGCGGCAGGAGTGAATATTCAGGAGAGGGAGAAAGATTGATCCCTGTGAGGTGCTGATTGTGCAACTACTACAGTAATAACAGTATAACTGTAATCCAGGAGTACATCGCGAGCATTCTCCTGCTTCGGGTTATGTTAAAGCAGTGATAAGAATAGAGAGGATGATAATGATGATGATAATAATAATAGCAATGATTATTATGATGATAATGATAATGATGATAATAATGATAAAGATAATGATAATAAAAATAATAGCGATAATGATGATGATAATCATAATAATAGTAATAATGATCATGATAATTATAATAATGATGATACTTATAATGATAATAATAATAATGATAATATTGATAATAATGATAATGATAATAACAATAACATATTGGCAGTAATGATAAAAATAATGATAATAACAATGATAATAATAATGATAATAATGATAATAATAATAATAATAATAATAATAATAATAAGGATAATGGTTATCATCAGCTCGACTCTATTCTATCAACTGATTGGTCAATTACTTTGTTGTACTGGACTGAGTTAATTTGGCTTCTAACTTGCTTTTAACAATTGTCAATGTGAGGATTCTAATATTTATCCTGTATTGGGATCCTAACAATGCTTTTCACAACGTTCATTGTTAGTACCCCAGTAGAACCATACTACAGGTGAACTAAGATATGACGGACCACTGTACGACAGATTTTTGCATATGACGGACGATATGCTTGGTCCCAGTCCGATGCAAATCAAGTGTTTGTCATATGTATACAACGGATTTTGCATATGACGGACCCGTCCCATTGAGTCTGTCATATCCAAGTTCACCTGTACTTCCGGTAGTGCCTAGCAACCATTGAGGGGCATTCCATAGCAACAGAGGGATTTCTTGTGTTTTTCTAATCTCCACTGCAAGAACCTTGAACTTTGAACTTGTTGTGCCTTGTTATCATAATTCCAAATCAATGTGGGGGGGGGGGGGGGGGGGGCTGCTGATGATTAATTTGTTATCCATGTTGTGAGATTGGTATACGGCAAGATGTCTGCGTCCAGCCAGTGATATCGCACTCTGCCTAACAGCCTCGTGCAATATCGCTGGCTTCTCGCATTTCACAACAAGGATTACTAATAACGACATTTGTACTTAGGTCTAAAAAAAAAAGTTGTTTGTTTCCTGTAACCCTACCCTAACAAGTTTTTAGTCAAAAAAATCCCTACCCCAAAGTTTTTTCCGCCCTCCCAACTCCCAATCAACGTAAAACAAGCATTTTTGACCAAAAAAATAATCAAAATTTTTTTTTACCGACCTACCTACCCTATTTTTTTTCAGACCGTTACAGGAAACAAACAATTTCTTTTTTTAGGCCTAATAATGATCCATTATAGGGATATTGACAGCTCAACCTGTCCACGAGGCCGTCAAGTGACAGGTCTAGTGCAGACAGGATCAGTTGGGTTGAATGTTTGATTTCTCATGCTTGTCTCTCTTGTTTGTTGCAGATCCGTTTGCAGTTATGGGATACAGCTGGGCAGGAGAGGTTCCGAAGTCTTATCCTAGTTACATTCGCGATTCCTCAGTAGCAGTAGTAGTCTATGATATCACCAGTAAGTACTACTTTCCTATTCCAAAACTTCTAATGTTGTTTAGTTCATTTTTGATTTTTATTTATTTGTTCTTATTTATTTTAATTTCCTTTGTACTTTTTTTTGATTTATTATTTTTCTTTGATTTATGTTTTGCTAATTTAGATTATTGATTTTTGAATTCATTGTATTTTTCTTTAATTTGTTCATTCATCCTGTAATGATTTTTAGCTATGTTCAGGTGAACTGGCTTAATGCGGATGGATGTGGACCCTAAATTTCTGTCCGGATTAGGCAAAATCTGGATTATGCATAAAGGCTTAACATAGAAGAATTAAGCAAGCATACAGAGGACGTTATTTCTGCTTTCTGTGGCAATGACTTGGGCATTTCGCATCATGTGTCAGTGTGATAGGGCACGCTCAATTCCTGATCGGCAATCCGGATAAAAGCATGCTCTTAAACCTTAAATATAAGTAAAGAGCGTGCCGTGAAAATCGTCTGGTTTCGGCGAGGTACGAATTAAATTATCCGTAATAAGCACTGAAATTTGCATGTAAATGTATTTGGAGGGACCGGGCCTTTGAAATCTGTACGGTAAATCCAGAAATTTGGATAAAACATGTCTGTATTAAGCCATTTCACCTGTATTTATTGATATTATTTTTTGTGTGTTAGGAGTATGTTTGTTTTTAAAAGATTTATCATTGCTAATTTTCGATGATCCTTGAACCAGCGTTTTATCCCATGGCTTCCCAGATTCCCTTACCAAATGAATCCTAGATTACCTAGGAATTCTTTGGATTTTCCTAGGAAAACCTAGGATTTCCTAGTAGCAGGTCTTGGCTACATCAGTTAAGGATTGAAATGTCTGATGCTTGCTGACATCTTGAAACCAGGCTTAGATTTAAAAGAAGAATTAATCCTAAGAACAGATCTCCTGGTACCATTTTCAGAACACTAGAATTAAAAATTTGTTTATATTGTCACTATTAAAATATATATACTTCCAAAATTTTACTTTTATCTAAACAAAAACCCAAGAATTGTAAAAAAAAACCCACGTCCCTGTTATCATATACCAAGAAGATTTTTGGAAATGCTGATCTTGGAACATTTGTCATTTGAAGTATCCATTGAGCTTATGGTAGAAATAAAAAGCAGTAGTCAGGGCCAATGTGAGCCCAGTTAACAATGTTCATATGTATACAGACCTGTGAGGTTATCTGTTTGAATGTACAGCATGTCCAGAAAATACTATGATTCATGTGACACCTGAATTGAATTGTGTTCACATTGCTTTATCAATTGCAACTAAATGTGAAATTTTAAAAATCTATACTGAGGTAACAAGACATGTAAACCATGTATACGCTTCTGTTTGTAAGTATATGCAGTGACAATTTATTCAAATAGACCTCTCTGGTATATGGATATATATGTGTGTGTTTATATATATATATATATATATATATATATATATATATATATATATATATATATATATATATATATATATATATATATATATATATATATATATTATATATATATATATATATATATTATATATATATATATATATATATATATATATATATATATATATATATTATATATATATATTTATATAAATATATTATATATATATATATATATATATATATATATATATATATATATATATATATATATATATATATATATATATATATATATATATATATGTGTGTGTGTGTGTATAAAGTTTGTAAGTATATTTATGTACGAATGAATTGTTTTGTAATGTGTTAGTTTGTTAAGTTTCATAAATTTTCAGTTATGGTAAGATATGCAAAATAAGTAGAATGAATGTATGGCGTAGATCAAATATCAAGTCCTTAATTTCCACTTCCCTGTTAGTAATATAATAATAATAATAATAATAATAATATTGTCATTTGATATTGCGCCCTTTCCATATAAACATGCTCAAAGGCGCATTACATTCATTGTCAGAGGATAGATGTTGATATCCACATAATTATTTGATAAATACATCTTTGAACAGAGGTGTTTTCAATTGTCGTTTGAAGATTGCCACACTCCCAGCTGCGCGAATATTATTTGGGAGCTGATTCCATAGTTTTGGGGCACAGGCACTAAATGATCTGTCACCGTAGGTTTTCATGTTGGTTCTCGGCTCGCAGAGTAAGTTCTTGGATGTTGATCTCAGTGTCCGTGGTGGGACATACTCTTTCAGCATTTCCCTCAGGTAAGAGGGTGCAGTTCCATGCAAACTCTTGTACGCCAGGAGAAGAATCTTGAATACAATTCTCTTCCTGACTGGTAACCAGTGAAGTTCCTTTAGTACTGGAGTGATATGGTCATACTTCTTTGTGAGTGTGATCACCCTGGCGGCATTATTTTGTACTCTCTGGAGCTTACATATTAGCTCTTCAGGTATTCCACAGAGAAGTCCATTGCAGTAGTCGAATCTTGAGGTTACCAGGGATATGACAGCACCTTTAGTTGATTCTGCAGTCAAGTATTTTCTGATCCTTCCAATGTTTCGAAGGTGGTAGTTTGCAGATTTGACTGCCTTTGACACATGTGCAGCCATATTCATGCTTGGATCAAAAACAGAGCCCAGATTGCCGATAGGTATATTGAGAATCTTAACAATCTCACCATTTACGGAGATGCTAGGCACAGATATTTTGGCTCGCTGCTTAGGGGTACCTAGCACTAGGACTTCCGTTTTGTCTGCATTCAGTTTTAGCTTGTTCTGTGACATCCATGTATATATGTCAGTGAGGCAGCCCTCCAGCCTAGCAACTCTTATGTCCACAGCTTGTTGAGTGATAGGTTTTATTGCCAGATAGAGCTGTGTGTCGTCTGCATATATGTGAAGCTCTAAACCATGCTTTCTGATGAGTTTTCCAAGGGGTAGGAGGTAGATCAGGAACAACAATGGTCCTAACACTGATCCCTGTGGTACGGACCACAGAATGTCCTGTAACTCAGAGAATGACTTGTCAATCTTGATGCGGAGTGTGCGTCCTGACAGGTAAGACTTAAACCAAGCAAGTGCTTGACCCGTAATACCTAATGTATTTTCCATTCTGCTGAATAGAATATCATGGTCGATGGTGTCGAACGCCGCACTCAGATCTAACATGACCAGTATAACTACTCCATGCTGGTCAATGCTGGTTAGAATGTCATTCTGTACTTTCACTAGGGCAGTCTCAGTGCTGTGACCAGGCTTGTAAGCAGATTGTAAATGTTCATGCAAGTTGTTCTCAGTCATGTAGTCAGTGAGTCGCCCCGCCACCACCCTCTCCAACAGTTTTGAGATGTAAGAAAGGTTACTGACAGGACGGTAGTTCTTTAGAATATCTGGATCTAGGGTAGATTTCTTAAGTAACGGTGTTACTATAGCCGACTTCATGGATTTCGGTACCTGGCTAGATCTGAGAGAAGAATTTATGATGTTAGTCATTACTGGAAGTAATTCACTTCTACTTTCTTTGATGAGCCAAGTTGGGATTGGATCAAGCATGCAGCTTTTCGCAGGAGACTTGCAAATTATCTTCCATACTTCCTCCTCTGTAGTATTCCGCAGAACATTCAGAGTGGAAACAGGTGGTGACTGTGCTATTTCCAGGTTGATGTCAGAGCAGTCAGGGAGGTTATCCCTGATTTTATCAATCTTTTCCTTGAAAAAGCATGAGAACCTATTTGCAAGTTCTTCTGCAGAGCTGTGTTCTGGGAGTTTTGACACTTTCTGCCTGAAGAGGAGTTCATTCATTGTCTGGGACATCGCTTTTGAATCCTGCCCACAATCAATAATCCTCTGATTGTAATATGACACTTTGCTATTTTCAAGGAGCTTGTTGTATTTGTCTCTTTCTTCCTTGAAGATTTCACGATGAACTGTCAGGCCAGTTCTCCTCCACAGCCTTTCAGCTTTTCTTTTCTCAGATTTTGTTAGTAGTAGGCGCGTGATTGCAATATTGCAGCTCTCACCCAACAAGTGGGTTCCTTTATTACCACACTGTTTGTTTTATTGCTTAGAGCGCTCTGAGTGGTCGCTCCAAGGTCCAACAGTCGCATTCAACAAGTCAGTCTGGACTTTAGTTTCGCTGTCTGCCAATAGGTGGCTGCCTCGCTCATAGCAACTACTGTTGTCTGGGGATGTCTGCTTGTACAGGCCCAATTTAGTGTCACTTGTCTGCCAATAGGTGGCCTGCAGGCATGGATCAGATATGCATGGAAATACACTGCACCGATTGTTTTCCAAACTGCATACTTAGGTTATTTGACAAACACTTCAATACTGTTCTCACATGAGAGAACTTTCAATTCTCAACTCTGTGGCCTGAAGCATGAAAGGTATAATCCTTAAGTCTGAGGGCTAAGGTGAAAATCAAATCCTGTATTTCAGGGTGCAACATAGGTTGCAAAACATTATTTTCTGAGCGGGGCAAGCTGCCCCTAAAGTTGACTTGCCCTGCTGGCAATTCCACCTGCTCCCCCACTCTGTATAACAAAGGTGAGATTGGACTTTGCCCAAAACATTACTTGCCGAGTGGGGCAAGTCAGGGTCTTGTTCAGCTTGCCCCATTGCTGTTTGTGCTGAATTAACTTGCAACTTGCCCTTGGGTCAGTGTTTATGTTGCGCGCTGTATTTGAATGTGTAAGCCTCCTGAAAAAAAGATTAGATATCATTATTATTATTATTATTATTATTATTATTATTATTATTATTATTATTATTATTATTATTATCATTATATTATTATTATTATTATTATTATTATTATTATTATTATTATTATTATTACTATTACCATCATCATTATTATCTATATTATTACTATTGTTATTATTATTATTACTATTATTCAGTCATTTTTTCAGGTTTTTTGCATCATTTTGTATTGGCAAAATTAGCCACCAGCATCATATGGGCTGAGCCACATGTTTCTCTTTCTCTCTTCCTGCCAGACGCCAACTCCTTCCATCAGACTTCCAAGTGGATCGATGATGTGAGAACAGAAAGGGGGACGGATGTTATCATTATGCTAGTAGGAAATAAGACAGATCTATCAGATAAAAGGTAAGACATGGGATTTAGCTGTACCGTAGGCCCCTCATGTTTTCATTATGCTAATAGGAAATAAGACAGATCTATCAGATAAAAGGTAAGACATGGGATTTAGCTGTACCGTAGGCCCCTCATGTTATCATTATGCTAGTAGGAAATAAGACACATCTATCAGATAAAAGGTAAGACATGGGATCTAGCTGTACCATAGGCCCCTCATGTTATCATTATGCTAATAGGAAATAAGACAGATCTATCAGATAAAAGGTAAGACATGGGATTTAGCTGTACCGTAGGCCCCTCATGTTATCATTATGCTAGTAGGAAATAAGACAGATCTATCAGATAAAAGGTAAGACATGGGATTTAGCTGTACCGTAGGCCCCTCATGTTATCATTATGCTAGTAGGAAATAAGACAGATCTATCAGATAAAAGGTAAGACATGGGATCTCAAAATATCAAAAATATCAAATTCTGGCATGGGCTTACAGACGTCTGACTAATCAAAATGTGGATGGGGTCCAACTTATTCAATCAAATACATTTAGTCCCATTGATGTAGTGGACCTGAGTGTGTGGATCCACAGATGCCTGTAGATCCACCTTGTTTACCTCAAACTAGACTACCTAAATTTTCACGTACAAAATCTCGTACAAAAGCACTGGTCCAGAATTAATCCTATCTACTCAATTGTTTATGAATTAATTTGTATTATGGTTACCTCGGACAATTTTGTCCCAAATTAATCCTATATACTGCTGAACACACATGACGCGTGTCCAAAATATAGCGAATTGGGGAGTTTTCGCACCATAGCGTATCTTTATGTTTGCGACGGTAGCCGCCGCTGACAGCGCCAGTCCAGTAAGAAAAAAGTACAGCGTTTCTATATATAGCGAAGCAGAACCACACGCTATGTACGCTTTATATAAACAGACGCGTACATTGTGGTTTCTACAGTACTCAATTGTTTATAAATTAATTTGGATTTTGGTTATCTCGGACTATTGCGCTTGGTCCCTATTTGTCCGAGGTAAGCAAGGTTTTCTGTATTTGGTCATAATATTCTTGGCTATTTCTTTTTATATATTGTATCCTTTGATTTTCTTTTCAGACAAGTGTCAACAGACGAAGGAGAAAGAAAAGCTAAAGAACTGAATGTAATGTTTATTGAAACTAGTGCAAAAGCTGGATATAATGTTAAACAAGTAAGTAGAGCATTCCCCCTGGGTGCAATACATTAAGAATATAGTATTGATTTCCCAATTTTTCATATTTCTTTTTTCAGAAGAATGTTTGCTTTTCTTGAACATCATCTGTTCTGATCACCAGGATTGTTCCAAATATAGATAAGGACAAAATTAATGCCCAAGAATCGCAGAATGTTAAATTCAAGCATAATTTGTCTTATTTCTTCAATGCATGTGAGAGACTTATATTATTTTAACTATCAAACTTTTTAAGTAACAAATATTGTTTGGAAATTTTTCTCTTCTCGCCTTTTTTGCTGTATGATAAGTGAATAAATTGTTAAATATCCATAGTTCAACAGAGGTTCTGATATCTGCATGGTGTTTAAGATATTATCCCATAATCCATACAAAATAAATATTTTCTATTTTCAGTTGTTCCGACGCGTAGCGGCAGCTTTGCCTGGTATGGAACAAACAGAACAGAAGAAAGAAGACAGTATCCTTTTCTTCAACTACCTTATTATTGATACCCATATGTATATGTATATGTATATATATATATATATATATATATATATATATATATATATATATATATATATATATATATATATATATATATATATATATATATATATATATAATTATATATATAATTATAATTTCATGATTTCTTCATGGAAGGTAAGAATTTTGTATTTCACACAAAATGAAATGAGCTAAAATAAAAGTGAATACAGAACAAAGTTAGGCACAGAGCTACAAGTTACATGGATGGCGTTTGTGTAATATAGCGTATTGCATCTGACTTGGGGTTGGTGGTGGCGGTGTCGGGGTGGGTTGCTTAAAACATCTTAATTTAAAGAATCTCTAATATTTTCTTTTCCTTCACCCTTATGCTGCTGGTGGCTCATTTTTCCAATACAAAAAACTTGAAAAATGACTGAAATCCTGGCACATGGGTACTCATCTGAGAGTACCCATGTGCTAGGCTTTCAGTCATTTTAAGGTTTTTTGCATCATTTTGTATTGGCAAAATTAGCCACAAGCAGCATAAGGGTTAAGTGTTGGACATCTCAAAAGTTTCAAACAAAACTTTATCATTTGACAACTTGGATATGGGCAAAAAGACTGGCTCAGTAATGTCCAATCGAATATAGCAAACCAGCTGATTGCTTCCTTGGATCACCAACCGTTTACTACATTTGTTTATGCCTACCGTAATTCACCAAATGTTCCATCCACTAACAATGCATCGGCCATCCCACTTTTTTAAAGAAAAAAACAACGTTTTTTCTACATTAAAAAAAACAGTTCTCTCCACCTCTTAAGAGGGAAAACTTTGAATTTCAATAAGGTTCCATCCTACCACAATGCGAACTCTCCACATTCCAAAAGAACCCTCAATCCCATTTATTTCAAGAAATCAATTATTTTTACCCTGGACGGATCATTATGTGAACTGCAGTGGTACCAGATTATTGCGGTTGTGTTTCTTAACCTTTTTATGCCTGTAGTACCTCAAAAATGACTCGGTTATAAATATATGTCTCGAACAAAAGTATCTATCAGAAACTAATTGATGAACATTAATCAACTTATTTTTAATACTCTACTTTAGTCTTAATATTTAAAAAAAAAAAAGTCAGTCAATTCAGAAATCAATTGATGAACACTTATTAATTTCTTTTTTAAATGTACTTGACTCTTAACATTTTTAAGTTTCTACTCATGAAAATATTATTTAAGTAATCAGGACATTTTTGAACTGTGTGTTACAGGCATAAGCGGGTTTATATTTGGTCTTACTAATCTTTCTTTCAGTGCATATTTCTAGAATATTTGAAAGCTGGTTTTTACTATTAATGATTTAGAATTTCTACGGTGTTTTCAGCTAACAAGCTAACAGTATGCTATGTAGACAGTTGGCTAGCCATCTTTTTACTAACGCTTTCTTTCAGCTTCTTCAGCTACTACTCGGCAAGCATAAGTTTTATTCAAAATACATCATTTTTCATTTTCGGATATATTATCCTATTAGATTATAAGAACAGGACATAGCAGTAAATTTATCAGTTCTTATTGGTTAGTTGTAAGTTTGAAGCAATGGTGTCGGTTTGAACAGCTATTACAACACAGGACCTGGAATACATAGCAATTAAGTCAATTATATTTGTATATGTGTGTATATTATACTATATAGTATATATATATATATATATATATTATATATATATATATATATAATATATATATATATATGTATATATATATATATATATTATATATATATATATATATATATATTATATATATGTGTGTGTGTGTGTGTATATGTATATATATATATATATATATGTGTATATTATATATATAGAGAGAGAGAGAGAGAGAGAGAGAGGAGAGAGAGAAAGAGATTAATAGACCATAAAATAGGAATGAATTTGTAGATATTAGGATGTATGAAGGCCTAGCGTTTTTTAAGTTGCAGAAGGTATTCATGAAGGTTGTAGAACTCGTGACGGTATAGATAGGGAATCACTTTACCCAATCATACCTGTAGCAGCCAAACCGCCTGACTATTTTGGTGATATCTCTCTAAGAGAAGCAATTATCAGAAAATATTTGAAGGAGAATTGTTCATCAGAACTCGAATTACAACTCCCCTTCAAATATTTTGTGAATTTATGCTTTTTTCCAAAGATATTAACAATAGTATGACAGGTCCAGACGAATCTGGTCAAGTAGATCTCCAGGTGTAAGGAGCAAGGAGTAAATCTGGTGATGGTTAATGTATAGAATAGAATCTGAATAGAAAAGCTAGTTTTAGATCGGCGGACCATCCCACTTGTGGAATTTTGGACCTACCCTGCACATATCGGAAATGAATATATACATAGGACAGACTCCGTTCCGCCTCGAAAAAAAAGTGGGGGGGCATTTGCGTAGAAGAGGCACGTCAAAGACTGTGGTATAGGTATTTGGTGCATTTATAAGGGGGTCTTCCTACAGTCTATGGTTAGCAGGGGAGGATGTAGGATTTCTGGTGTAGGGGGGGGGGGGGGTTCCTTTTGTTTAGAGGGTGGGGGGGGGGGCGGTATTTTTTTTCCAAAGACCTAGAACTACTGCATTGATTTTGTGCAAAAAATGAAAATTCTTAGCAAAAATTCTTTACATTTCAAAATACTAAGGGGAGTTCGTTGAACCCTTTTGGACCCCCCCCCCCCCCCCCCCCCCCTCTTGCTGCCTTGGGTGCCTTTACAACTGATATTCCCCTTGGTGCCATTCAGTAAGAAAAGGGATATGGCTATAGATGTTGTAATGCTTTTTTGAAAGAATCTTGAAGAAACTCTGCCTAGGGTAGTTTGTACAGGATAGGAAATATAGGTGGGTGGGTGTTTATTGAGGGGAGTTCCTTTTTATCTCCAATCCAAGTGTCATTTCGACTCTTAAGAAATCACAAGTTATACCTAGAATGATGTTTGTGTGACCTAGCCTCCCCTATTACCAAAGGGATCCGCCGTGGTCTAGTGGTTACGATGCCTGCCTCCCAAGCATGAGTTTGCAGGTTAGATTCTCCGCTGGATCCCCATGCAGGTTGGCCTGGTCGCTATATAAACATGCGGCATTGGAGAGGGCTGTCTGTGTCCTTCTTCAACTGAAAGACCCCTTGCAACTAATCATGAAGAGAAGGGAATTTCTTCCCGGTTCCGGGTTTCTACCTTGTCGCGATATGACCTAAGCTGTTGAAAGGGACGTAAAAACCCATTCCTTCCCCTATTACCAGTGGTATAACGTTTAGGCCCTAGAAAGGGTTGGATTATAGTGTATTAAGGAGTTATTTTTGCTTGTGCTTTGCTGTATAGTTTGCTTGCTTGCTTGCTGCCTGTAGCATGATGTTATTGTAATTTCTTTCCCTTTTCTATCTAGCTATGACATTCACCTACTTGCCTTCTCTAGCTAATTACTGTTGATGCATCGATCCGTTGACCCATTCATCTCTTGTCTCACAGTCATCTGGCACTCATCTAAATCTTCAGGATAAGGATGTTTCTGTGGGAGATTTGTACCTCTTTTTAGAAAAATTCAGCAGAAAAAAGCTTTTGAGAGAGCTTTGTACCACCTCATACGAAGTTTCGGTATATGGTTTTAGAAAAGGATTTGTGCACCTTTATGTAAAGATTCATTGTTCAAAAGAAAGTTTTTGAAAAGGGTTTGTGCGCATCTATGGACTCTCTGTAAATATCGTTTCTGAAAGGTCTTTTTGCACGCAAATATTAATAATTAGTAAATGAAAAGTTTTCTGAAAGGGATTTGTGTTTTCTTCTTTTGTTAAGGAAAATTCTAAGTAGGGGGTTGGTCAGTCACATAAACTTTTGTTTGTACATTTGTTTTTGTCTTGGAAAAATAATCACAACTTTTAGATCACTACATTTTTCAAGTGTGAATTGGCAAAATCTTTTATCTTTTTCCTCATGCTTTTGTGCACTCATCATCCCAGAACACATCTGTCTGTCTCACACCTAAGAAAATATCTTGAAAAAAACATCTGCATTTCATGAAGAATAAAACTTAATCCTGGTCCTGCTGAACCCAGAAATATCAGGGCAACACAAACTAACCTGACCTGTAAAAAACGTTCGCTGTGAAATTTTCTTCTTAATGTCACTAGTCAATGATATCCCTAAGGTTACTCTGAACCTGCAGTGACCATCACCTTTATAAGTAATGTTATTATGTCATGTGAGTGAAAAGTTGTAAATATTGAAATGAAATAGAAGATGGTTTGACACAGGGCAGTTGGCAACAATATTCTCTACCTGATCACACTGAAGAATCTGGAAATATCCAAGTCTTTTCCTGATAATTTGAATCAAATGCTCAATTGACTTAATAATCTAAGTTATAGAGCAGCAGAAGCAGCATCACCTGTAGTAGTAGTAGTAGTAGTAGTAGTAGTAGTAGTAGTAGTAGTAGTAGTAGTAGTAGTAGTTGTTGTTGTTGTTGTTGCTATTGTTGTTGTTGTAGTTGGTAGTAGTAGACTTAACACAAAAGGTAGAAAAAAGTTACATAAGTTGTGAATTTTTTTGAACATTCTTGTGGTTTACTTTCCTATGAATTGGTCTTCCTACCTGCTCACTACATGGGGCTGCACGCGTCACTGCTTTTGAGAATGGTTTCACAATTTAACCCATTCACACTCGAGTTCCCCAGGAAAGTATTGTCTGCTATTTTCATACTTTTGAAAATAACTTGGAAATAAAGCATATTCTCACAAAATATTTGAGGGAGAGTTGTTGGTAATATTCTGATAGACATTTCTCCTTCAAATATTTTTGATAAAAGCGCTTTTGTGAGGAAAATATCAACAAAATAGTCAAGCCTGTTTTGGCCGCTCTGAGTGCCAATAGGTTAAGATATAAGCATAACAGTACCATGGTGTCTTGGCTTTAATACCATTGTTGACCCATTATGATAAATTAAATCATTTTGATTTTTCATTGACTTAGATTTATCACATTGATGGAAAATCTTTCAAAATCTTTCCAAAATAGCTTTTTACCTCGTTTCTAGTAAAGAAGTTACTAGCTCGCAATTAGATGAACACAAGCGTACACATGCACATTACCCTCCCCCGAACAATTATGATACCCACCTCAATCGGATAGCCACCTGGTGGACACATTGATCATTATTCCTCGCAATGCTGAGGCTACTTTTGTCTGTAGCACAATGATGCAAAGATTTTTGAAAACCATCTAAACCCTGTCATGTTGGTACTCACTGGATAGCTCTCACTAAGAACTCAGATGAATACCCACATGCCAGGGATTCAGTCGTTTTTCGTGTATATTTTTTTTGCATCATTTTGTAGTGGCCAAATTAGCCACCAGCAGCACCTACCATCAGTTGAAAATTAGGTAATAATTCATAAATTCCACATTCAGGTGATCTGAATAGCACCTTACATGCATTTATTGTGATTATGATGTATTTTGTTGATGATTCTATCTTAGTTCTTTGATTTTACAGCATCTCAATTCCTTGAAAAATCTTTCTAATGTGTTTAAATTCAAACACACTGTCCTTAATAAGATTGACCTAAGTCATTTCAGTATCTTTTTGGGGTGTTTGTTTTTAGATAAACAAACAATGATTGACCAATATTATATTGGTGGATTTTGGCATACTTATGATTTCCCGCAATTACATCTACTTCTAAAGGAAGTAAACTTTCAACAAAAAAGAAGTTCATTTCAAGTTCCTTATTCAATATATTTCTGAAATGCCTTTTGAGGTTAACCCTTTCATGCCCAGAGAGCTAAAGTTCGCCTGGCTAATTTGGTGATATCTCTCTAACAAAATTAAATTAGAGAAAATATTTGATGGAGAAATATGCATAAGAAACAAATTCAGAACGCTCACTGAAATATTTATCCGATCCGTAATTAGTTTCTAACTTATTTTCAAAAGTAACGTAAGTCCAGATGACACTTGTCACGGAAACCTCCAGGCATGAATTGTTTAATTTTATGGTCATGATAATTTGAAAACAATATTTCTTTTTTTTTTTTTTTTTTTTAATCTTTTTTCTTTTCTTTTTTTGAAAATTAAAAAAAATTTTTTTTTAATATTGTTCAAAAAAATATTGTAAGGAGTTGAGATGCACGTCACATTGATGTCATTGCTAGAAAATGCTTATTTTATTCACGCATGTCTCTTCTGTTTATTTCCTTGACTCCTGATTTCAGTGATTGAAGTGAAGCTTAAAGATACTCCCGTCGAACCAGAGCAGACCAGCGGTGGATGTGCATGCTAATTTCTCATTGGTTGATTCCTTTTTATAAGACTGTATTTGATTGGTCACATCTTCCGCATTAAATTAAACGGCCTATTCTGATTGGACCAAGAAATGAAATGTACGAACGGAGGCAGCTGAAAACTCAAATGATAACAAGAGACACTGAGCATGAGATGTACTCCGGACGTTAGTCTAACCACCGAGCCGGGAAACGACACAGGGCACTAGTTCCCTGTCACGAACCGGTTCTTTGCTTCATTAGTAAGCACTTCTTGTAATTAGGTATATTGTATGCAAATATTTCAGACCAATACGAGTTTTGGAATGAGGCATTAACCTACCTAAAACTTTGTATAATAATAATGGTTTGTTTACTTGGGGAAGGAATTGAATTGGGAGGTTGTTAGATAAAGTATTTATACTTTGGATCTAGAAAACTGCAAGTGTGTATGGATACTGAACAATATAGAAGATATCTCAATTTTAGAGTTGGTGGTATAAGTATATTAAGGGAGACATAGGGAATGTATTCCTACAATAGGTTGCTTTCTGGGTGAAACACCTTGTTTGAATGCAAAAAGAAGGGATTTATAAACAAAGTAAAAGGTGTGATTGTAAAAAAAAGCACATGTAGAAGTTCAGTTAATTAGGTCATGACCTAATTTTGTAATTATATGCATCAATATTTGTCTTAACCATGACATAACACGCGGGAAGTAGTGGTGAGCTGCCGAAACGCATTCTGGGAGCAACTAACCAAGCTCTAGGCGTAGTTCTAATGAACATGTTCATAATATTCTAGCTTAGATGTAGATAGGATAAAAGATAGAAACATTGGGGGGAGGGGGTGAGTATTTTTAAGAAAATAACATCGCTGATTTAATATTAAAAAAATGTGTTTTTATCGGCCGCTCATCTTGACAATCCATGTACAGTTTCTCTTCTTTTCTGGTTTTTCTTCTTGGTCTTTTTGTTATTTTTTATTGTAAATGGTGTCTTTAGGGATTCCGAAATGAGTGGTGAAATACCTCAGGATAGCATTCTAATTATGCACAAATAAAAATTTGTAAAAATTTTCTTTTTAATTTTTGAAAATTTCGTTTTTATTTTTAAAGACCTTATTTAAGTTTTTGAAACCATTACCCCGATAGGTGACCCCACAAGTCAATTAAGTTGGATAATATGAAATAACAAAAATGTAAAATAACTATTTAACCTTTCCCCCTAAAATATTTATTTATCTCATTGCCATCAATGGGAAATAACCAATATTTTTCCATATTAATAAAGATCAAATTAATTTCTTGAGAAGTATTGAATCTCATTGATTTCATTCCTGTATTCATCAGTCCTATTCCAAAAAAGGGGGCTTGTATCCATTGAGAATCTCAAATCAATGACTTCTAGCTCTATATATTGAAGCATGCTTGCTGCTAAGATCTTTACCCTATTATCTGTAAAGAGCATAGACACCTTTGCTTGTTGCATTCTGCAGATAGACACTTCTGGCCCTCAAAAAGTTCTTGGCTAAATCCCAAAGCTCTGAGCGTTCTGCAGTTAGAATGACTATAAGAGGTAGATCACAAAATATCGTTGACCAATCCTTGCCCTGCATTGAAATTCTTGGATCGCACTCCATCCGCAAATAACATTTCCTTAAATTTAAATATTATATTATATCATACTATAATGTATATATATATATAAATGTATGTATATGTTTATGTATATGTTTATGTATATATATATATATATATATATATATATATATATATATATATATATATATATATATATATGTATATATATATATATATATATATGTGTGTATATATATATATATATATATATATATATATATATATATATATATATATATATATATATATATATATATATATATATATAGTCAACTGTTTGTTATGCTGATGGCAGTCCTAACCATTGTCCAAAATTAACCATGATTGATAAAGGACTTTAAGGTAATTTTTTCAGACCATTGTCCTAAATGGAGGTATGAGAGTGGCGAATTTTTGACAAATTTCTTTGTGTATTATTTTGGTTTGTGAGTGCTCCATTTGGTTGAATACATGTATTGCTGCTGTTTGCATATGTCTTATGTTGCGACATCGACACATTTCATGAGTTTGAAATCTTTTTTATGTGCTTTAGATAGAATTTCATGCTGTCCAACACCACCCTATGCAAAGTTCTTGATATTCTGCATTTTTATCCACTCCTGTTCTTTTTAGATCAACATGATTTTCAGTGTTAGTTCCTAAGATTTTTTATTTTGCTTAATAGGTCTGAATATCTGCTGTAAAAAATAAATATTAAACACCTTTTAAGATTCAGATAATCAAAAGTCCACTTTACAAATGTGAAAATAGCGCCTTTTCATCCTCAAAGAAGGAGATTTCTATTCACTCTCCAAAGACAAGAAATCTCAAACCGAAGAGATTTGATTTTATAGCATACTGGCCATTCTAAAGAATATTCAATCGAATATTTTCTATGACATCTTTAAAAAAACTATAGAATTTGCTTTTCCTATTGCAATCTCTTCTCGCATGGTCAGCAGAATTTTTTTTGCAAGTTTTTGGGTTGAAAAATGGAGATATATATTGATAGAAACTGATTGCAGAATATTCGTGAATTGTGAACATTTCAACATATCATGCTTTGTGATGCCCACCTGTTGCCTGGGTGGAAATATTAAAATATGATTTTCATTCTATTTGACTTATTGTTGTTTTGCTTTGTTTTCGTAACCCTTATGCTGCTGGTGGCTAATTTTGTCATAACGAAATGATGCAAGATACCTGAATAATGATTGAAACCCTGGCAAATAGGTACTCATTTGGTACTACTCAGCAAGAGCTATCCAATTGAGTTCTAGTATTAGCGGGTTTAAATGGTTTTCAATAATCTTTACATCCTTGTGCTTTGGACAAAAGTAGCCTCAGCATTGGAAGGGTTAACCCTTTCATGCCTGGAGATCTACAGACAAGTGTACTTTCGAAAATAACCTTCAAAGGGAGAATAAATTGGGAATTGATCAAATGATCAAGTTATGATGTCAATGATCAACATTTTTTCTTGATTTTCATTTCTGAAAATCACATCTATTAGAGAGATATAACCAAAAGATAATATTTTGGATCCTTCAGGATTCACGCCGAAGAACTTGAGTGTCAACTGGAGGTATGATAATTTTGAAAATGTCTTCGGTATTAAGCATAAATGTAAGAAACTGAAGGCAAATTAACAGTTGCCTTGAGAACAACATTTCAACCTAGGATATGGTCTAAAAACTCCAGTCACAAAGATGTCACCAAATTATTTGCCTGTTTTTAGGCTATACAGGCATGAATGGGTTAAAATTGTGCATTTTTGACTTCATGTTTTATTTTGCATTTTATTAAGTGTCCAGGTATGTGAAAAGGAGAAAAGTGCAGGCTCATATACAATTGTATTGAACTTTATAAAGCTGCCATTTCAAGAATAACTCAGAGCAGCCAAAAGGGCCAGTTCATATGGTAAAAATCCCTATGAAGAGAGAATCTTTTGGAAAATAATTTAAGGGGTAAAGGTAATCAGGACCCAAATATGAATGAATGTATCCGATAATTCTTCCCCAAAGAACTCTTGAGTATAAACCCTTTATGCCGCTGGTGGCAAATTTGGCCAATATAAAATGATGCAAAAATATCTGAAAAAAACTGAAACCCTGGCAAATGGGTACGTCTCTGATAGTACTCGGCAAGTCAGAGCTGCTCATTTAATACCAACATTACAGTTTTGGGATTGTTTTCATATATCTTTGCGTCCTCGTGCTCAAAATGAAAGTAGCTTCAGCATTGCAAGGGTTAAATACTGTAGATGCACAAAATATTATGTAGAGTAAATTTTTGGGAATTTACAGAAAATCGATTTTTGTGTCTTTAATCTTTCCGAATTGGTCGCAACATGGAGTGCCGGCTATATACACTTAAAGTGGCAGCACTTATCACTGCAAATTATAATTATGCGTCCGAGGCTAAACGCGAAAAAACGCAAACATTAAACTAACACAATCTTTTTTCGAATTTACAGTACGGGTGAACTTGGATATGACGGACCACTGTACGACGGATTTTTGCATATGACAGACGATATGCTTGGTCCCAGTCCGATGCATATCAAGTATTCATCATATGTATACGACGGATTTTGCATATGACTGACCAATTTTCCTGGTCCCATTGAGTCTGTCATATCCAAGTTCACCGTGTATTAATTGCTATCACTTTGCCCCTTTGTCAGCTACCAGAGACATACATACTGTGTCATACCTGTCAACATTCAACTATACAAAATCAGGAGATTTTATGCGGTTCATTATTTGGGCTTCTTTCACGGCATTTTGTTTAGTTCCAATCCTGGCCACCAGGGCCAGGTTAGTAGTTTAGTTTAGGAGTGGGCTATTATGTTTCACAGAAGTTGGCAAAATGACAATCATACAAATATGTTAATGAAATAATTTTTATTTTGTGTAGCAGATCACACCTTTCCCTCTTAATCCGAGAACAATGCATGGCTACATGATAATTCCAATTAGTAAGGGATTAGCTATGAATACCCTGCTGATAGGGATGAATTACAACAGTAATTGGGTCAGGTGAGATACACTGGAGGGAGCTGACTGACCTACTTGCTGAGAAAAAGATGGAGGATTTTTCAAAGTCAGCAAAATCAGTAGCTAATCAGTAGATTTCTTCAAATCGGGTGCTCAATCAGTAGGCAGCATTTTTGGGGTCTGAAATCAGTAAAGTACTGCTCAAATCAGTAGAGTTGACAGGTATGCTGTGTTAATTTACCAATGATTTTAATCTGCAGATATTTACCGATCAGATGCTATCTGTGAATTAAGATTCGGAAATTTCTGAAAAGCTTCATATCAGCAAAATTACGACATTAAAAGGTAAACTGGTTGTTTGTCCTGTGTGGGAGAGACCATGACAGAATAAACGGGACATAATTATTGCATTCTGAATGGGAGACCGCAAGGGTAAATTGTGATACTGTCAAGTAACTGGCAGTTGAGTCCATCATCCAGAGCCGAGATGAGAGTAGACGCCAACTAGTGTATGCCTAGTAACGTGCCAACTCGTCCCCCATGGCTTATCATTATTAATTTTCATTCACTCTCCCTAACCTCTCTGATAACGTAATTCTGATGTGATTAACCCTTCCCATGCTGAAGCTAACTTTCGTCCAAAGCATAAGGACACAAAAATTCTTGAAAATCATCTAAACCCTGTCATGTTGGTCTCATTGGAAAGCTCTCGGTGAGAACTCAGATGAGTACCCATTTGCCATGGTTTGAGTAATGTTTTGTATTAGCCAAATTAGTCACCAGCAGCATAAGGGTTAGGTGTGCTGCTCTGTCCTACGTCCCTCCTCCCAGGGATACCGTAATAGTATCAATGTGTAACAGATCACTGCTGTTTTCAATTTGTATATATATAAAGAGAGGGAGAGAGTCATTGAAAGATATTAGATATTGAAGGAGGGATTTGTTTAAACTAACACTAATAAAAACATTTTAGGTGTTTATTTCAATGTCAGCTAGTTATGAAAAAGAAATTGCCAATAAACAAAGCGCAATATTTCCTGCCTCTTTGTGGTTATAATCTTACATAGCTAGAGTGGCAGCCCCAGGGCCAAGCAGTGTAATGTATCAAGGTAGCAGCTGTGAAGGGTCTAGAATCTATCAGCTACCGTGTCTTATACCCGCAAGGCAGAAATCTGAGAAAGGCGTATCTGTTCTTCCCTTCCTTCCTATTTTCCTGCTTTGGTTTTGTGTTTCGCGGAAAATTAGTTACTGGCTTGTCAAAATTTTACATGAAATGGCAAAAAGGTAGGTGACCATAGTCTTAGCCATTAGCCAGCAGGGCATCTGGGTGACATTTGGACAGAAACCCTCTAAAATTACCCCTCGGGACACCCAATAGTTTTGGGGGAATCTCAGTTGTCAAATGCACCCAATTGATTTTTTTTCACCTCAATATGATTACCACAACATTTTATGAGGATGTTAGGCCTTATTTTGATAGGTAAATTTATGTTTATGGTTGTGATCTAAATACACAGCAGTCTCCCTTAAAACATAGGATAATTATGAAGAAAAGACATTATTGTATATGCTTGTCAACCTCAGCTGAAAAGCTCTTTGCTTAGAGGGGCATGCCACTGAATGCTAGCCGTCTCTCACCACTGGCCTGGTTTGAATCCTGGCCAGGGCGTGCAAAAAACTTGCCAGTGACTTGGGGTTAGGCATTGGTTTTCACCAAATACCGTATTCGCCCGATTAAGCACACTGTCCTGAATAAGCGCACCCCCCTATTTTTCGCCGATTTTTGGGGACCAGCAAGTACCAAAGATCGTCTCCTCATGTTAAATTTCCCCCCAGAAGTAACCCAAACCAAATCACATACCTTCCCTATTGCCTTGTCTGGAAAGCAGCATTGAGTTCTGAGTGCGATCGGCACTCATTGGTGGGTGCGGTTATACAAATGTTTGACAAATCTCTGCTACAGTAAATTTCCCAACTTGCACCCGCACGGTGCTTTTAATCGGGCGAATACGGTAATTCGGTATCCTCCACCAATTACAACTGGCTAGCTACGACCTAGCCGCAATATGGTCGAAAAATGGAAAAATTACCCTAAGTACTAGTATTTTAAATAAATGTTGAATTGTAGAAATTACCAAGGCTTATAATTGCAATTTTCTCGCAAAAATGAGCTAACCTGTGCAACAAAAAAGCTACCTGATAAGTTATACACTGTACCATCACTATTCTAACTTTCTTTAGGCTATCTCTTTCAGAGGATCCTAAACACCAATGGGACAGCAAGCAATTTTTCTGAGTCATTCACTCTGTAGTTAAGATGTTAATCGTTTAAATATTTACATACTATTTACCCCCAACAATGAAATATCAAATAGTTATGAAATGATATATATATATATATATATATATATATATATATATATATATATATATATATATATATATATATATATATATATTTATTTATATTTATATATATATATATATATATATATATATATATATATATATATATATATATATATATATATATATATATATATACATGTATATGTATGTATATTTGTATGTATGTACGTATGTATATGAATGAATATTGATTTGAAGTACGATAGGCGACCCTCATTGCAATGGTCTTGAAAGAAATCAACTCACCTCTTGGATTCTCTGAAGAGAGGACTAATAAATCAATTACATTATTTTCAGTAAAGGCCATATTTTTTAGATTTGTTTGCTGGAAGGATTTTTGTAAATTCCAATTGTCCACTCGCCAAGTTTGAGATCAAGGCTTGTATTTCTGGAGTTATTGTACTGTATTCCTTTTTGACCCATTATTGCCCACACCAGCCAAAAGCAACATGACAACTTTGTTGAAATCTTTCATCTGATACCATACTTGAGAAATTATTTGTAGGAGTAATTTAGATAAGAATACTACCAACAGCACTCCTTTAATTATTTTGTCAAACTATTCTTGATTACCAAGTGATATTTAAAAATATGCAGGATCCAGACAACACTTTCTCAAGTTACACCTTAGCATTTATTGGTCAATTGACACTCTCTCCTCTATTTATAATCAACAGGTACCTTTAGGTAAAGCATGCAACCTTTTTAAAGGTCATTACAACTCATTTGCATATTTGTGTGTACTGGTTGTTTGGGGTTTTCCTTAATGTTGTTTTCAGATATTGATTTGACTAAAGAGACAAGCTCGCCAACAACAGAAATATCCGAACAAGAAGGAGGCTGCTCATGCTGATTGTAACAGTGAATATGATTGGTTAGATGTAGATGTAATACACACCCTGATTGGCCAGCTTAGATGACACAAGCATCATGATTGGTCAGATCATTAAATATGCCAGCTCTGAGCCGGCGTCTTATTGGTCTGCTTACTGTGGACCGTGTTAACTTGCCCTAGCGTCTCCCAATTTTGTAGGCTTTGTCGCTCTGTCTTCAACATGCAGTCATTATAGGACAAGTGGTCGCATTGAATATAATGGAGAATTTATTTTCAACATCTGTTGGTCACTAAGCAAGTTTGTGAAAAGGAATCACTATGCAACGTTTATTTCCAATGTTTTACGTGGAGTAAGTTGGCGGCGTTATGACTATTTTTTACCAGTTTTCTTTCACTTCGATGGGGCTTAGTTCTCGTTAGCTCAACTGTGTTAGGATTATCCCAAGCTGGCCCAATAGGCAAGTGTCCCTTGCAAAACTTTTACAAAAGGGGATACTCTATAGTCTTTTCCTATTCCTTCATTGTACAGGCTTTCCATGGAAAATCGTTTTAATCATCTAAGTTGCCTAAACATAGGTATATCCTTGGAATTTAAGATATTTTTTGGTTTTCTTCTGCAATTGAGCATGAGACAAACATTTGAATTTCATATTTAATTTTTTTTTGCAAATTTAAAACATGTACAAGTTTGATAAGTAAAAATTGTATGTACTTTTTTAATTTAAAAAATCAAGTTTCAAATACATTTAAAAGGGGCCAAGTTTATGTCAAAAGTATTCTTCATACTATTCATAAACATCTTATTCTGTATTTCAGGATATTCAAAGTCCCTGAATCAAAAACAATTGAAGTAAATCAATTCAAAGCTAATTTTGAGATGGGAACATATACATGAAGGAAAGGGAACTCTCCATGTCCTCTAACATGGCGGCCATCTTGGGATGGGAAAATTTGAGCTGAAGACAGTAAGCACGCAATGGCATGCTTCTACTGATTGGTTGTTGGAGGTCATGTGACCCCAGTCATGCCTCTGATAGGCCATGCAGTTACACCAGTTCTTATTGAGTGTACGATGTCGGCACTGATTCATATGTACATTTTACAACATTTCAATTCTGAGGTTACCATTGAGTTAGCTTTTGTATAAAGATGATTAGGTCGCTAGTGAGTTCTGGTTAGGTTTGTATACTATGAAAAAGGAATTGTACATTCTGTATCTATTTGTAATAATTACCATTGTATTTGTGTGGGGCGCATAATAATGTCACTTCTGCACACATTCGATGCTTAGTCACTGTGCATGACTTTCCAAAAAACCATGGTCTGCTCGGACCTATAGTGTGTATATGGAATACTGTGGTAATGAGACTTATTATATGTAATGGTTATGTCATCTTATAATGCCACCTAGTGGCCCAGTTGATCCAGGCCTTCGGTACTACTATTGCTGCAAAATTGTCAGAAGTAAGTATTGCTCAATTTATTACAGAAAAAGGCTTCATGGATATTAAACCCCATAACTATGTATACTATTAAGAGCCCATAATGCATTTGTCACTTGGAGTCCCTTCTTCCTTTCCTAGTTGCACCAAATATACAGGATTCTTGGACTAAAGCTGGAAGAAAGACGGCTTTCACTGATAATGCATTAATACATTGATGAATGGTGGAAAAAAATGGCCGAGTAATTTCAGTGTATTGAAATGACGTTCTTTCTCTGGTATTTAGATGAATATCTGGCCCAGCTAGTTGTCAAATGTATACTTGAATTGCATTACATATTGCTATAAGAATTAATGTCATTTAAGTAGTTAACAAAGTAGCCAAGTTATCCCAGCTCTCCCAAGATATACCTGTACATTACATGTGTACACATGATATAGCTGCTTCAATAAGGAAAGTAGTCATATGTTTGTTCTATTGGATCATACAGAATGGAGGTCAAGACCCCCAATTGTAGTTACGGGAGTCTTTTCCTCCTTACTGGACAGAAGTTACTCCTTGTCACTGTTGCATTGTGGGTAATAAAAAGCAAGACCATATTTAGATGTGCTTCACCACCAAGTATGCTATTGTTGTCTCCATAGATATCTACAAGACACTAAAACATCTTTAGACCAGTGCCAACAATGGGATTGTCTCCGGTGCATTATTAGTTCCATGAGAATTTTGAAACCGCAAAGCCAATGTTGGAATATATTTATTAGGTTTCAAATGCCTTTAAGGGGAACTCAAAATAGATACCAGCTTATGTATAGTAATTTTGATACTCGTTTCAGATAAGATTCTGTATAATTGTGATAATAACTCTGTGTTCCATTCATAATTGAATAAAACAAAAAGAGCCATGCAAAATGTGCAGTGGATTGTTGCTCACATGGATATCCTGAAATAACAGCCTCAACGCATATATGACCTGTAGAATCCGCGTGAAAGATTGCACATGCTATGTTCTAGTGCATAAGCGGTAATGCCCGATGACTGAACTTTTCCATGCCTTTGGGCCTGCCAGAGGCTCGTTCCAAGACGAAAATTCTACCCCTTGTGTAAGAAATATCATCCTCTACCACACTCGTTGAAGAAGCTCTATTTCTATGTTCTAGTGCAATAGGGGTTATGCCCGATGACTGAACTTTTCCATGCCTTGGGGCTTGCGAGGATCTGGTTACATTAATTCATTTGTTTTAAGACATAGCATGACAAAACATTGATAAGTCATGTTTGAATATACACGTTGTCTCTAAGCTTTCCTTTTAGTTAAGTGTCACCTGTCTCTCACCACTCTCTGGGCTGGGAGAGGCTTGCAAGAAATTTGCAAGTGAGGCAACCCTTGGTTTTCCACATCTAGTGACAGGAAAAATATGGCCTGGGTAAAAGAAGAAAAAGTTTTATTTTGTTAAAAGTAGGAAGTATCACTGTCGGAAACAAATAGAAGGCCGAAAATGAATCTTATTATTTACCTTTAGCTGATAAACGAAAAACCATATTTAAGGTGTTCTTTAATTCTTTCGATGCGGAGGCTACTTTGGTCTAAGGCACAAAAAGGCAAAACATTTTGAAAACCATCTAAATGCTGTCATGTTGGTATTCATTGGAAAGCTCTTGCTGAGTACTATCAGACGAGTGCCAGGGTTTAAGTCATTTGGTGTTAACCAAATTAACCAGCAGCAGCCAAAGGGTTAATGGCACTCTGACCCACAGCTATTGTAATGCTTAAGTGAATCCACCTTTTTAAAAGCTTTTTGATGTATTTAGGGTTGGAACGTTTGGTGTACCGGTAACTGAAAATGGTTCCCAATGGTACATTATTTCTGTCTCCGCATTATACTAATTGAAGACAAATATCCCATTGTTGGCGTGTGGTCGTATATAACATGTATATAGTAGAAAGAGAAAGCTTATGGTTACTGAGAACGGATCTATCTGCTGGTAATACTACTCTGCCTACAGGAGCTGATTATAAGTAGCACGATGCTTCAAGAGGTATTAGCAAATGTAACCAATGACCAGGTTTGGTAAGTGAGTTTAAACACCAGTGTGTATATAACTTAACTCAACATTCGATTAACCACAGAAATTTACGAAGTTCGCAATTGATAAAGGGGTACAGTGTATGAATATCTATTACATGGTTAGTTATTGTAGTTTATTAAATTCTGCGATGTTTTGGGAAATCTACTGGCCTCAGTTTTGTGTATGTATCGTTATCAATGTGGCTGTTGATATGGTTTGTAAAATCAAGATAAAATGACTAAACACTTCTAATGGATGTAAACTGGTATTTCTCAAGAGTATTCCTTGTATTACAACGCATGTAGATATTTGGTGTATTGAAAATCTTATTTAAGATGCAGATTCCTAAATCGTGTCTGTGATTGAATTTTTGAAGAAAAAATAACAAACATTACTAAAAGTGATGAAATCTAATTGCAACTTCAGCCTTTTTCTAGAGAATGCACTATCCTTATGGTTCTTAATGATAAAACTTGAAACAAAATGGTCAAAGTGATTGAAATAGTTGAAAGAGGGACATTATTGGAAATATGACATCCTACCCGGTATATAATTAAATTCCTGTACCTCCTTCAGTAAGCAGTTGCCAATGAATCGTTTTTTGGCAATCTGTAACAGTTACAGATATCTTTGAGATAGTAGTTTTCAATACAGCAGTATGATGTAACTCATTCTCTTATTGAATAATCATCACTCACTCACTGTTTTGGCAATTTCAACATTTTGGCCACTTTGTTTTGGGATTTATAAGAAACCCTCTCTGTACTACACCCTATCATAAGTAACCGTGAATATATTACATAGGTTTTTAAGGAAAGACATTGAGACGGTGGTTATGAGTGAAGGTATATTTTATGGCTTTTTGAAAAACTTCTTGAACATGTTTAGAACACTGCGTTTATTGTGAAAATTACAAATTAAACTTTGAAATAGAAAGAAACATGTTTGACTAATTGCACCATGGTAAACTGTATTTGTGGTAACCAGTTTTTATCATGTGTGGATTTCTCTATCTAGCACGTGATGATCAAGTTCTAAGGATGACCCAGTAAAGGATCCTTGTACGTTAATTGAGGGCTATCGTCTTATCTCTGAAATATATATATATATATATATATATATATATATATATATATATATATATATATATATATATATATATATATATATATTCATATATTATATATATATATATATATATATATATATATGTTTGTATATATATATATATATATATATATATGTTTGTATATATATATATATATATATATATATATATATATATATATATATATATATATGTATTTGTATATATATATATATATATATATATATATATATATATATATATATATATATATACATATATATATATACACATATATATATATATATATATATATGTGTGTGTGTGTGTATATATATGTATAATCTGACCTTAGGATAGTATTGTTAGTTTCTGGCTTTCAGCATACTAGAATCTAGTATTTGAGGTGGATGCCTCCAAAGTGAAGTAAAGTGAAACGTTCCGATGCATTGTGCACTGACAGCTGGCTGAAGTAAGTGAGAAAGTTGTTAGCGACTTGGGATAAAGAAGTGGTGTCCCCTGAGTAGTTAACAGTTTTCTCCAACATGAACTAATTGTAAGTCATCATTTAGCCTATAATGATGGAAACTAGCACTCCACCATTCCAACCTATTTGCTGATATTATTTATGTGTGTGTAGTTGCGTTACTACAAATTGTCATGTTAGCGAGTAGACCTTATATCTTCATGAATCCCCAGGTTGTGCACCTACCTAGATGTGACACTGATGGTGATTGATCTTTTAACTGTCCTAATGCTGATGCTTTTTTCGTCCAAAACACAAAGATGCAAATATTTTTGAAAACCATCTAAACCCTGTCATGTTTGTATTCATTCGATAGCTCACGCTGAGCACTCAAGTAAGTACCCAAATGCCAGGGTTTCAGTCATTTCTCAGGTTTTTTGCATCATTTGGTATTGGTCAAATTAGCCACCACCAGCATAAGGGTTAATTGAGACACACCAACTTGCACTAAAGACTTTGCTAATGGTCAGCCAGAAACTAATTTTCTTCCTGGGTCAATCCAAGGGAATTCCTCGCTCAACTCCGAGGGCTTCTATGATCTATATATGTACACCATGCATTTACTGTTTTAGGACTGTTGTTGGCATGGTAACATTGTCTGGTTTGCTCATCGCCCACTCTTCTATGCATTGGTCATACGATACCTTCGCACCACTGTGTAGAAACGAACCGTTATTCTACGCGCAATATTGAATTCCACCCATAGAGGCAAACTGGTAGTCAAAGCCCTCAGTCATTAGGTTTGGACTAAGGCAGTGACATTCGCTAGGTTAGGCCTTCTCACCATTAACACATCAAATTGAAGGGGGTAGAATTAAGTGCTATGATCGCTTTTGATACCCTGCAGCTTGGGAGTATGGCAGTGACTTTTCTAGGGTCGGTGTTTTGCCACGTATTCTGATTTAATTTGCAGAGAAATATTTGGAAGGTCTTTATATGACAATAAACAAATTGAAGGTACAGCAAACTAATTCCTAATTCCATTTCCTTGGTGGTCAATGCACTATAACATAACACATCATTCCTGTATCTAACAATGGTATATATGAGTAACCCCCACTTTGCTTTCCTCTTGGGCTGCCCCCATGGCCAAGCAGTCATGCACTGCATATTGCATGCATTGCACAATGGGACTGAATGCCTTAGAGAAAGTTAACAGTGATTTATGAAAGTATAATTTTCTCTTGGCACTCAGATTTCTGAATAGGGTGTGGACTACTTTGGCAGAGAAAATAACCAATCAAATTTCATATCAGTAAGACCATTTTTCATATACCAAAGTGTACTTTGTTTTCATGCACAACTAAAGCACTTTTATCGATGATGGATTTTCGCTTTATAGGAAAAAAGTAATTGGAAACATTTAACTGAAACAGGATCGGCCCTTTTTGGCCAAGTGGTATAAAATTCATGGCTCTTAAGAGTGAGATCTTGGTCCCATTCTCTTAGTGATTATCATAAGCATGAATGGCCAGCAGACTGTCTAAATGTGTGGCCTTGTGAAGTACGTTATTTGGTACATTAGCAACTGAAAGATCCATTGGAATGAATTATTGATTATAGTAGGAACTGCCCTTATGAGTATCTCATAGTCATGCCACCTTTTAAGCTGTTGAAGGCACCAGAAACCCAAGCAAACGTGTACATGGTGATTAAAGCAATGTATTTGTGGCATTTTTTAGCAAAAGTGGAATGACCAGTGCATAGAAGAATGCTCTTTGCCGCACACTCGGTGCTTTGTCCATTTCTGTCCAGTTAGTATTGAAAAACTATGTAGATAACATAGCCGTAGAGACACTGTTTACACGTAGTTATTTAGTAGTTATTTAAACAACAATATGGACTTGCATTTATCAGCAGAAACAACTGCTAATGTATCTGTGATTGGTATGCGATTTAGTCTCGTGTGGCTTCAGTAGGTACCTGTCATATTGCCCACCAAATAGATGGGCGCTAAATGAACTATGGATCCATAAATCTATTATCAATCATGTCCACGCGAGGTCTCGTGTTTTCTCGCGAGATAAATCTTATCTCGCGAGAAAGCGCGAGACTTCGACTGTCACTGTGTATGGCTCTTTGCATTATGATGTATGTTGGGCTGAACCTCCCCTGGACGTTCACAGGGTGATCAGAACGTCGTTCCAGTAGATTAGTAGCTGCCGAATGCTTTCAAAGCGATGTCACGTGTGTGCGCAAAGTGGAAGTCTCTCCACTGTTGCCAAATCGCATGATCGTTCCGTGTGTGGTTTTTCTTTTGGAGTTAACCGGCCATAGAGTCGATGCCAACTATTTTGTATGCCTGTCAATAGTCCCGAAACTTCACCCGTAGACGACTACTTGGTGTGCTCCCATATCGTTGTAGTGTACAGTGCTCTTCCCACCACATACAAGGCATAAAATTGTTAAATAAAGAAAAACGTGTCCTGTTATTTATCCCATAACGCATTTAGGCAAAAACAATTTCATTTTATTGTGTTTCGTATTTGGCATATTTTTTCTGCAAATTGGAAAAAATGATAAAATTGCTAGATTACATTTTTTTCACTGATTATTTTATGTGAATTCGAATAAACTCGCTGTGATAATTCTATCAACCTTTGAAACTTATTAGCAGTGTTAGAAATTGTAGCAGCCTTTTTGCTTCAGCCACCAATTCCCGGTTATCCTTCAATGCATTCGGATATGAAACACTTTATAGATTCAGAGCCAACCAAGTTTCAGGTGGTCGAAAATATCTGCCTGAAAATGAATCAAATTGGTACAGCCTAATTTTCCATCGGCTATTCAGTATTGTATGATAAACTGTAAGTTTTCCTTCTAAGTAGTCGTCCATGATAACAGCAAAAGTGTTATAGCAAAATTAAACATGCCAACACAATCAAGATTTTAAAAGTTCATTATTATAAGTAGTCCAGGCAGGAATCTGAAAAAGTGTGTATTTTAGATAGCTGTCCATTTGGTTGGATGGGTTTCAAGTTAGTGTAGAGACTTTCAAATCACTTAAACGAACACGATCTACTATGAAAAAGAATAATTTGAAATTAAACCTACCCAACATTGGACTGTTCACTGATTGAAATATAGTATGCATTATCAAAACATCACATCTATGTCTCTCTTGGAGGATGTCAGTGTAAACAGAATATTGTTAATTTTGTAAAAAGTTATATCAATCCTATAAATCATGCTACTTGTATTATATTGTATGTTTATTGACTGTATAGAATACAAAATCATACATTATACAAAAATATATGAAAAACAAGGACGAAAAATATGGAACACAAAAGTATATGAATAAATAATAAACCAATATGGGCTGTTCAGGAAAGAACTTGCCCTGTATAAATATAGATTAGATAGTGTTACGTGATAAATTTATGCTTCTCAATGTGAACATGTATAGAAACAAATAAAGTAGATAAAGGAAATAGCTCCTAAGGGATAGTATATAAGATACTTGCCCTGTACAAAATTATTTCAATAAGGTTAGAAACCAAGCTTATACACTAGGTAAATTGTCTGTCTATCAGTTAATGGTGGGATAGGCATGTTAGCATATGCCCTCTCTTTGCTTAATGAGCTGAATATACATATAATACACATATTTTGCAATTATACAGAATATCTCCCAGTTCAGCTTTTCTTGGTATTCTGTGTTTGGCTTCCCTAGAAACAATGCGAGGAGGTTACTTGAGGAGGAAAGCACATTTTTCCCCATGCCATGGTTCGATTCGTTAATAGCTTGCAACATTTCATTTCTTAATGTGGATACAGATGGACAGGAGATAATCAAATGTCTCGCGTCCTCAAGTTCAAAAAGGTCACAACATTCACATGTTCTAGTGGTCCAGAGTTCATTTCTAAGTTGTTGTTTGTCACTCTTCAACTCACTCGCTCTACATCCTAATTTCGCCATCCCTTCACATTGTTTCATTAGGGAAGGTATACTGTCCGATATTTGCCACTAAGCTGCATGTTATGACAATAACAACATTCTTTAAAAATACTCTCCGTACTGAGATTACAATTGAAATCACAAGAATACTTAACTATATACAATACAAAAAAGGCAAGTATGACTAGAATACTTGAAAAAAGATAAATGAAATGGCAGCTTAAGATCAAGATCTCGAGATCTGCACTTCTGGAGAATATACCTAAAAGGTAGTACAATATAAGAAACAAAACTCTCATCAAAAACTTAATACTTAATATCTGCCCCTTGTCTAGGAAAATTCGAAAATGAATTTGAATTGTCTCTGAATATTTGAAAAATAGATAATCTTTCAAATACCAATATTTCACTTTCAGGGTTTCATTTACAATTATCGTTGTATAAAGACTCTTTTAATCATGTCGTTCATTTCCTTCCTAAGAAACATTGAAGAACAAAGGTACCTGTACTAACCAAAGAGGTACCAACCAAAGGGGAGTTTTACCTAAGGATTTGGGGCAGATATGGTGTATTCCAATCTAGTCCAGTAGGCAGATCAAGAAAAGGGCTCTATTTTAGAAGTTAGGTTAACCCGAGAGCTAGAAAATTTCTGTTGGTATCATGTTTTAGGCCCACACTTGGGGCATACCGCCAGGGTGGATGTAGACTTCAGAAGTGGTGCACATCTTTTTTATGGGATCATGTCTTAGACACCCCAATATGTGTCAAAAGCCCCCAAAATGGTCAGAATAATAGGTATAGGGGTAGGAAAGGCACCCTAAAACACTCATAACTCAGCTTAAACCAAACATAAGAATGAGTGTTTGGTATCAAAAAGTTGGTATGAATGAGAAGTATCTTTTGAAATAGTAAATACATAACTAACTCTATCCCATGATGTAATAAAGGTCGTTCAAGGTCAAAATGGCTGCCAAATCAAGAATCTGGGATTTTCCGATATTCTATAGTTTCCATTTATAAACTTCTCAGTTTTTTTGATGGTATGTATTTCTTTTTTGTAGCCACTTTTTCTGAAGGAATGTCTTTTAATGGAATTGTTGAACATTTTAGAAAGTTCATTGACTAGAATTTTAAGTCCAATTTTGAGCTCTGAGGTACAAAGTAGGGTACCAAGCCCACCTTGAGACTCCAAAAAGTGCCTAAAATGGTAAAAATTTGAAAATCAAAATGACTTCATCTTAAGTTTTATAAGTAGGAAGGGAGCAGATGATGTACCAAAACATCAAGTTTAATTTTCTCCTCAATCTGGAAGATTATGGAAAAATAATATTGAAATTAAGGGGTTGTTGAAGGTCAAATAAAGGTCAAAATGTCATTTTTCCTCTAAAAATTTCAAATTTTGATCAAGAAATTTTGTCATTATTTTATTTCCAAACCAAGTTACCACAATGATTGACGGATAAATAATCTCAAATGTGGTCCAACCAATCATTTTTTACCATTTACCGGTGAAAATGAAGTAGTTTTAAGTCAAGGTGTTGAAGGTGGCATTTGGCTATTCCATGCTTATAATAAGTGTTTACGAATGGGTTGTGAGAAGGTGCTAGTATGGGAACACTGTTTAGGTCATAAAAGTTGTGAGCACCAAACAATATAGGCATTGTTTGGTATCAATTTTTGTGTTGTAAGACAGTCTTTCCATTCCATGCAACCAACCAAGGGTAGGGTCTATTGTTGCGATACTAGGGGTCATTCAAGGTCAAACTAACCCCAATTTCATAATTTGAGGCATTTTGTCTTTGAATTTTCTATTAAACAGCTTATCATATTCTCCTAGAATACATATTTTATCCTGGAAATATTTTTAGGTGAGAAATAATTTTTAAAAGGGATTCTGAGACATTTTTAGGTCATTTTAAGAGAAAGTCTGGACCAATTTGGAATATTTCAGGACCAAAATTACAAATGCCTGGTTACGGGTGCGCACACATATTTAAGTGAAGCAGCAGAAAGTTGACATAACAGGTCGAGTCATATCTTATGGTATGTCAGTTTGCATTTTCAATAGGGAGAATAAGCCTTTTAACTTGCAGCATTACTTGCCTATTGTGTTTGTCATGTAAAATTATAAAGGCAGTGTAAAATATCTCTGAGATTAAAGGAAAAAATGAAGGTCAAATAAAGGTCAAATTTATCATTTTTTCTCTATAAAATTCATGTTTTGATGGAGAAATTTTGATGGACTACTTTGTGTTTTGTTATTACATATATTTCTAACCACATTACCACAATAATTGACAGACAAGATACCTTAAATATGTTTTAGCAAAACATTTCCACCCTTTACCTGTGAAATTGAAGTAGTTTTAAGTCAATATGGAGGTGTGGAAGGTGGCATTTGGCTATTCCATGCTTATAATAAGTGTGTACGAATGGGTTGTGAGAAGGTGCTAGTATGGGACCACTGTTTAGGTCATAACAGTTGTGAGCACCAAACAATATAGGCATTGTTTGGTACCTAAATGTTTGTTGTAAGACAATCCTTCCATTCCATGCAACCAACCTAGGGTAGGGTCTATTGTTGTGATACTAGAGGTCATTCAAGGTCAAACTAACCCCAATTTCATGATTTAAGGCATTTTGACTTTGGATTTTCCACTTAGCAGCTTATCAAATTCTCCTAGAATACATATTTGATCCTGGAAATATTTTTAGGTGAGATATATTTCTTAAAAAGGATTCTGAGACATTTTCTGGTCATTTCAAGAGAAAGTTTGAACCAATCTGGAATATTTAGGGGCCAAAATGCCAAAATGCCTGATTACGGGTGCACTCAAATATTTAAGTGAAGCAGCAGAAAGTTGACATAACAGATAGAGACTCATATCTTATGGTATGTCAGTATGTCAGCTTTCATTTTTAATGGGAAGAATAAGTCTTTTAACTTGCCTATTGTTTTTTATTTAAGATTATAAAGGCAGTGAGTAAAATATCTCTGAGATTTAAGGAAAAAACGAAGGTCAATAAAAGTCAAAGCGTCATTTTTCTCTAAAAAGTTCAAATTTTGATGATGAAATTTTGATGAGGTACTTCTGTTTTTTCATTACATAATTTCCTAAGCCTGTCACCACAACAATTGACAGACAAGATATCTTATATTAAATATGTTTAAAAAAAATAAAAATACCCTTTACCTGTGAAAATGAAGTCTAGTTTCAAGGTAATATGCAGATGTGGAATGTGCTACTGGACAATTCATGCCTAATCGAGTTGTTAGCAAGTGCCAGTAACATATGGGACCACTGTTTAGGTCATAAATTTGTGAGCACCAACCATTATAGGCATTGTTTGCTATCAAAATGCTTGTTGTAAGACAATCTTTCCATTTTATGCAATCAGGCTAGGGTAGGGCATTTTGCTGTGATACAAGAGGTCATTCAAGGTCAAACTACCCCCAATTTCATGACTTAAGGCATTTTGTCTTTGAATTGCCTGTGTAGTATCTCATCAAGTTCTCCTAGAATACATATCTAATGATATCTATTCCTGCAAATATTATTTTTAGGTGAGAAATGTCTTTTAAAAGAGAAACTCATGCCTTTTAAGGTTATCTCAAGACAAAGTCTGTGCTAATATTTATATTTAGGCATCAAAATGACAAAATGCCTGATTTTAGGTGCACCCAAATATCAATTTAGCAGCAGAAAGTTGACACAACAGCCTTATCATATGTTACGTCAGCTTTCATTTGTAATTGGGCATTTACACCTTTTAACTTGCCAATTTGTGTTTGCCACATAAGGTTAAAGATAGCGTTAAATATCATTGAGATTTAAGGAAATATGGAATGTCAAAAACCAGGTCAAAAGGTCACCTAGAGCATTTTCGAATATTCACGATTAGAACAGACTTTGTCTTGAAATAACCTTAAAAGGCATTAGTTTCTCTTTTAAAAGATATTTCTCACCTAAAAATAATATTTGCAGGAAAAAATATCATTAAACATGTATTCTAGGAGAACTTGATGAGATACTACACAGGCAATTCAAAGACAAAATGCCATTAGTCATGAAATAGGGGGTAGTTTGACCTTGAATGACCTCTTATATCACAGCAAAATGCCCTACCCTAGCCTGGTTGCATGAAATGGAAAGATTGTCTTACAACAAGCATTTTGATAGCAAACAATGCCTATAATAGTTGGTGCTTACAACTTTTATGACCTAAACAGTGGTCCCATATGTTACTGGCACTTGCTAACAACTCGATAAGCCATGAATTGTCCAATAGCACATTCCACATCTGCATATTACCTTGAAACAATACTTCATTTTCACGGGTAAAGGGTAAACCTTTTTGTTAAAACATATTTAAGGTATCTTGTCTGTCAATTAAAGTGCTGACATGCTTAGAAAATCATGTATTGACAAAAAAGAAGTACCTCATCAAAATTTTATCATCAAAATTTGAACTTTTTAGAGAAAAAATGACGTTTTGACCTTTATTTGACCTTCATGTTGTCCTTGAATCTCAAAGATATTTTACACTGCCTTTATAATCTTACATAAAACACAATAGGCAAGTTAAAAGACTTATTCTCCCCATTAAAAATGAAAGCTGACATGCCATAAGATATGAGTCTCTATCCGTTATGTCAACTTTCTGCTGCTTCACTTAAATATTTGAGTGCATTCGTAATCAGGCATTTTGTCATTTTGGCCCCTAAATATTCCAGATTGGTTCAAACTTTCTCTTAAAATGACCTGAAAATGTCTCAGAATCCTTTTTGAAAAATATATCTCACCTAAAAATATTTCCAGGATAAAATGTGTATTCTAGAAGAATTTGATAAGCTGCTAAATGGAAAATCCAAAGTCAAAATGCCTTAAATCATGAAATTGGGGTTAGCTTGACCTTGAATGACCTCTAGCATCATAACAATAGACCCTACCCTAGGTTGGTTGCATGGAATGGAAAGATTGTCTCACAACAAACATTTAGATACCAAACAATGCCTATAATGTTTGGTGCTCACAACTTTTATGACCTAAACAGTGGTCCCATACTAGCACCTTCTCACAACCCGTTCGTAAACACTTATTATAAGCATGAAATTATGCCACCTTCCACACCTCTATATTGACTTAAAACTACTTCATTTTTACAGGTAAAGGGGGGAAATGTTTTGCTAAAACATATTTAAGGTATCTTGTCTGTCAATCATTGTGGTAATGTGGTTAGGATATTATGTAATAACAAAACACAAACTACTCCATCAAAATTTCTTCATCAAAATATGAATTTTTTTAGAGAAAAAATGATGTTTTGACCTTTATTTCACCTTCATTTTTTCCTTTAATCTCAGAGATATTTTACACTGCCTTTATAATCTTACATGACAAACACAATAGGCAAGTAATGCCGCAAGTTGTATTAGGCTTATTCTCCCTATTGAAAATGAAAACTGACATACCATAAGATATGACTCGATCTGTTATGTCAACTTTCTGCTGCTTCACTTAAATATGTGAGTGCACCCGTAACCAGGCATTTTGTAATTTTGGTCCCTAAATATTCCAAATTGGTCCAGACTTTCTCTTGAAATGACCTAAAAGTGTCTCAGAATTTTTTTAAAAGTTATATCTCACCTAAAAATATTTCCAGGATAAAATATGTATTCTAGGAGAATTTGATAACCTGCTTAATGGAAAATTCAAAGACAAAATGCCTCAAATTATGAAATTAGGGTTAGTTTGACCTTGAATGACCTCTAGTATCGCAACAATAGACCCTACCCTTGGTTGGTTGCATGGAATGGAAAGACTGTCTTACAACAAAAAAATTGATACCAAACAATGCCTATAATGTTTGATGCTCACAACTTTTATGACCTAAACAGTGGTCCCATACTAGCACCTTCTCACAACCCGTTCGTAAACACTTATTATAAGCATGGAATAGCCAAATGCCACCTTCCACACCTCCATATTGACTTAAAACTACTTCATTTTGACCGGTAAATGGGAAAAAAAGATTTGTTGGACCAAATTTGAGATTATTTATCCGTCAATCATTGTGGTAACTTGGTTTGGAAATAAGATAATGACAAAACACAACTACTTCATCAAAATTTCTTGATCAAAATATGAAATTTTTAGAGGAAAAATGACATTTTGACCTTTATTTGACCTTCAACAACCCCTTAATTTCAATATTATTTTTTCATAATCTTCCAGATTGAGGAGAAAATTAAACCTGATGTTTTGGTACATCATCTGCTCCCTTCCTACTTATAAAACTTAAGATAAAGTCCTTTTGATTTTCAAATTTTTACCATTTTAGGCACTTTTTGGGGTCTCCAGGTGGGCTTGGTACCCTACTTTGTACCTTACAGCTCAAAATTGGACTTAAAATTCTAGTCAATGAACTTTCTAAAATGTTCAACAATTCCATTAAAAGACATTCCTTCAGAAAAAGGGGCTAGAAAAAATAAATACATATCGTCAAAAAAACTGAGAAGTTTATAAACGGAAACTTTGAATAGCGGACAATCCCAGATTCTTGATTTGGCAGCCATTTTGACCTTGAACGACATTTATTACATCATGGGATAGAGTTAGTTATGTATTTACTATTTCAAAAGATACTTCTCATTCATACCAACTTTTTGATACCAAACACTCATCCTTATGTTTGGTTTAAGCTGAGTTATGAGTGTTTTAGGGTGCCTTTCCTACCCCTATACCTATTATTCTGACCATTTTGGGGCCTTTTGACACATATTGGGGTGTCTAAGACATGATCCCATAAAAAAGATGTGCACCACTTCTAAAGTTTACATCCACCCTGGCGGTATGCCCCAAGTGCGTGCCTAAAACATGATACCAACGGAAATTTTCTAGCTCTCGGGTTAACCTGAATCCCAAAAATGGGTGGCTGGCTACTGTACTAATCTCTAATTGCAATTTTAAACTTACTTGGTAAATTTCAAAAAGGCATGCATTGTAATTGGATGTATTCTTTAGGTGGATGAATCTGAAATCGACCAAAAGTATATCAAATAAATATTTCAAAAATGTTTCAAATTTTTTCCACATGCAAAGTGTTGTAGAAAAGTGTATCAGGATCTAAGAGCAAACACACCACGAAAAAAACATAAGTCAAAATAGTGCCTCATAGTATAGCCTACTTATATCCTCATCCCTGCCATTGCCACTCTCCCTACAAGAAGTATAGTTTTTCGAAGCAGACACATATATACACATGCGTTTTTGTGTCCCTGTTCTAACCAAGAACAAGCACATAGTACGAATGGCTTCTGGTAGTGGTAATCCCGGGTGGTAATCTTAGCCCTGTTGCATGTAACTGCATAACGGTACGTACTAGTAAGTATGTGTGTATGCTTTTTAGTATCTATTTGTGTAGTTTATTGACTGTAATAAATAACAAAAGTGCTATACATGACAACTTAAAGGTATAAAAGAGACATATAGAACTAAGGAAAAGTAACAGCAAGAGCGAATGCAATCACGGGAAAATAAACTAGAACAAAACATACAAGAAAATTACATTGGGCAGCATATCAAAGTCGAGAACAAAAGGAGCATCCAAACACAAAGTCAGTGTTCAAAATCCGTGGGAGCAGGAGGATAATGATTTGATAAAGACGGTCCTGCCTTAGTAGTAACGATTACATGCTATTATATATATATGTATATAAGGTATTTGTGGGTCAGTTAAAGTATGAGCAAATAATTAACCGAAACAGCATTCTATCTTAATCAGATTTCTCTTTTTCTGTTTTAATCGCCTGCAATCAGCAGTTGATTTGGGTTAACCAATTTGATTATGAAATCCAAACCGTTTCACATCCATAGAAGTTACTTTGTTCTGCTATGAACGTATAGGGATAGGAACCTCTTGTTTTATGAACAAATTCTTGGAAAATCATGGTTAACCAATGCATGCTTCAAGTGACGTCAATGGTTGTTGGCATATCGTTTAAGTCACTGCCGTATTGCGACTAAGGCGTGGCCTGCCACTTGTAAGTGCTGGATGAAACCGGAGTATCTGTTTAAAATCACTCAATCTAATTTTGAGAGCTACCACATGATTGATAGGAAATAGCTGTTGAAATTCAATCGCTAATACATCATTTTTAATTTATGAGAAGATTAAGAGGTGTCAACCACATTTCTGCTGAGGTCCGTCTCCTGATAGCATCAAACATGATATGTACGTTAAACAGTCAACTAAAATGATGAGAGAGAGAGAGAAAGAGAGTTGCCACGTTAGACATGACCGACTGTTTAACCTGTGCCTAGAGCTTTCCAATGTATCATGTAACATGCAAGAATACCCTTATGTGCACTAAAATGTTTAACCAATTAATCCCTAAAGTGGCAAAAGCAGGTTTACAATTTTGATGAAACTTTTCAGATGAGAGCATAGTTGGGAAAGAAATTAGGAGAACTGTTTATCAGATCACTATCGTTCACACCACCTCCAATATATTGTAATACTATTCTAGTTATTGTCAAAAGCACCATAGATAAGTTCTATGGATGCGTAGAAAGTCCTTTTCTTCATGTTAGATATATCAACCATGCAATTGGGTAAGGGAAATTATGACTATTAGTGGTAACCATCCTGGTACAATGAATTGTGCACAATGCTGGAATAGAATGCTGGAATACAATCCTTCTAATTGAGGTTCATGGGTCTTATTGTAGTTGACTGCTTGGATTGTAGGTGCAGTTATCATGACTACTGAATTCAGCATGTTTTTATATGTTTATAAGGAAAATAAACACATCAGTTGTAAATTCTCAAACATGCTTAAATCTTGAATCCAAATAATACTAGTGGTAACCATCCTGGTACAATGAATGTGTTGTTTTGGACATGATTAATATTTTTTCGATAGAAAATATTTAGAAATTATATAAATGTTCTAATATGTTATGGACTGAGGGAGACATTTAGATATAGTTATTGTGTTAAATGATAAATAAGAAATGTTTAAGGGATTTTATTGAAGAGAAAATTGAAAGAAAGTTGTTTTAGACAAATGGGTTATATTCAGGTATTTTAAAGAATGTTTTTGTATTCATAGGCAGAGTAAGACAGACGTTAGCAATCAACCTGGTATTTAAATGGAAAGACATATTATGAGAAAAGAAGTGTTTAATAGGCATAAAAGTGAGATCATTGGATAAATCAGGGCATTTAGAATTACTTGTTAACCTATTCTTGACATTCTTAATCTTTACCTATATCAACTTATCTATGCAATTGTAATTAATCCAACCTGGGAAGGAATCCTGTTTGTGAAGTACATGAAAGGGATTAGTGATAACACACAGGAAAGTGGCATGTCATCAATTCCAATTAATATCCTTTGAAGAAAATGTGGCATGTTATAACGCTATCACCAACCTTTGATAAACAATAAAGGTTTCTTTATGAGACATTGATATATACTAATAAAGAAACCAGGTAGATTATGACTATCATGAAGGTTACTCTTTTTGGAAGATTTGGTGGTCCTGAAAAGGACCTTTTGGTGTGCCAAATGAGGCGACTAGCGTCTAGAAAGATGGTCAGTCACAACTGCCAAAATCAGATCTTCTGTTGCTTCTCTGTTGCTTGTAGGGGCTGTATAGCCAGGCAGGAAATGAGCAATTCCTTCCTGTGCTCTTTGCATAATGGAGATAGAATCTTCACTGCTAAACAAGAGATCCCCTTAGGATCTCTTCACTGCCAAAACAGTTTGAAGGAGGTCTCTCTCTCTGCATGGTTGGTCCTGGACTCTTAACCTATGCTCTTGGAGTCTCCTTCTGTACTGGTACTCTGCCTCACCTTCCCTTCTATTACGGTTATTTACTATAGTCTGTCTATCAACAGACATGACTCTAGTAGCACGGGTCCTATCATATTTGTTGCTATTAAGCCTGTGTAGCTTAGCTGCTTTGATGATGATACCCTCAAAACAATAGAATTTTTGCAAGAGAGAAACCTCCTGGCAAAGAGTCAAAATGTGACCGATGCCATTCTGACATGAAATTTAGAAAGTATCCTACAAAGGATTTGTATGGTTGGGTGTGTGGCCATAAAGTATGTAAAAATGCAAAAAAGGGTCTTCGCATTGGCTCTTGGTTTTCTCAAATGAGAATTCCTATTCAGAAAATAGTTCATCTGATTTATCTCTGGAGTAATCACCACTCAGTAACATCAGCCAGCACTGATACTGGTGTCTCTCATAGAGCTATCATTCAAAATTATCAATACCTGAGAGATGTTTGCTCAGGAAAACTAATGTCAGTTGATGAAAAATTAGGAGGTCCTGGAATTATAGTCCAGATTGTCGAATCTCTGTTTCGTCACAAACCCAAATATCAGCGTGGTCGTAGACCAGCATCTGAACAGTGGGTATTTGGTATGGCTGATACTAGCTATAAGCCTGCCAAAGTACATATGGAAATGGTTGCAAGGAGAGATGCAGAAACTCTGCAAAAATCTTTCAAAAAGAGTAACCCAAACGATAGCTTAAGGTCCTTTTCAGGACCAAAAAGTGTTATTTTATATACTACCAAACTATAATAAAGATATATTTCACTAAATATTTTTATGATGATCCCTATTTGATGTAGGCAAGCAAGTAATTGCAAGTTGTCACATCCTAGGGATTACCAGTCAAATATACATGCCACTTTTAATTGCTTAGCAATTGAATGCATGATCACATGATTCTCCATCAGTCATGAAATCATTTCAGGTTACACTGTAGAGATATGCGCTGCTCTCAGCAGTGTCTCCTGAAATGATGCTTCTGTTATATAACCATTCTAAATTATGTTCTTCAAATTATATTACATTCATATTATACTTCTAAATTATTCAAAAAATCATTTCAGGTTGCACTGTAGAGATGCACTGCTCTCAGCAGTGTCTCCTGAAATGATGCTTCTCTTATATAACCAAAATCTAAATTATGCTCTTCAAAATTATCAAAATTCATCTGTTACATTCAAATCATACTTCTAAATTATTAGAATTCAAAATTCATCTATTACATATTATACTTCTTTTTTTTATAAATATTGCCAGTACCTTTTCAAAGTTACATGTACATCTTTCACTCTTACTATTTTCATCTTCAAAATTATCAAAATTCAAATCTATTTTATATCACTTTTATATGTCTTACCTAGATAAATATCTAGATAAGATATCCTCCTCCTCTGGAGGGAATTAACACAGTTACACTTGGGCACAATACCCACAATGCCAATTGACTGACCAACAATCCTCGGATACAATGCTGGAATACAATGCTGGAATACAATTCATTGTACCAGGATGGTTACCACTAAAAGTCATAATTTAGATATATCAACCATGCAATTGGGTAAGAAACAAATTTATTCAAAACATTTCACAGCTGAGAGTATTAATGAGGGTTGGGTAATGGAGGAACTATAAAAGAATTTTGTTTTGTTTTGGCAAAAACGCGTAGCCACCTGGCGGCGGGGCGGGAAGATCAAAGGAATTAACTTTCGAGTCTGCCAATAGAGGGCGATTAGTGTCACTAGCTTATAATCCAGTGAAATAACCCAATGCAAGAGGTTGTGAGATAGGTGCTTATATTAACTGTTCAGGAGGGAAATCGTGCTGTTTTGCATGGGGCGCCCGCGGTTGCAAAAATAGGGCTTGTTGTAGTGTGGTTGTGGGGATCCGTGTGCCGAAACTGATGGCCGGCGCACGGATCCAAGGCCCTAGTACAGCGCATCACTGGTTGCACACTCCATAATTGTGGAAGTAAACTGGTTGAAATCACTTTGTATGTCTTACATTCTTTTACACCACCCACCCCAGCACTAATTCTAATCATTTACGTGTATAAACTGGTTTACTTCCTAAAAAATATCTTATATAAGAATACTAGTCTTTTAACCATTTTAATTTCCATGAAACTCTACAAAGAAAATCCTACTTCATAAATCTCAACCATCTGAGATTCAAAAGCTAATAGAGTGACATGTAATTTCCTTAATGTTCCAGCTAAGAGCATTGCGTAGATAGTTTAGACAAATTTTAGAAACATTTTAAATGAGCAATTCTGATTTTTTTTTCATTAAAGTAGCACATGGGGTTCAAACCAGGAATTCAAGAAACACCATCTTAACCCTACTCCTGAGTGGTAGCAGGTAGAAAATATCATAACCAAGGGTCCTTAGTCAACCCATATTCTATGTCATTTCAATATCTACAACTTTTCACTCAAATGACATAATCTCACTACTTGCACAGGTGCATTTAACTAGCTTACAATGGTTCTCATCACCATAACTTAAGTAAATTATCATATTAAGTAAATTACCTTGATTCAGATATTTAAGTAGTTTGATATATTGGCTAGATTTACATTTAATACATCTGACACAACTTAAAAGAGAGCCAAATCTGATTAGATAAATTAGCCATCCACGCCAATAGAATAAATCTTTTCTAAGGACAAATTCTGATTTAATACATTACTACAAGTTAATGTTCCTATTCCATACTTAAAAACCCTTATAAATCCGTGAAAGGCAGTCAGTAGCGTGTCATGACTGCACGATTCCGGGATAAAGTACATGCAATTACGAGACGAGTGTACAGGCTTGGTACAGTATTTGAATTTGGCGCCAATACTACGCGGTCGATGACGTCACC
>OZ012698.1:22567689-22572689 GCA_963942565.1 Maea johnstoni | reverse complement strand
TAGAATCTACGATACAAAAGACATTTTCATTATTTACACATTGCCAACTCACATGACTTGTTAGTTTTATGACAGTGCTGTTCAAGGGTTGGAACGATTCCAAAACCCACATAGATAGAGAGGGTGAGGGGTGCAATTGAGATTTTCAAATGCTATCCCAATTCTAGCGGAAAGCACGAGTCACGACATCATAATACTATCAAGAATTTAAGAAAGTGTTTTGTATAAGTCGTGATGAAGTACTACAGTGCCAACATTTAATAGCTGCACTAAATGCGTGGGCAATCCGGGCACAATAGACAAACGTATACCCGGTTGCTATCCAGTTTCCTTGGCATGGATGTACGGATGACCTTATAACTGATCATAGCTCTGATTCGTCAGCTATATGTGTCATTGGTGTGTTTGCATTATTTTCTTGACATCTTAGCATGGCTTTTTATACAGCCAGACATTGGCAGACGCCCGGTCGACTGGTGCAGAAATTAAATATCTGTACCGTAGTACTCGATTGTGCATGAACTCAAGTCGTGTTACTAGTGAAATGGTAGCCCCATGTTTCGTTGAAGAAGTGTTCGAATACGAAGCTTATAATACGTAGGTGGCTACACAGGTATCCCACTGGCGGCACATTATATTGCAAAATTGTGCTTGATGTGTGTATCTGTTGTGTATTTAAGGTTTGGACAACGGCCCCTCAAAGCTGACCCAGGTTCAAAATGAGATTATACATGCCACCTTTTAAAAAGGTCCTACCACAAACCCGTCCTGTCAACATTCCTCAGTTATAGTAAAAGAAAAGGCATGAAGGTGCCAATGCAGGTATCCATTTTGAGCAGGCTTGCTGCATCGCCTGAGCACCTTCCTTCCACTGGTGAAGAGATACAGTACCGGCATCTAAATTCTGCACTAAATGCGTGGGCAGCCCGGGTATAACAAACGACCACAGGCCCGATTGGCACAAAACTTCTTGAGCGTGGATGCATGGATGACCTCATACCTGAACATAGCCGACGTCCGGTCGACTGGTGCACGAATGAAATGTCTGTACTGAAGCAATGGGACGAAGTCACTACAGTAGTTTCCTATCTCAATGGATAGGAAATGCAGTTAAAAACAAGTGTATTGACTCTAAACAATTATATACGAAGGCAGAGGAAAATATTCAAAGAAACTAAACATTCTGCATTGTGATACAATTGTGGCTAGCCGCGTGGATTGCAATGATCTAGAGGCCACCAAAGTGTTTTGTCTATCTATAAGTCGCGTTGAAATACTCGATTGTGCATGTAATCACGTACAGTGCTGGCATTAAATTCCTGCAATAAATGCGTGGGCAGCCCGGACATAATACACGACCGCACGCCTGATCACCACCCAGTTTCCACACGTCCCTGACCTCACAACTGAAGGTAGCTTTGATTCGCAAGCCACGTGGGTCATTGACGTGCTTGGCTTATTTCTTTGACATGTTATCTATGGATCTTTGTACAACCAAGCACTGACAGGCGTCCGGTCGACTGGTGCAGGAATTAAACGATTGTACTGTAGTGTAACTATTTACGTCTAAGGCCCATGGTTTGTTGAATAGGTTTTCGAATATGAAGCTAATAATACGTAGGCTATGACACAGGTATGCCACTGAGTGGCAAGGTATATTGTGAAGAAGTGCTTGGCATGTTTATCTGTACTATAATGCCCTTAAAAGCTGACCTATTTTATTGAATAGGAAGGCGTTGGGTCAAGGCCAACGTATACTAGTAGATGGCATCTGTTTCATGAACGTTACACTCTACTGGTTCTTTGAGAAGAGTGGCTAACCACACACACAAGTGTTTATATATATATATATATATATATATATATATATATATATATATATATATATATATATATATATATATATATATATATATATATTATATATATATATATATATATATATATATATATATATATATATATATATATATATATATATATATATATATATATGTATATATATATACATACATGCCTGCATGCATGCATGCATACATACATACATACATACATACATACATACATATATATATATATATATATATATATATATATATATATATATATATATATATATATATATATATATATATATATATATATATATATATATATATATATATATATATATATATATATAGATATATAGATATATATATAGATATATATGAATATATATATATATATATATATATATATATATATATATATATATATATATATATATATATATATATATATATATATATATATATATATATATATATATTTATACAAGTGTGTCTGTGTCTGTGTCTGTGTGTATGTGTAGCTAATGCTAAGGAGTGAATATAACACATGTGACGATTACTCTATGGCTCTTGACCAATCTTCACGTGAGGCATAATAAATCTAAATGACTAATGCTGGATTACAAAACAACTCTAATGCATAGAATATTTGTGCCTGGCTTTATCATCTAGAAACTTGTTGATGGTAAGTTCATGAAATTTTCCTCAATAATCTAAATAACCCTTTAGTAAGGATTTAAAATGTCAAATGGGTGCCTAATTTGTTAAAAAGGATATTACGTTGTAATTAGCTTAACTGTATATAACTTGTGGATGCAAGTTAAATACATTTTATTCATAAAAACTTCAACATATAAGGGTTAATTAGTACACAACTTCCAGGGTTACTTTTGTGCTATAAAATCCTGGATTATACTGTCTTTTGAAATAATTTTACAGTGGATAATATTTCCGGTAATTTCCGCGCTGCGAAGGATTATTGGGATACGTTGGCACCAATCTGCCAACCACAACTTCAACATGTAAAACAGATGCCTTCTAAAGAACTTCAGGGTGACGAGGGTTAAGAATGTGTGGTTTTAGCGGGGTTTGTAAGGCCCAAACAGTGTACTGTTTTATAACACAGAATAGGCTCACAATCAGTTAGGCCATTGAACTCTTTGGAAAACTCATCTTTCCAATGCTAAAAAGAGCCGTTTGTATTGATGTCACTGACTATTACTATTTTTATTAGTGTAAATATTATTATTATTATTATTATCATTATTATTATTATTATTATTGTTATTATTATTATTATTATTATTATTATTATCATTATTATTATTATTATTATAATTATTATTATTATTATTATTATTATTATTATTATTATTATTATCATTACCCATTCGAAAACTCGCCATTTCCTTTGGCTATACGATTCTTAGTTCTGGCTACACGTATTCTGGGCATGGACAGCCCTGCTTTCTGACCATGAACGTCACACACTGGGCCAGATTCGAGACCCCTGGGATAGCCAGGTCTTTACTATAGCGCATATAGTAATTGTTCTCTCGCTGCATATCCATTCTTTTATTCATCTGAGGTGTTACCTTCACGAATGTCTATCGTGTGTCTATTCATGTATGGTTCATTCATTTTACCCTTTTTGATACAGTAATAAAAATGTGCCCTTTTATTTCACAGATAAGCCAGTTTTGTCTCGACGTGAAATATCGCCATAATGGCTGTGGGATACGGATTCATCAGTACGCTTATTGTACTCTGCGCATTTGCCTTTCCAAGTATTTGGGCCCTGACGGCAACTGAGCTTGCTGCCTTCAAGACTACTGGCGATACCGAGCAGAATACAAAGTTGAAGGGAACTGTACGTCTAACTATACACTTAATACATTTTCTTGTCAACAATTCTGTTTTTATTCTCGCTGCTTATTGGTCAATAGGTGTTAGACACGTAGCCGTTCACACAATGTAAATGTGATATCGAACCTCTGAATTTCATATCACCCCTTAGCTCACCACTATAAAAAATATCGCTTCTTAACCAGCGATGTGATGTAGTTGATTTGTTCTTGCCATTGAAGAGCAGGTGATAAATGCGTTAACCACTGTTAGAAAGTGTGATCCCATATGTTATTCGCCTTTCTCCTCCGTATTACACTCGGCTGCGCCTCGGGTGACTTCGGGTGGATAGCAGATATGACCACACTTTCTAACAGAGTGTAACTAATAATACCAATCTCTGGTGGTGTTTTCTTCGCATACAATCCCATGTATAGCTATTGTAAAAAAGTTTCTTATATTCATGTAACAATTCCACATTTGTTTCACGAATTACTTCTTCGGTAATATTATCTTCCATTAAATGGTCGATTCGGATTTCATGTTTTATTTTGTTTTGTCTTTCTTTTTTCGCTTTTTTAGGATATCAGGTATTTCAACATAGTGAATGTCTTGGACATATTGAATATTTCCTTTTATAAAAAAAATCCTTTCATCTCCGTACAATACTTTTTAAAAACTAAACCCTTTTTTAACTTTTAAAAGGTATCTGTGACAACCACAAACGCGTACCATACCATCACCAGTAACGGTATACCGGACCATGCCACAGGGACGTTTCCTGCCCAGTCGAACCCTAACTCCATACAACAGCAAACCCACGAATTCCGCGTACCCGAAAACCCAACTGCCCTCAGTGAACCCGCATGCCTGCCTATGGGACCAGTAAGTACAGAAGAAATTTGGAATTTAGAAATTCAATTATCGTCACTTTTACTGCCAGGGAAGGAAGAAAGGTTTGGGGTTTTACGTCGCTTTCAACAGCTTAGGTCATATCGGGACGAGATAGAAACCTGTAACTGGGAACAAATTCCCTTCTCTTCACGAATAGTTCCAAAGGGTCTTTCAGTTGCAGATGGGCCATAGACAGTCCTCCACAACGCCGCACATTTATATAGCGACCAAGCCAACCCGCTATTTTGGGCACCCAGCAGAGACTCAAACCCGCAAACTCATGCTTTGGAGCCACTACTGTAGGTCACGGCGGACCCCCTTTCCCTCTTTCCCGGACCCCCTAATAGTCCGGCAGCCAAAACCCATTTTGGGGGTGAACCTGTTTTTGTCAGGTATAGTTTTTTTATGATTAATTATAAGAAAATAAGG
>OZ012698.1:22435189-22565189 GCA_963942565.1 Maea johnstoni | reverse complement strand
TTACCAAAACAGCAGAAAAAATATATTTAAATTTATTTTCTCTAACGTTTTTCCAAAAACAGCAGAAAAAAAATATTTAAATTTATTTTCTCCAACGTTTTTCCAAAAACAGGAGAAAAAATATATTTAAATATATTTTCTCTTACGTTTTTCTAAAAACAGCAGAAAAAAAATATTTAAATATATTTTCTCCAACGTTTTTCCAAAAACAGGAGAAAAAATATATTTAAATATATTTTCTCAATCGTTTTTCCAAAAACAGCAGAAAAAAAATATTTAAATATATTTTCTCTGCTGTTTCAAATAGTTTGCCCTTCTCCCGCTAGATGTCCCCCTTCACCACTTCCAAGGGAGCACTCATTATTTGAATTTGATAGTATGTGGTGACCAAAATGGCATGTAAAAGTGGACAAAAAAGACATTTTGGAACATTCATAATTGATATTGAATATTGATAAATGAATGAGGAATTTCATAGTTCATTTATGAATTGCAAATATTCACTTTTCATTATGCGAGCGGTTTGAATTGTTGTGACCCAACTTCCGTGTCTACGACGGTCATGAGAGTGGCATGGGGAAAGATCGACTCTGTATTAAAGGAGCATAGGCACGGCCACTTTGCACCTTATCAGTTACTCAGGAAATCACAAGTTTGCCTGAGGGGGGGGGGGGTCTAGTATTTAACAAATGATAAACATGATTCGAGAACGCCCCGACCAACTTCCAGTTTGGTACGACATTTGTACTTAGTGTTATAAATTCGTCGCCTATTCAAGGATTGGCTTCGTAGCCTAGAGGTTAATTGTCCGGCTCTCACGCGGACGATACGGGTTCAATTCGCCGACTCGGATGACCTTTTTTCATAACTTTTTTTCTTTTTTTTTTTGAAGATAGAAAATGAAACAATTTTTTCTGTCTATATCTGACCCCATATATATAAATATATATATATATATATATATATATATATATATATATATATATATATATATATATATATATATATATATATATATATATATATATATATATACACACACAAATATATCCAGTTTCTTCTGCCCCCACACGACCCCCTTCCCCCAGAGAAAAGTGAATAAGTATATATATATATATATATATATATATATATATATATATATATATATATATATATATATATATATATATATATATATATATATATATATATATATATGCATGCATGCATACATACATACATACATACTTATTCACTTTTCTCTGGGGGGAGGGGGTCGTGTGGGGGCAGAAGAAACTGGATATATTTGTATATATATATATATATATATATATATATATATATATATATATATATATATATATATATATATATATATATATATATATATATATATATATATATATATATATATATATATATATATTTGGGGTCAGATATAGACAGAAAAAATTGTTTCATTTTCTATCTTCAAAAATAAAAAAGAAACAAAGTTATGAAAAAAGGTCATCTGAGTCGGCGAATTGAACCCGTATCGTCCGCGTGAGAGCCGGACAATTAACCTCTAGGCTACGAAGCCAGTCCTTGGATAACGGAGAATTTATAACACTAAGTACAAATGTCGTACCAAACTGGAAGTTGGTCGGGGCTTAGAAGACCAACACATGGAATGGAAACCAGCCGGTCAATCTGAACATGCTAGCCTCAACCAGTGTCAATTAATAGTCGCTAATAGGTGCTCTGGGCACCCCCAGCAGGTGGTGGAGATAAGGTTTCTCTGTAATGTAATCGATGCGGGAGCCCTGATTGGTCCTTGTTCCCACGTGACCTCGTGCTGCTGCCTTATCTGCTAGTCCTGGCATGAGGCTAGCATGTAACTATAGGGCATATAGTAATTGGTCTCTCGTTACATATCCATTCGTTTCTTAATCCAAGGTCGGGGCGTTCTCGAATCATGTTTATCATTTGTTAAATACTAGACCCCCCCCCTCAGGTAAACTTGTGATTTCCTGAGTAACTGATAAGGTGCAAAGTGGCCGTGTCTATGCTCCTTTAATACAGAGTCGATCTTTTCCCATGCCACTCTCATGACCGTCGTAGACACGGAAGTTGGGTCACAACAATTCAAACCGCTCGCATAATGAAAAGTGAATATTTGCAATTCATAAATGAACTATGAAACTCCTCATTCATTTATCAATATTCAATATCAATTATGAATGTTCCAAAATGTCTTTTTTGTCCACTTTTACATGCCATTTTGGTCACCACATACTATCAAATTCAAATAATGAGTGCTCCCTTGGAAGTGGTGAGGGGGGACATCTAGCGGGAGAAGGGCAAACTATTTGAAACAGCAGAGAAAATATATTTAAATATTTTTTTTCTGCTGTTTTTGGAAAAACGATGGAGAAAATATATTCAAATATATTTTTTCTCCTGTTTTTGGAAAAACGTTGGAGAAAATATATTTAAATATTTTTTTTCTGCTGTTTTTAGAAAAACGTAAGAGAAAATATATTTAAATATATTTTTTCTCCTGTTTTTGGAAAAACGTTGGAGAAAATAAATTTAAATATTTTTTTTCTGCTGTTTTTGGAAAAACGTTAGAGAAAATAAATTTAAATATATTTTTTCTGCTGTTTTGGTAAAAAAACGGTGGAGAAAATAAATTTAAATTTTTTTTTCTGCTGTTCACACTTGCACCATCGTACAACAACGTAGAGATAGAAGTGTTTTTAATTAGAGACTAAAAACCCAGATAGGGCCCCGTTGAAAGAGGTACTGGGAGGACAGTATAATTACAGAGAAGGGGGAAGGCAAGTGTTGCGGCAAGGCGCTAAAGGCCGCAGGAGGAATAGAAAGTGGCAGTGTAGTAAGGATCCGTGCGCCCAAAAAGTGAGTGGCGGGCGCACGGATCCAAGCCCAAAGTACAGGTGGAAGGTGCATGGATAGGGCACTGATGATCACGTGGGGACGTGTGAAAGGGCAGATAGAAGGTAGATGGGTGGGAGTTGCATAAAGTAATGCCTTATAGTTAAGTGCTGGACTCATGTCAGGAGTACCACATAAGCCATCAGCGCGGGCTCACGTGGGAACAAGGACCAATCAGGGCTCTCGCATCGATTACATTACTGAGACACCTTATCTCCACCACCAGCTGGGGGTGCCCAAAGCACCAATTTCTGGCCTATTAGCGGCTATTAGTTGACATTAGTTGAGGCTTGCATGTTCATGTTGACCGGCTGGTTTCGAATCCACTTGTGTTTGGTGATCTAAGGTAAAGTCATGTGCAGCAAGTGTGCATGCAAGTGTCCTTCATCAGGCAACAGATATAAATTAATACTTACACCCATTAAACTTCACAGATCTCAATTTTTATATGAAGGCTAGGCATTACTTGCATCCATTAAACTATATATTTTCTCGAAGAAATTCCTAACTTCACAACTGTGGAAATGTTTATTATAATAAATCAAAGATAAAAGATTGTTTTTAGTCTAAGCCCAACATAAAGTCATCGGCCCTTATAGCGAACGGCAATTCAGGCAGACGTCTTTTCTGGGATCAACGGTTTTGACCAACAATTCATTTTAGCAAAGTTAAGTAAAAAACATAATAGAAATAAAGCCACCGTTATTTTGAGTATGAAATATTTCTAAGTACCACACGAAGCACTGGGCGGGTGGAAAAAAAAATTGCACGATCGAGAGATGGAATCGAACCCGCGACCCTAGGATCGGGAGTCGACTGGGCTATCAATCAGGCTATTCCTTCTACTGTGTGAGACGGAGTGAAAAGAGAAGCATATTGATGAAATCCCGCAACTCTATTTGGGATCGTTCCTAGTATTCCGAGTCATTCTTGTCATTTACGTGACTGACAACCGTAGTAGATCTTTGTTAGGTACATGTACCACTAAGCCACTTTTATCAATGACTCCACACATTTACATACGGCCCGAAACTGATATGACCTACCTTCGTCACCTTTGGTAAATAACCAAATCAAATATGGCGCCTGTTGTCTAACTACTGCCAGACGGCTCGCCATCACCCGAATGTCGTTAGAACCCAATAAGGAGCGCCAAAATAGCTGAAAAATTGTATTTGATCTTTTAATCTAATGCCTTTTCAAATAAATAAACAATAATAACTATATGAATACGCCTTTACATGTCGTTAACTTTGTGGCATCGCCAGTTTCGCAATCCAATTTTCCTAGTGCTATGAACTTGCTATTCTGAGGTTCAATTAGTTACATCTGCTGCCGTTTCACTTTTGGGGCGCTTTGCGCTGCATGAACATTTGCGTCTAGTCTATCCTCTCAAGGCCTGCACACAGGGATGCTCTTTCAGTGATACCCAAGCAGGGTCTTAGCCAGGATTTAGAAACTGGGTGCGCCCGTGCCTAAAAGTAGGCAGTTGTAAAAATTTTGGGCGTCCACATTTCTAAGGGGGGCCACAATATACTCAAATTTCAACCATAAACATGTATATCCTTGTACAATGTCATGGGAATTATATGGAGATAATAGATTCAATTATATACTTAAGATTGACATTTTAAGAAATTCCCCACAAAAAAGTTTGGGTGTCCTGAGGGGTGCTTTTTAAGGTGTTGGGTGTCCAAAAAAACTATGTACCCAAGTCCTGTAACCTGTCCCCTCTCCTGTTCTCCTGTCCAATACACATAGTATAGATAATCCCCTCATGTACTGTATAACTGGAATTTTTTACAGGCATTTGATTTTCGCTATTTTCACGCTCCCCATGATAGTGCGAAAATAGCATCCTCAAATAAATATCTTTATAGTAATAAATATAGTTATAGTGCTTGAATGTGCGAATTTAAAGTAACACAAGTACCCTCCAGCATGACTGTAAAGTGAAATTGTTAGCACTCCAAATTAAAGCCGTATATAGTATGCAACATAAGGATATCAATATCAATATCGTTTTCAGATACCACTACCATCAGGACCCGACCTGCCTGTACACTAACATGAGAAATGAGAAGTTTCTGGGAGTGGCGTATGATGGCTTCCCCATATATGGACCCCTGGATGCCAATGGCAAGACTATCACCAACAAGGACCTCGACAAATGCCATGGGATGACCGTTAACGGCAAATACCGATACATCGCCAATTCCGAGTTCCCGTACATCATGGGATGTTTTAAGGCCAAATTCCAGGGAAGGTCCCCTCCCGGTGGGAAGTGCTTTTTCGCCTACAATCATAGTCCGGCCACCAGGGGTCAGTTCAGTATGCTTTTGTCGGCTCTCCTTATTTGGCTAACGCTCTCTGTCTATTAGGGCGGCATGCAAATTTTAACCCTTCCAATGCTAAGGTTACTTTTGTCCGTAAGCACAAGGATGCAAAGATTTTTGAAAACCAACTAAACCCCTTTCATGTTGGTATTCATTGAATAGCTCTTGCGGAGTACTCAGATGAGTACCCATGTGCCAGGGTTTCAGTAATTCTTAAGGTTTTAAGCATCATTTTGTATTGGCCAAATTAGCCATTAACAGCTTAAGGGTTAGAACTCCATAGAAAGGATCGCATGCAAATTTTAAGCCTTTCGGTTGCCGAGGCTACTTATGTACAAAGTACAAGCCTGCAAATTAATTTTTAAAAAATACTTTAACCCTGTCATGTTTGTATATGTTTGAAAGCTCTTTCCAAGTACTATCAGAAGAAATCAAGATTTCAACCATTTATCAGCTTTTTGTATCATTTCCTTTGTATTATCTAATCATAACTACTAGTAGCAGAAGGAATAATACATTGTATTACAAGGTACTGTATAACCGGTATTTTTACAAGCATTTGATTCGTATGATAGCACCAAAATAACATCCTTCAAATGAATATCTATTGTCATAAATATGTAGTTTGAATGTGCAAATTTAAAGTAGCACAAATACCCTCCAGCAGGGCTGTAAAGCAAAATTCATAGGACTCCAAATTTAAGCCATATACAGTAACCCTACTCAAAGTATTGGCCAGCTGTGTTCCAGAGCATCCCATGGGGACCCAATGTCATAGTTAAAACATAATGTGACGCCCATACACGAGGTCAAAAATTGATAAAAAGGCAGATTACGGAAACATTATTGAATACATTTCTACATTTGAGATGAGAAAATTGCTTGCCAAGTTGGAATTAGCGTATGAGCGTTAAAGACATTGATTTTTTGATAATTTCTTTTTCTTATATTTCCTTTTAAAAAGTCTGTGATGTAAAACCCTGTGTTGAATATTTGGAATGCATGCTTTGATTCAGTGTATGATTTCTCCTAAACAGCTCTGACATTTTCACTGCTTATTGCTTTCCCATATATTAATTAATATATTTTATAAAACGGTTAATGCTTTATGTATGGATTTCTTTGTATGCATTTCTAAAGTCTTTGTTAATAAAATTGTTCATGAAAAATTGTTGGTATATCGTTATTATTATTATAGAAGTTTCGTATTTCAAATACTTATAATGATTTATCCTAAAATACAATTACGGTCTGATATACAAATTTCTTTGTATGTATTTCTACAGCACTTCTTGGCTTGTTAACAATACATGTATTTCTCATAAAGAAATTTTTTAGCATATTATTCTCATGCATTGTGTTCCTAGTATTAATCTGTTCATTTATTGATTATGAACTAATTTTTTTGTGCCCCATTTCCAATCAAGTTAACTTTTAACACGAAATATACTTGTAGTGTACAAGGCATAGGGTCAGTCAAGTTTTTGTCTGGTAAGTTGCCTAAGTAGTCTAGTAGAAACCCTCATGATACATTTTTTTAACTCACATTTTTTAAATCCTTAGGTGTTGTATTTAACTAATTCTTTTGTTCCCCGTGCCAACTCATGTTCCATAGGTCTGCTCAGAGGCCATCTTGAATATCCATAAAACAGCAAAAAATAACGAAAAAATAGGGGTAGGGGTAACCTTATTAATCATAACTTCAGTTATATTGATACATTTTCAACAAATGAGGTCTTAAAATGAAATATTTCTTTGCGCAAATTCTAATACCAGTCACGTTCCGATTGGTAAATTATAACGGTTCATATACCATAAAGAAAATACTGCATCCCTTGGAGTGTTACATATATAGGCCTTTATTACATCGCCATTTCACTTCCAGAGAGGCTCAGTTGCTGCTTAGGATTATTTTCAGGAGTTGAAATAGATACATTTAAATTAGCTGGCAAACTTGTCCAAGCTTCACCAGTTTTATAATTTTGATCGGCAGTTTCGAGCTTCCATAGCAAATTGTCTAAATTGTAGCTTGCTTAAAATGTACTAAGACTACTCAAATCTTTTCTTGTCCTAGGTGATTTCAATACAGAAATTCTAGGCGGAGAAAAGAAAGGAAAAATGAAACGAAGTGTGGGTTTTATGATTTTATTGAAAAAAAAACTGAAATCATTCTCAAACCTTGTTGTCATACCATACATCACTAATTGTAATAAGAGATCCAGTTCACTGTCCGAGGAATAGCCATTTTTAAATAGTGTAGACAGAAATTTAAGGTCTGGTCTATACAAATAGAGGGGAAAAGCCACAATATTCATGCTTTCTTATCACTACAATAAAATGACCTTTTTTCTATACTTATAATTTGAGGAGTAACTCAAACCTTATTTTTCAGTTGATCATATTTTGTTTATACACACACAGTTTGTACATATATAGGTACGTATATTTGTAAATATGTATATATGTATATATATATATGTGTATATATATATATATATATATACATTTATATACACACATATATATATATATATATATATATATATATATATATATATATATATATATATATATACATACATATATATATATACATACATACATATAAAAATATATATATATATATATATATATATATATATATATATATATATATATATATATACATACACACATATATATATATATATATATATATATATATATATATATATATATATATACATATATTTATACATACATACAATCACACATGTGCATGTTTTAATTTGGGTGTGTATAAAAATGGGACCTCAAACACTGTCAACCCGATTATAATTGATTGCAGTTTAATTTTACTAGAACATTAACCATATTAACATTAATTTATTATGCTCCCAGTTAAGGGAGTAAATAATGATGTGCTGTTTCCCCTCTTTTTGAACAGAACTGACTAAAATAGAATCATTTCATTAAAATCTTAAGTCTTGGGGTTGTCGTTCAATGACTAGGATGCCACCAAGTGTGTAATCAATGAATCATAATTTCGGCATCGGACTCTAGGGCATATTGTATAGCGATAATGAGTAATTTTCAAGAGACGTCTTTTCCGTTCACGATCTATCCATGAGATGATGTTTCAGACATATGAGTAAGAACAAGAAAACATCCCAACTTTTTGAAGTTATACCTACCTAGCCTCCTCCTCATCATCATCCATGTGCGTCCACCTCCCTTCCCCCCCCCCCCCCCCCTTCTGCCCCCTGCCCCCGTACATCAACAGCAAAACCTAACTCCCAAGCTAATCTTACCCCAATTTAAACCCTCCCTTACCCTTTCTTGTTCTCCCTGAGATGTCATAGCCTGTAGTAAAAGAAAAACCCATCCCTGCCCCACCCCTCCCCCTCGTGTAAGTCTCAACATTTCTCATCCCTCCCGCCCCACCCACTCCCTACCTTCTCATCACCTCTTTAAGTGCAGCAAAATTCACCATGTAGATCTGGTAATAAAGGTGACCAGGACAATTTTTCGAAAAATAATATTAACATAACTAATAGATAAATTATCGTCATCATGCAGTCAATACAGAATTCTAAAAAAAAAAAAGAAAAAAAGAAAAATCCAAGTTTTTTTTGTTCAATTCTAATATTTTTTGTAAAAAAATGCAAGAAGTGATGATCACATTTACCACTAGATTTACATAAAAAGTCCTCATCAAAGCACAGCATGGGATCCACGGGAAGCTAGCTACTGAATTCTCGCACATAACCTCCACAGCTTTCTTTGTACCACGCACACAGTTCACCTGAGCCAGCTGCATATAATAAGAGTTCCCACAGAGAAAACGATGAAAAACGACGACGACAGAAAAAATGAGGAACACTAGAAGCGTGTGGGACATTTTTTTTCCTATGCATTTTTTTTTCCTAGGATCGTGGTGCACCTCCTGTAGTATCTGGCCGAGAAATCAAACTCCTGCGTGAGGGTAGTAGTAGACATGTAATGCATTGGCTTGGAGCCTATCGATGCTTGGTTTCCAGCCCAGACACCAGGGGGCAGCACTGCGCTCACTTTCCGGGGTTGAAGCTGAAGGATAAGCGAGGCCGCGCGTTTTTCTTGTTAAGTATGAGCTCCTGATCTTGCTGCTTCGCCTTTTTGTCGTTGTCCTCTCGCCTCTGTTTTTCCTCCAGCATTTTACGCTGTTCTTCCACTAATTTTAATTGTTCCTCAGCCTGAAATAATTATAATAATAATAATAATAATAATAATAATAACAATAATAATAATGATAATAACAATAATAATGATGATAATAATAATAGTAATAATATTAATAGTAATAATAATAATAATAATAATAATAATAATAATAATGATAATAATAATAATAGTAATAATAATAATAATAATAATAATAATAATAATAGTAATAATAATAATAATAATAATAATAATAATAATAATAATAATAATAATAATAATAATAATAAAAATAATAATAATAATAATAATAATGATAATAATCATTATTTCGTGAGGGTAACACAGTCAAATACAGGATTTAATTTTAGCTGTGGCCCTCAGATTTAAGCATTATAACTTTCATGCTTCAGGCCACAGAGTTGAAAATTGTTCCTCAGGGTATAGTTTCTTTTAATGATGAGAGAGATGGAATTCAACAGAAGCGAATGACACAATTGTTTAGATTCAATTACAAATATTTTCTTTTAAAAAGAAGTGAAAGTGAAAAAGAAAATACTTTTGAAAGTTAACCTGTTAATTTTTTAATAAATCATCACATAAAAGTGTATACAGCTTGCTACACTAAAATGATTCCCATTATTCCTAACCATGCCTTTAACTAGAGTGATATTGATAAGAATTTTCCCATCATGAATTTCACACACTTAATGCAATCACCATCACAAGAGAGATTAACATCAGCTGATTAAGCAAAATAAAATTCATAAAATAACAAATTGTGGATTTTGGTAATTTACAAAATTTCACAAAATTACAATACAAATAAAATTTCAAGAATATTTTTTCTAAAGAACTATGCTCAATCATTATTTATTATATTTATATGAACCACAAGCATACATACAAGTGCCTTAGAGCTAGCTCCCAAACTTTTAATCAAGCAAACATTTGAATTAGTTATAATGGCTCAAGTACAACCATTTATTACCACTGTTACTGACTTGGCAAGAAAACTAAAATTAATAGCCAGCCCTACTTGCAATAATATATGCAGTTTTCTATCCCAACTTCAAAAACTTTCGATGCATAATTACAATAGAAATCTACCAGACTAGGCAGGATACTCACCAATTTTCTTTGAGCCAATTCTATTTTCTTATTATTCTCCTCCATAATTTTTTCCAGCTCGAGACGCTTCTTGCGTTCCTCCTCCTACAAAACCCACGGTTACAAGTCAACATTCACAGTTACACACGGCGGGCGGCTCGTTAACGGAAAACAATAAGAGAGTAATAATAATAATAATAATAATGACGATGACGGAATGCGGTGGTACTTTAAATAACACTAGACAAGACGGGGAATCTGGCGAGTTTGCTTTCTGCAGGTATCGTAGTAGCGTAGGTGGCGCTCCAACGACTATCTGAAATAAATACGAGCGTATGAGAGGAAGACTTCCCGAATCCAAATACCCTGAATGATGTGATACCTCTATCAGCAACTCCCCCCTACTGTGCAATATTGGCAATAAACACACATCTCAGCAGACCTTTAGAGGAGAGCTTAGTTCAGGATCTTAGCCAGGATTTAGAAACTGGGCACCCAAAATTGGCAATAATGAAATTGAGGGTTTGGGTGTCCAAAAGGCACCCAGACGCCCTGCTGGCTATGGCTATGGCATATTTGTTACATTACCACAATACACAGACTAGCCTAGCCTGGATTTCCAAGCTGTTGTATGTATTTCTTTGTTTTCACATTTTTGCGTTACCAGCACCGAGTGGCCAAGGTATTAGTTCACATTTTTCTCACCAGGTGATTAGAATTTGAGTCCAGCTACGAGTACCATACATCTATCTGCAATTGTTGGTACCGCACCATACTACTTGGTCAGCTCCTAAGAAGAAAACATCAACTAGGAGCCTAGTTTATGACTACCCCCAAGTAACTGGTAACTTTTGTGATGTACATAATTATTTTAGGTTTTGACTGATTACGTCACAGGTTTATTCTTTGTTCACACATCTCCTCGCTTCACAAATGGACGGGGATACAGCAGAAGGGCAACAAAAACAGTCAACCACACCATTAACATCAGTTCTGTAAAGAATGTGAGTGTACTGTGCACTTTTTCCAAGGCCTATGATAAATATGGGGCACAAGCCACAACACCCAGAAGCAATGGGAGTTTTGCTGATGCGAGACAATTATGTGTGCTAGCAAGACATTGATGACAGTGAAATTTTACCGAAATTCAATAATATTTGTATTTTTCTTGATCAAATTGTACAAATTATGAAAAAAACAACATCTGCGGCACTTAAAAATGTAAGACACACTCCTGCAGATGGTTTTAGCCAAACTGAAAATGTTATACTCAAAAGGTTATACCAAAGATTAACAAAGCCCCTTCTGAAATTTAGTACAGCAAATTGACCATTGTGTGACAACAAAACATATAGGAATATTCTTTATGACAAATAACAAGGAAGAAGGGAGTCTGGAAGAAGTATTTAAAATATATGCAGACTTAATAATAAAATTACGTCACTGTATGTATGCAAAAGGAATATGCATGTCATTCCGTCTTAAAAAACAGTTCCTCAAATATCCAAAAGATGTCAGCTGAATATGCTTTTATTGCAGATTTTACAGCAGGTGATCTTCTAATAGAGGCATTGACATAAACAGGGCCTATTAAATACAGATTGCACACAAAGAGTTCAAAAAGAGAATGAATATATATATATATATATATATATATATATATATATATACATGTATATATATATATATATATATATACATGTATATATATATATTTATATATATATATATATATATATATATATATATATATATATATATATATATATATATATATATATATATATATATATATATATATATACACACACAGTCAGATTCTCAAAACGAAATGAAATTTACAAAAGACCATTAGCTACAACACCCTTTCATGTGGTTAGTTCTTATTCTAACTTGTCAGGAAAAGGTTTTGAATTTCTTGTGGTCCACTTGGAACGGCCTAAAAGAGAAGAAGAAAATGGTGCGTTAGTCTTTGTAGCATCCCCGGGCATCACGTCAGGGACTGTTCAAGGAAACAATCAATCGTAGTAGGATTTCAGCATGCACGAGTGAGCCTCGGTCAATGAGTGCAACATATTCAAGGTCAAGGTCACCTGAAAGTCAACCAAGGGAGCCACACGACTAAGATGGCCGCCATCGCAGCACACGTACGGGTTACACACACATGAAAGGGAATCACTCGACAATCCCTGCAAAAAGCAAACTCTGAACTTGTTATCTGATTGGAACAAGTGAATACATTTCTTCTTAAGGAAAATCATTTAACCCTCTGCTTAGTCAGGATGTTCTGGGTTGGGTATCTCTAATTTTTCTAATTTATCGTTGACAAGTCTCATGCGTTCCTGCGCAAAGCCAAAAGCTAATTTGGAATCTAACGAATGAAATGTACAGGCTTACGTGTAACATTACTCTAGAGGCTAAACTCGAAGAGGATATTTACAAAAAAAGGTGCTCCATCGCTCAAGTTTAGTCAGACGACGAACCATAGTTTCCAGGTCTTGGCAATTAGTAAAATAACAATTAACTTATACATGTATACATACCAGTTGTTTCTTTCCTGATAAAATAAAACGGCAAGTTTATCGATATTCAATGAAAGAGACAAAAGAAATACATCACCAGTAATCTAGTTATCTGCATACATACATGTGCCTTCTCGGCCGCCAAATCCAATATGGTGGTTCCTATGCACGCTGGTAGGGGGCGTTACTGTTCAAAGAACAGACACCCTTTATACATACAAATAGAGGGCGCCTCAAGCACCCCTTCTACACTCAAACTTAATATGTGCACTCAAAATAAAAATGTACACACACACAAAAATGTCGAGGGAAGTAGCTCTTCATAAAATCCCCATTTTTTCCTAGAGAGTCAACCCTAACATTGTACCCAAGAAGTGGCCACAATGTTCGGGGCAAACAAAGCGAAAAAGTTCCACGAATACTTGCACTGATTTAGGAACACAACAGGCATGCTTAGCGCACACGCTGCAACCTAAAAGAAATGGGGTCAAAGGTCATGTGACATTCAAAAGACAATAAATTGGGCGCTAGCGTCATCCTCATATTTCCAAAATGGCTTCTACATCGAAGGGCACCCTGAATCAGTAAATTAATGACCTCGCTTTTTACTACCCATCTCTTGAAGTTATTTAAGCAAAATCGGCTCCAATAGTTTACGGTTTATACATCAGGTGGGCTGTATGATCAAAAGATAGTATTGGACGACCATCATGATAAAAATACATCACAAAAGGAACAGAGTAGAAAATGAAATGCAAATTACTGACAGTCGGAAGTCTGGGAGGCTTATGCTATCAAGAATATCATCTACTAATAGGAATCGAGTATAATTTCCGGGATGGTGATCAACATACTGTATTAATTAACAAGATGATGCAGAGGTGTTTCCCCAACTATATAGATCAGCCCACCCCGAGGGAGATGAGAATAGGTAACACAGGCTGAGATTTCAGTGGTTAGATATCGGTCGCAGCAGCAGCATCGACAGCACGGCACCTAGATGTACCGTAGATAGGCGGAGACAGGGCAAGAGGGAGAGAGAGAGATCTGAAATTGCTCTGTCGGTCGGTCTGTGCTGCCATTGGTACCAGCCGTCGCTGCTAGGGGGCGCCACCACTACAGGGGCTGAATTGCAGCAGCGCTGGGGGTAGTAGGTGCTAGTAGTGGAGTAGGCATTCTATAGGGGCCATGGCAAGTCTTTCCGGCTCTCCCTAGCTGATGATGATGATGATGATGACACTAACCACACTGCTGACTGGCTGCCTACATCATGAGAGATGAGGAGAAAGAGGAGGGTAAGGAGAAGGAGGAGAAGGAGGATGAGAAGGCACATGCTGCCTATAACAGCTACAACCACAAAACAACAGCTAAAGGCCTAGAAAAAAGTTTGTTTCCTGTAACGGTACCAAAAAATAGGTTAAGCAGGTTGGTAAAAGATTTTTTGTTAATTTTTTTGTCAAAAATGTGTGGTTTATGGATGTCTTATATAGATTTTGGGAGTCGCAAGAGCAGAAAAAATAATTAGGGTAGGGATTTTTCGGAGTAAAAACTTGTTAGGGTAGGGCTACAGGAAGCAAACAACTTATTTTTAGGCCCAACACTAAAACTTTTTTATCTTGCCCACCATGGCAAAGCCATATTAGGTCATATCAGGTAATAACACAGCAGCAGCACTATTGTGATAATGCCAGATTTTCAGGTACTTTCACTTTCTAAACATGGGTGGTAGCACTGTGCAACAAATACATTTTCCTTAACTTAACAAAGAGGGCAACAAAAGAGCGAATGCAGATGCTTCAATTAAAAGAATGCTTTCTTTGATATATATATATATATATATATATATAAATATATATATATATATATATATATATATATATATATATATATATATATATATATATATATATATATATGTATATATATATATACACATATATATATATATATATATATATATATATATATATATATATATATATATATATATATATATATATATATATATATATATATCATCTTGATAAATGGTTTATAAACATTGGTCAATAGTAGCCCTTTTTATGTCAAGTGGCTGCATGTTCATGTCATGGTAAGCTTAAATACTCTCAATTAGTAGCTATTGACTTTGAGAGCCTGATATCACTCAATATTTTCCACAGGCAAATGGGGCTAGTTGCAAACATTTTCATTCACTTTTGGGTACATATATCTGCCCTACAGTAATTGTTAATTGTTGTAAATCAGAAGGCAATTTGATTCACTTAACCCTTCCAATGCTAAGGCGACTTTCGTCCAAAGCACAAAGACCTAAAGATTTTTGAAAACCATCTAAGACCTGTCATGTTGGTGTTCATTAGATAGCTCTCGTTGAGTACTCTCAGATGGGTACCCATTGCTAGGGTATTCTAAGGTTTTTTGCATCATTTTTTATTGCCCAAATTAGCCACCAGCAGCATAAGGGTTAAGCATGAAGAAACGTATGCCCCGACTAGACAGAATACTGGAGGTGCCGGAACCCCAGCATGACTGGTGGTTTGCAAGTAGCTCCACTAGCCCCTGCTACTTAGTCATACGGATCACCCTGAGACATAAAATAATATTAACACATAGGCACAGCACAATGGATTATGACTAGAAATATGTGGAGTAGAATTTGACTACCTGGAGGAAAAATGTAGAGTAGAAAAGTTCTGGAACTTGTGGGACTGAAGCTTAATTAGATTTTGAGTGACATTTTTTACCTGTCAAGGATTGAAATAAAAGTTTCGAACGAATTGATTTCTGATAATACAAATTTGTCTTTGAGTATCTTACAGAATACTAATATTTCTTACTTAGTTAAGTCAGTCCATGTTTAAAAGTTCCATGTAACTTACAAATATTTCAGTGTTAAGCAAGAAAACCAAAGGTTTTACTTCAATATGAATGCCATGACATACATGAACGATACTGTAGATGTCCTCAAAAGAAGGTGAGTGTGTGTGTGCATTTTTATCATCTAAATTTCCAACTCTACAATTTCCTTCAAAATTATTGCAGGCCCCCGCCCCCAACTTTATTTTCTGGTGTGTTTTTGCCATCAACTTTATTTTCTGGTGTTTTTTTTGCCATCAGCTTTATTTTCTGGTGTGATTTTGCCATCAACTTTATTTTCTGGTGTTTTTTTTGCCATCAACTTTATTTTCTAGTGTGTTTTTTTAATTTTTGCTGAAGTTGTGATACAGTCAAAACAGTCAGGACTGTCAGGGGTTGAAATCATTACCTTTAAATGGGAGCCCAAAAGAAATGAAATCTAAACAACTGAAGCAACAGACTTCAGTCAGATAAGTGGATATCCGATAACATAGATCGTCTCTTTACCAAACTGTCCGCACTGGGGCCAAAAAGGGTAATGGATTAGATTTTTCCTAAGGATTGTCACTTTTTTGGGATGACTCCCGGAAAAATCCGAACTAGCAGGCAGTTGTTAATGGTCAAAGACATCAAAGAACCTGAGGATATTTTAGACTAACTCCAAATCACTGACTCTAAATCCTGACATTGAGTGGTGGTGATACCGTGAGGGAATTGAGAAGTCTATCATAAAATGTTGAATGAACATATACTGCACCCTGTGGCATGTGAAAACCTCTAGGCTCCCATCTGAGGGTAATTTCACACCCTGTGTTACATGTATAATAGCTGAACGAATACAACCATAGAAGGGGACAGAAGGCAGGGCTCAAAATTTGCTGGAGGCAGGAGACCACGGCTCCCTTGAACTCTCCTGCGGCTCCCTTAAATTTCAGCAGGGAGCCCAAAGATGTGTGTTGTTTTATACACACAACACCCAACCTTTAGGCAATGGTAATTTGATTTATTGGTTCCTGGATCTTTCCCAGACCAATTTTATAGGATGGAAGGGAGGGAGGTTACCGTAATAAAAATAAAGTTGATATTTCTTTTTTTTACACATGGAAATGTTGAGTAAGCAAACAGTCAGGTGGGAGGTAAAAAGAAAATTTTGAAGATACAATCGGACTCCCTGGGAAAAATCTTAATTTCGGGCCCTGGAAAGTAGTGGATAGATCCAAAGATGTACTGTTCGATACACGCAGCACCTTTATGAAGCTTATGAAGACACAATTGGGCTCCCTGGAAAAATTATCATAATTTCCGAGCCCTGGAAAGTGACGGATAGATAGATGGATGAACAGATGAGAGAAGCAAAGCGGAGGAGTGAGAGAAGAAAACGAGGAAGGTGGGTGGGGTGAAAATATCCCCGAATCATCGATGATCGATGATCGATCGATCGTCTAAACCTATCGTGGTGTCGGAAGACTTGCCATGGCCGCCTGTGCGTGAAACAGGAAGTAGTTTGTACCTCTTTTTGCCGTTGTGCGACGAGCTCGGCTTCGCGCTGTTTCTCCATCTCTTCGAGCATCTGTTTCTCCATGATGCGCTTGGCCTCCTCGACGCGACGAAGGACCTCCGCCTCGATCTCGTCCTTGCGTTTCTCCAGCTCCTCTTCGACGCGCTTGGCCACCAGCTCCTCCACGCGCTTGGCCACTTCTTCCTCTATGATCTTCTCCTCCATCTCCTTCTGACGCCTGAAACACACAGAGAAACTATTGTATAATACTCATAGTCTTAACCAGCAGGGCGGCTGGGCGTCTTTTGGACACACAAACCCTCAAAAATCACCTGTCAGCAGGGTCTTAGCCAGCAGGGTGTCTGGGTGTCTTTTTGGCACCCTGGTCCACAAAAAATACCTTTTTTGGGGGGAAAAGACACCCTATCTTTTAGTCAGAATTTTTAAAAAAAATATTAACTATAAGTAGATATTTTAAAAAGTTTTATTCTTAAATTCTTAAATGATAACTAATACATTTGTTGAAGAAATAAAGCATTTAATTACTTGATTTGTCAATGTATATGGTCAGTATGATGACTATCTTTTTTTCAGCAAGGGGGTTTGGACACCCTGTCTTCTTGAAACCCATTTTGGACACCCTGTTATGAAAATCCTGGCTAAGACCCTGCCTGTCAGGACACCCAAATTTTACTGTGAATAGTTTCTGGAATTGTCAATTTCAAGCATATAATTAAATCTATTTCATTCCAGTATGAATCCCTGAAATTGTAAAAGGACAGTATGACTTATTTCCTCCACTATCTCCTGCTGATGCCTGAACATACACAGAAAATACTGTACTGTATAAATATGATGAAGCATGGCTTCAAGAAGCATGGCTTTGAGGGCGCGCGAATCTAGACAACAGTGCACAGGGATTTATCCACAATGCATGTTCATTCATGCATGTGAATCATTTCACGTTTCATCCAATAACAGCGGTTTTGTTATATGGCGTCATTGCCGACCAATCAAATCGGTCATAATTAAAACTTCATACCAAACCGGAAGCGGCCCACGTGTGGTGTCATCAAAACTGTGTGTTATTTCTAGGTAAGTCACACGCACATATTTTTTACAGGCATTTTATTTTTGCGCTCCCCATGATAGCGCCAGAATAACATCCTTCAAATAAACTAAGCTAAACATAAAGTTTAGTTCGAGTGCATGAATGTGCAAATTCAAAGTCACACAAATATCCTCCAGGAGGCCTGTAAAGTTAAAGTTTTAAAGCCGTATACAGTATGTACTACGTTAGTTTCGCCAGGGGTCAGGCTTCTGTTAAAAACTCTAGGAGACCCCAGGACTTCTGGCTTTCAAATCACCGTAGCCCAACACAAGATCTCAAATCCCTAGATTTTCTAAATGCAGTCCCACTGTGGTCCTTCCCTAAAAAAATTTTTGAAGCTTTTCTCTCCGCAAAATTCAGCTAAACTGCCTAGTTCTATTGAATTTCTATAATCTAATTGACTATCTTGGTTTAGAGATCTTTGTAAGTGATGTTTATTGCAGTGGGGTCTTACAGTAATCTCTGTCTCTCCACCTCCAGTTTTTTCTGTTCCTCCTCGCGTTTCTTGGCCTCCTCCATACGCCGCAGGGCTGTGTTAAAGTCATCGCTGCTCGAGCTGCTGGAGGAATACGACCTCTTTCTGAAAAACAAAACACAATTCAAAATGGTCAACAAAACATCCCAAAAATAAAGGAATTTAACAACCATGTAACTAAACCTCCCTTTCTACCCAATATTTGAATCAAGGACTTAGCCAGGACCGATCCTGCCTGTCTTACATGCACTTTCCCGAAAACCTACTTTTTGGACAGACAAAAAATTTCAAGGAAGAATTGTCAATTTTGACTTCATTGGGGTAATTTTTTCTAAACAAACCGTCTTCTATGACATGGCTGAAGTGTAGATTGCCCTTTTTGACACAAAAGGGTACTAAAAGTAGTTGTTACAGGTGAACTCGGATATGACAGACTCAATGGGACCAGGAAAATTAGTCCGTCATATGCAAAATCCGTCGTATACATATGACGAATACTTGACTTGCATCGGACTGGGAGCAAGCATATCGTCCGTCATATGCAAAAATCCGTCATACAGTGGTCCGTCATATCCAAGTTCACCTGTATAAGGATTTGAAGTAACTGGGTTAATCTGGACAGGCAGAAATTTTAGAATTGCTATTTCAGACAGCTATTTCTAAAATCCTGCCGAAGACTGGTTTGAATGATCAAACAATCTCGATTTACACTTGCCTGTTCAAGCTTATGGAGAGGACTTTCACATGCTCAGCAGGTACTTAATTATGTATGTATTCAGTAAGCTCTCTGCAGCAATGTTGCAACGGCATTGTTACAATGTTGCTGGGGGCCAGGGGCTTTGTAACAATGTTGCAAGGACAGGTGCTTTGTAAAAATGTTGTCGGACCCAAGGTGTTTTGTGACAATGTTGCACATTCCAGTGGCATTGTAGCAATGTCTCAGGCACCCAGGGGCATTATAACAGCATCACAGGGGTCCAGTGGCGTTGTAACAATGTTGCAGGTGCCCTGTTGGCATTGTAACAATGTTGCAGGGGTCCAGAGGCATTGTAACAATGTCTCAGGTGCCCAGGGACATTGTAACAGCGTTGCAGGGGTCCTGTGGACATTGTAACAATGTTGCAGGGGCCCAGGGACTTAGCCAGGACCAGTCCAGCCTTTCTTTTGAACAGGTAGTTTCCTGAAAGCTTCCTTTTTGGAATTCAATTGAGGTGAAAAAAATTCCATTATATATTTGAAATTGACTTTTCCAGAAATTCCCCAAAAGGAATTAGGGTGTCCTGAAGGGAGGTTTTTGAGTGTTTGGGTGTCCAAATGACACCCACATGGCCAGCTGGCTAAGATTATGGTTGGGAGGTTTTGGCTGCTACAGGCATGAAAGGATACGTAAGTAATCACCAGTCTCAAGCTAGAATTGAAATCTAATCCAGCAGTGATGTATTTGGCGTTAGCTTGTGGGAGAGAATGAGAGGTAGTCAGCTACCAATGCATATGCTGGCAGCCTTCCACGTTCCACCACAGTGGCCTACATTAAATTATCGCTGATAACCAGTTCTAACTCCACCTTAAGCAATCAATCGCCATGACTGCCAGGATCTGTGTGCAGATGGCCTAGCTAAAGACGATACACAGACTTCATTTTTTTTAGTTAGGCCCCCCCAAAAAGTTGTTTGTTTCCTGTGACCCTACCCTAACAGGTTTTTACTAAAAAAAAAAACCTGCCCTAAAAAGATTTCTGCCCTCCCAAAACATAAAAATATGCATAAACGCATATTTTTGAACAAAAAATAATCCAGAAATATTTTTTACCGACCTACCTATACCTATTTTTTTCAGAGCGTTACAGGAAACATGCAAGTTTTTTTTCTCGGCCTTAGAACAAGGCTATTCTTTGCATGATATTTTACGATCATTGCCACTACTCATTATCATTTCCCACATAACTTATTCATGACTAGAGATCAGCATAACTTCTCAAATCTTGTTGCCTTCCTATGGAAGGTGGCTGTACTTCTAAAGATTTAAGTTGCTGTCCTTTTTTCTTAGGCTTAGGCTTAGGCTTAGGCTTGTTTCCTGCAACAATCAAAATCAATTGGGCCTAGGCTGGTATTTTTCTTTTTTACATTTTTTTTCAATGCATATTTTACATTGATTTGGAGTTGGAAGGGTGGAAAAAACTTTAGGGTAGGGATTTTACGAGTAAAAATTTGTTAAAGTTGGGTTGTAAACAGGAAACAAACAACTTTTTAGTACCATATGTAGCTAAACTAGATGATTTATAATACGAGTCTCAATCAAACAGTAGGGTAGGGTTTCCCCAATCTCATTCTCAACGATCTGACATGTCAGAGGCCCATCCATTGGCATTCAGCTAGCTAAGGACCTGAGTTCTATACAATACAGGGGTGTTCAGTATAGAAACCAGTACATCTTTGGGCTCCCTGAAGAAATTTGAGGGAGCCACAGGAGTATTCACGGGAGCCTAGGGCTCCTGGAACCCCTTAATTTTGAGCTCTGATACATATAGCCATGTAGCTAAGGGACCTGTATAAACTACCAAGATAAATGGACAATAAAACACAGCCATACACTGTGTAAGGCTGTGTTTTATTGTCCATTTATCTTGGTATATGGAATGGTATATGGTAAACAAGGATGATAAAAGCAGCTATGCTATACATAATAAATATAGCCATAGAGTGAAGAGGGTACTGTGCAGAGAGACCAAATGCAATATTGTTTACATGCCTATTTTAGGAGCACCTTTTTTGAAGCTTTTGGGTCCCAGGGGATAACGTAACCAATATGTATGGAAGCATCTAAGCTGATGATGGCAAAATTTCATTAGAGATGGCCTTTAAATATGCATGATCCCTGCCATGTACAAGGAAGATATATGACTGGCCACGGTTACTGGACTTCCCGTCCAAAGGCAGGTCTGCCTGCAGGGGCTTAGCCAGGACCTGTCCAGCCTGTCTTTTTGGACAGCCAGTTTCCCGAAGAGCTCCTTTTTTGGACAGGAATATTTTTTATGTAGAATTTTCAATTTTGACAAATTTGACAATTTGGGTTAATAGCCAAATATTTTCCTAACAAACCATCTTCTAGGTTCTAAGTCCTTTTTGACACAATAGGCTATCAAATGTAGTTGGTACAGGTATAAAGATTGGAAGTAGTTGAGAAGCTAAATCTGGACGGCAGTGGACGGGCAGAAATTCGGTAAATGCTGTTTTGGATATAGGCATTTTCTAAAATCCTGGCTATGACCGTGGGTCTGAGAACATAGCAGCCGGGACTGACATGTTTACAATCATGTGCTACGTAATTAATTTATGCAGAACAATTAGAAACATTGCTCAGAGCCCGACTAGCCAGAGCTTGACATTAATGCAGGGACCAACAGGCCTCAATAGGACTAGTAACATCTAGGATCTACTGGTCGAGCAAAATTTCTACTGGTCCTACAATGTTTGTTTATTTCATAACGAGAAAAAACACTGCATAAAATCAGAGAATTCACTGACAACATTCATTTTTATTTTATCAACATTTACTTAAAAACCTTAGCTTATGAGACTTGAGATAAAACAAATTTTGTTTCAGAAAATGTGGAATTTGGGAGTTTGGGCCATCGCATAGCGTTGTTGTTAAGTACAAGATATAGTCTTAGCCAGCTGTCCATCTGGGCGTCATTTGGACACCTACATCTCAAAAATAATCCTTTAAGTGTCACAACCAAAATTGTTTGTGAGTAATTACTTGAAATGTCAAGTTCAGCATATATGGTTTAATTTTTTTCACCTCAATGGTGTCCCTTGATATAAAAGAGGATGCACCAAAACTCTACAATTGCAATTCTGGGCACCCAGTTTCTAAATTCTGGCTAAGACCATGGTACCTACAGGTCTGTCTACAAGATGACCTAGAAATTGAGTACCGAGTACGCAAAGGGGTTCCTGGCCACTAACAAAGCTTAAAATAAAGTATTTCTTTGAAATAACAATATAAGGATTAAAATCATTCAGCTCGACTGACTCAGACTCCAGTATTACTTGTCCCAGACACTTATCATGACTACAAACTTTGCTCATTGTGTTAGACATGGTCTTAGCCAGCAGGGCGTCTGGGTGTCTTTTTGAACACCCAAACCCTTAAAAAGCATCACTCAGGACACCCAAAAGCATATAATTGAATTTTTTCATCTCCATATAATTCCCATGACATTGTATAAGGATATTACATGCCTTATTTTGATATCTAGATTCATACCTGTTAATAGTTGAACTCAGAGTATATTGTGGTCACCCTTAAAAATTTGGACGCCCCAAAATTTTTACAATTGCCAATTTTGGGCACCCAGTTTCTGAATCCTGGCTGTTAGAGATTATTTAACCCTTTCAATGCTAAAGCTGAAGTACAGGAACACATTTTATAAACCCTGTTGTGCTGATATGCATTGGATAACTGTTGGTGAGAACTCTCATCATTTTGTATTGGCCAAATTATCCAATTGGGCAAATGTTTAAACTTGCTGTGTCAGTGTGGACTTAAAACCCTGTGCTTATGTAATCATTGGTTTGCTATAGCCTATTGCAGCCTAAGAGTTGAAATGAGTAGATTGTTCAAAAGGAGTCCTTAAGTTAACCCATTAATGCAACATTTTTTCCCTTGAGGAGATTTTGAGGATTTTTGAGGGATTTTCACCACAATACTTCTTACCTGGTACGAAAAAGTATGGTCCTTCTTTTAGAAACCGCAGACATGCGGAAGTCTTGAAAAAGATCCCTTCTTTTGTAAAATTATAATGCGGGTGTGCTCACTGTGCTGTACCTGACAGCCCCCTGGGCTAGCCATACAGTCACCCAGGGTATTAGCCAGAATTTAGAAACTGGGTGCCCAAAATTGGCAATTGTAAAATTTTGGGGCGTCCAGATTTTTAAGGTGGCCACAATATACTCAGATTACAACCATAAACATGTATAGATTTATCAAAATAAGGCATAATATCCTTATACAGTGTCATTGGAATCCTATGGAGATGATAAAATTGAATTATATGCTTGAGATTGACATTGTAAGAAATTCCTCACAAAAAGATTAGGGTGTCCTGAGGGCTATTATTTAGGGGGCTGGGTGTCCAAAAAGACACCCAGACGCCCTGCTGGCTAAGACTATGCAGTCACCCTGTCACGTTTTTTAGAATTTCTGGTTTGTAAAAAAGGGTTCAAGTGACAGTGGTGTACATTCAAATAGTTTCTTCTATCATGACAGTGGGCCAAGGAGACAAATGAGTATATTAATCTAAAATAAAAACACCAATATGCTCTGACAGTACTCACAATGAGTGTGAAACATCAATAATCTCAACTTGTGATTATGTGACATGCTTATAATTTAAATCATAAATGACATTTCATTTTCATTTCATTATGATTTCTTTCCTTTGATGGGTTATATTATAACTATTAAATAATTCAATTACAATTATTAGGAGTTAAAACCATTGTGTGTGTGGGGGGGGGGTCTATTTCTAATTGCAATTGAATATAATCCCCAATGTTACCTAGGCTGGGTAGTCGATGTTTAGATACGACCACCTCAACATGAACATGCCTGGCTTTGTGGTTGGCACAGCATCCTTCATCCTTGACCCACATTTCTTAACCCGATGCGGACAAAAACACCTCTAAGCAGACGAAAAAGGCTTGGATTGATTTGTGCATCCAATAACGGAATAACTTTAAAGCAATATTTACTGACTGTCCAATTTGAAAACGAAATTGCACGCAGATGGCAAAGAAGCAAACCTTTTTGTACGTTCCCTCGATTTGGAACGAGTGGGTGATCTGTGTTTGCTGCGTCGGCTTCTTTCACGATCTCGCGATCTTGAGCGCCTCTTTTTGTGCTTATTACGATGTCTGTGTCTACTTGGTGACCTGCTTCGGCTCCTTGACCGTCCCATTTTTGTCAATGTGTCGGTTTATTTAGTGTGTTGCGTTGGAGATAAGCCATAAATCGGCTGAGAGTTTTCCTAAAAATATGAATTCTTCCACCAGTGCTTGATTCAATATGGCCGTGAAATGAGGTCTGCGTGACGTCATACATTGATCGGAGGCAAAACTAACTGAGCACTCCGAACCTCGGGGGCCCCCTCGTTTCGTTGAAGTACAATGCTGTCATCAAAAATCCCGTCTGCGACAAGAGTAAATGCCCATGTAAAACTGAGAAAATGTCAAATTTCTAGGGAAACATGTACATCCTATGGCAACAATCATGTTTCTTTTATGTTGGGTAATAGCAGTTGAACATCCATAGGCAATCGTTGGGCGCACCTGTTTCGCACTTGTCAAGATGTAAACATCAAATGTGAAAGTGACAGCATTAACGGGGCCAGCGACAAAAGAAATGCAAATCCGTTCATGTTTAATTTCCATTTTTCAAAAAACCTGTGCCTCATTATCATTGCTTTATTTGGCTTATCCAACCAGCAAAAAGGATTCGTATCAAGTGGCTGGTCATTAAATCCCCATAGTGCCCTCCGTCCAGCGCAGGGCATTATACAACAATGCCCCTATCGAAACGTTAGATCAGGTACTGGCATACCTTGACAGTGACACACGTCACTTAACCGAAGACATATTTGCCAGTGAACGATAAGAATGGTGAATATTTGAAGAAAAACTCTTACATTTTACATATTAAGTATGGATGTTTTACTTTCAGTTATTTATGTATTTTCTGTGAAATAAAGTATGTAAATGTAAATGTTTTTTCTAGCTCTTATATCTATGAGGTTATACCGATATCACACATGCAATAGTGTTGACTCGGATGTAGGGGAGCAATAATAAAAAAAACCTTAATGACTGTTCAGCCGGGCATAATGTGTATTCGATGTACACCATAAGCTTAGAAGACCAAGCCAAGCTTGTGGTTGCTTATCTAAGACCATAAGGCATCACGACTGGACCACAGGCCTTATAGGCCCTCGGTCCGGCCAGGATGCCTTCAGCAGTACATTAAAAGCACATACTGCCCCGGTGAACAGTTCTTAGGGCTTCAATGACACCCGAGGTACATGTACCTACAATTCAGAACCATATATAGCGACGCAAGGGGTTGTGATGAGTTAGGAATAGCGACAGAGTTCTGGCACTATCCCCACCCTTGCCGCACACACTAGGCCTAGCAGGAACTATGTTGCATATAAGCAGAGAAATACATAACCTTGATCCGCAACCCCATAGGTACTGCATGCTAGCCACTACGGCATCTGCGCTTCGGGTTACGCGCTGTAGCCTGGGGTTGTATTGGTCACGTGATCTGTGCAGTAAGCATGCAGCCGCAGAGAGACTGGCTGGCTGGGGGATGTCATCCTATCTAGGTCAGATAGTGAGAGGCAGCGAAATTTGATGACGCAAGACCAGTGCCCACTCCCTGTCTACTCCTCTCAGATATAAGCTTAGATGAATAAAACAATGTATAGGTATTAAGGAAACAATTACCATATGTGATATAGTGAAGACCTGGCCATCCTAGGGGTTTCGAACCCCGTCTCAGTGTGATGTCACTAGGAAACAAGGTTACAAGCCAGCATTCGCAGATCGCAACTTTTGGGCCAATCGCCACAAGCACAGCCAGGTTGTTCAGGAAGATCCTTCCTGTTGCGCATCCGAGGGATCGACATTTGTGATATAAGGGATTATCATTCACATAGACAAAGGTTTTGGGTTCGAATTGGAAAGTTGGCAGTAACTTGTTGTCAATCAGTTATTTTCCCTGCTGCTCGGATTTCCATTATCATTATGCAAATATGACATCCCTGTGGGGTTGCCAACATGATTGTCTACCCCTCGTGAGCATTGTCACCCTCGGGCTACGCCCTCGGCTGGGGATACACCCTCAGGTGACAATGCTGACTCGGGGCAGACTATCATGTTGGCAATCCCACAGGGATGTCATATTTGTTTTATTATACCAAACAACCCCGGGCACCCAAATTCCATGACAAGTTGAAACTTACAAAACTCACTTGGGCTGTGCATTATCGGAGCAGCAGGTTTACTGTGCTGACCAAGCTGCGATTTTTTTTCTCTAAATTAAGACACTTGCACATGTTATTTTCTTAATCGTTGTTCTCAACAATAAGGTAATTCCATTGATGATGGCGGCATTCTGCTCAGGTCTTGACATTCTTTCGCCACACGTGGGGATCTTGAAAGCATGACGTCCTCAACAATAAAGGGAATCATGAAACGGCGACTTGGCAACGGGTGCTAATACGTCGCCTCCTTGACAGCGGGTGCTAATACGTTGAATGGTGACCGCTGTCAAGGAACCTACAGTGACACAGGTAGCCAACGGTTTTCACACATGGCTCTCATCCAATAGGATAAGAGTATCTTCACGTGAGGTATAATAATTATTATTGGCCAAGTCCCTTGTGCCTAAAAAGTTGACATTCCCTTCTGTGTTGACAAAGCAGTTTGGTGTAGTACCAGGTATAGTAGATAGATGGCACCACCCGATCCTCATATAATTGGAAGATCGTCATACTGAAACTGAGTCCTCTATTACCCTGGTGAGACAAGTGTAAACTAAATATACCACTATGGCCACCTACACTATTTGGTGTAGGAAAAACATGACAGAAAAATAAATATGACAGCCTGGGGATCTAGGCTTGTGTTGCCCGTGAGAGGCGATGCTCGATTAGTCACGACTTGGCCTTAACCGGAAGTTGACATTTTATTTCAAAACAAGGAGGATGGGCCAAGCATGGTAAAGTTGATGAGTATTAAACAGCTTGACACTGTTCCACTTTTGCTGTAAAGATGATCGCTAATGAGTGTAAGTATTCGAAGAACAGTGTGAAGTAGTTGGCATGCGTATTCTTCACGTCCATGCAACTTAGAGATACAAAATGGGTAGAGTGTATATACATGTATGTATATCTATATATGTGTCATCAACATCATTACATTTGACTCAAGAGTATCATTGTAGATGGTCTAATGCACTAGCAGAACCAAATTCTTCAGCTTTTTACTCCTTTGCAATTGCCATAAATAAAGGGGGAAGTGGATTCGCATTCAGAATGCAAATTGATATCCTAGCCAGGAATCTTTCAGTTCTTGTCAAATATAAAATAGCAAGATGCAATTGAATCAGGGACTTGTTTCATTCTAAGATGATCATTTTATTGATGATATTGTCTGTCATTCTGCACATTTTTTCATACTGCTAGAAAAAAGTGTTAAGAAAATAGTGACACTTTGTTTATTTAAAACTTGAATGGATGCCACCAGCTTAACATATTATATACATTTTGTTTGAAGCATACAATTTTTCATGTAAAGTGTGTATGCAGAGCCTCTTGGTCAATATAGTCAACTGTAGGCATCAACTGTCAGTCAAACAAAAACTAAATAAAACTTCACTTATGGGGCCATCCTTATTTAATTGTAAGTCACCAAATATTATATAAATGAAACATTATACCATGAATAAAACATTGAAGCATAGTGATTTTGGTAAAGGCTGGCCCATTGGTTTTGATAATATGCTGTGTTGGATTTATCAGGGAGCTAGATCTGTGGAAGACAAAGTTGGGGCCAATCACTAAACAATCATGTCATGCCCAGTGCCCAGCAGTGTCTTAGCCAAGATTTGGGTGTCCAAAAGTGGCAATTGTAAAATTTTGGGGCATCCAATTTTTGAGGGGGGCCACAATATTCTCACATTGCAACCCTAATCATGCATTTACGTAATGAGATATCCAGGGAGTTATATTTAAGTGAAAAAAGAAGAAGATTTACATGCTTGAAGTTGACATCTTAAGAGATTCCTCACAAAATGTTTTGGGTGTACTACAGGGTGATTTTTTAGGGTTTGAATGTTTAAATGACACCCAGACGACCTACTCTCCAAGACTAGGGTGCCCAGTGTGACAGTGAGGCAGTAATTCAAGGCCTGCAGTGTGATTAGTGCTGTACCCAGGTCACTAAGGACTGTGCTGAAGATAATAGTGCATTCCTATTGGCTGCAAGCAGGGTATATCAGGTGATAGACTGTGACCCACATTGTACTCTCCACTGACCCTTCACTAAAAATATTGTTTCAGTAATGACCTTTCCGCACTCAGTGACCTTTCTGCACACAGTGACCTTTCAGCACTCACTGACTCTTTGCGTTGTTGTTTTTCAGGAATAATGGGTGGCAGTTTGCGCAGGTCTAGCAGGAGGCATGAGGACACCCCCACGCCCAGCACATCTTCGAAACCGACGAGCACCCGCCACACCAGTCTCGGCCTCTGCAGTGCTTTCCCGATATTCCACATCAAACGGCGCAAAATTAAGATGAATCCACAGGTGAAACACAACTTCATGAGGGCCGCACGGCTGAATAATCTAGAGGTGCTCAAGCAGATGATTTGTGACGGGATTGACGTGAATTGTACGGTTTATCATGGTTTTGATAAAATCAACGCGTTGCACTACGCGACCATGGAAGGTCATTTGGAAATCGTCTCGGAGCTCCTCGCGAATGGATGCGACGTTAACAAAATGGCGTCATCCTCGGGTATCACCCCGCTTGTCATCGCCGCGCAAACCGGGACACTCGAAATGGTGGAGCTCTTGATTTCCGGAGGCGCGGAAGTGAATATAACCGACGATTCATGTTGCTCGCCTCTGATTGGTGCTTGCGAGAAGGGGAACTTACCCGTTGTGCAAAAATTACTCGACAGCGGAGCCGATCCCGATATTCAAACCAGCGACGAAGCGCTCCCGTTATTTGTGCGCTGGCAGCTTGATACGGCGGTCTCCAGTGCCGATTTCATGGAGATATGCGATCCGTATCGCGGAAACAGCGCTCTGATGAAGGCTTGTCGAGAGCACCACCTGGCGATAGTTCAGGAACTAATTCTACGTGGTTGCAACATTCATTTAAAGAACTCTGTCGGGAACACTGCTTTGCACATAGCCTCTATGTCTCGTAACGCTACAGCTTTCGTTATCGGTACGCACCGCTTGTACATCGGTGGACATCCGGATATCATAAAGGTGCTTATATACGGTGGTGCAGATCTTGACTCCTTAAATGCTTTAAAACAGACTCCGTTAATGAGGGCCTTCCAAGGTCCCGTCGTATTGGCCAGGTACAATTTGAACATAGAGGAGAAATTCAGCATGATGCAGAATTTCTTCCATGTAATTACGTTTTTGGTGCAGGCAGGTAGTTCTCTGTCTCCTACACCGGCCTACCCGAACTCTATGCTCTACTATGCAGTGATAATTTGCAAAAGCCTCGTGGAACTCGAGACGGGGAACCAGAGGGCTCTGAGTGCTATGCTTTTAGAAGTGATGCAGGTCCTGCTCTTGGCCGGCTCGAGATTACTGCCCGGCGAGTTCGCCCAACTGGAAGACGAATGCAGTCAGTTCTTTCAGCAAAGTCCCGATTTTTTGAAGGGCTTGAAGGAACTTCTAGAGACGCCCCTGACTCTGCAAGAGATCTGCCGCATTGCGATTCGCCAGCATTTGCCACGCCCTATTCTACCTATGCCAATAGCGCTGCCCCTACCTCATTCTCTGCAGGTCTTTCTGTCCATGGAGGAGTGGAATGACATGTACAGCCAATAGAGGGCTCTCTCATCAGAGACTTAGCCAGGACCCGCCATGCCTGTCTTTTGGACAGGCAGTTTCCTGAAAACCTACTTTTTGGACGGAAAAAATATTCTATAAAGAATTTTGACTTTTTGGTGGTATTAAGTATTAACTAAATATTTTCCTAACCAACCATCTTGTTGGAAATAGCTGAAAGAATTTATGACTTTATGGGGTATTAACTAAATATTTTCCTAACAAACCATCTTCTAGGACATAGCTGAAGACTCAATTGTTCTTTTTGACACAATAAGGTATTAAGTGTAGTTGGTACAAGAATTTGAATTAGAAAAGTAGCTAAATCTGGATGGGCAGAAATTAAGGAATTGCTGTTTTGGACAGGCATTTTCAAAATCCTGGCTAAGACCCTGCTTACAGTTACAGGTAGGGTCTTAGCTAAGGTTTTAAAAATACCTTTCAAAAGCACTGAAGCTGTATTCACAATATTTCTCCCCGTCCAGATTTAGCTACCGTGAACCTCTCATTGTGAAACACAATTTCCCAGTCCCATTTTTATCTTTTACATTACGAAAAGACCTTTGAGATGTGAACACCCCCTAATGTGAGTGCCTTTGCACTGATCCGAGGTGTTCACATCTCCAAAGTTTTACTCTACTCAGTGTTCAAATCCTTTTACCAACTACATTAAATAGCCTATTGTGTCAAAAACGGCATTGTACACTTAGAAGATGTTCTTTTTTTAGGAAAAGTTAAAATTGAAAATTCTTCATGGAAATTTGTGCCTGTCCAAAATGGATTTTTTTTTACGAAACTGCCTGTCCAAAAGACGGGCTGGAGAGGTCCCGGCTGAGTCTCTGCTCACAGGTCACTCCTAAAGACAATGATTGTTCAGGCTTTTAACCCATTTGCAACTAGAGCGCACAGCACACATAGCCTGACAACATAGAACATAATTCTTCAAATCAACCATATTCATCCGAATAAGCGCACAGACCCCAAATGACCACACACACCTTTTTTCTGAAAAATCTTGGAAGGGACAAGCCAGCAGACCTTATTTTCTGGGTTTCTAAACCTCCCCAACCTCCATGCCATGGATTGTTGCAATGATCAGCAACGCACGTGGGGTATGGCTAAATGGAAGATCGCCAATAGCCCTTCTAGCAATTTTTTTCCTAAATTGCTACTCCCATGTGTGCTTATTTGGATGTCAATCTTTTGAGTAAACGTCAATCTTTCGATTGCAATGTCAATAAACTTATCTTCAAACGTTTTTTGTACTTTGAGAACAAACTGAGAAAGCATTACTAAACCCAACAGAAAAAAAAACACTTTTAGTTCAATATTTCACAAAATGCTGCGTTTTAATCAGGATATTTCCATTTATATGTGTCTGGCATTGTGTTTGCACCAGAAATGAAGGGGTTAAGACTATTAGGCCTAAAAAAAGTTGTTTGTTTCCTGTAACCCTACCCTAACAAGTTTTTATTCAAAAAATCCCTACCCTTAAGTTTTTTCCGCCCTCCTAACTCCCAATCAACGTAAAACATGCATAAAACACACATTTTTGACCCAAAAAAATAATGCAAAAAAAAATTTTTTACCGACCTACCTACTCTATTTTCTTTCAGACGGTTACAGGAAACAAACAATTTATTTTTATAGGCCTTATGGAAATCATGAATGCATTTGAATACCATGAGGAAAGGTTGCACTCCTCTTGGAAGAGACATGGACTCAGCTATGAAGCCAAAATGCAAATACACCTTTTATCGAAATATGTCCATTGAATTAAAGATATTTGCATTTTTGACATTTACTATATATCAATATTTCAAATAAGAATGTTGAATATAATAAAATCATGGGAAGGAATTTTCAGATCTTTTTGTTCAGACTTATTCTAATTTCAAGTTGAAAAGAATTTTTTAAGAATATTTTCAAAAGGAATCTTTTGGTTCTGACTTGTCTGAAATTTCAATTTCAAAATGATTTTTATAAGATATTTTGCATATCTGAAGTCACATTCATAACTTGACTGAGGATTGTGAGAAATGGTTGTGCCAAAAACTATTTAGTAAGCTTACTGTGCAACTTGCATTTAAGTAACTTCTCATCTGGTAGATATCACTATTTTGATTTCTTATATGTTTGAAATGTTACCTTTGTGAAAGACATTGATACTTCGAATGATTCACCCTTACGCTGCTGATGGCTAGTTTTGCCAATACAAAATGATGCAAAAAACTTGAGAAATGACTGAAACCCTGGCATATGGGTACTCCTCTGAATGTAGTCAGCGAGAGCTTTCCAATGAATACCAACATGACACGGTTTAAATGGTTTTCAAAAATATGTGCGACTTTTGTGCGTCCTTGTACTTTGGACAATAGTAGCCTCTACATTAGAAGGTTCTGACAAGTGAAGATACTACCTTAAAAGTAAAGATGTTATTGTTGGAATATCTGGGAGTAAATTCTTCCTCGCAATATTGGGTGCACTATATTGATTTAATTATTTTTCATGATACAATATTATAAAATAAAGGTCTTGAAATTAGATTTAGGACAAAACTGATTGTGAGTTCTTGGCATTTATACAATTTGGTCGCACACACACACTATCACATGATATGAAATAAAAACCTCGAATTTCATAATGATTGCGTTACAATGTTTTAACAGTTTTATGAACTGTTGAAAATATTTGCATATCATATTAATGTCATATATATTCCTCCTTTCTTTTGTGATCTTGCATTTCACCTATGGTAAATGCCTTCTTTTCCCTTTTGCTTTAAAATTAGTGGATTAAGAACAAGGTTGAACTACTGAAAACCTACTGAAATACTAAGATTTGAATTTTATTGGTCTTTTGTCTCCTAGTGGGTCACACAGAAGTCGATGACCCCATGATTTTAAGTTGTTTTGAAGATCACTGTGCTATGTTCTTTCCTCATGCAAAGTTTCAGGAAGATTTAACTGAGATTTCTAAAAGTGTCGTAAGACCTTAAACATCCACATGTACCTGTATCTTTATTTATAGTAGAAACATGTATACTATTAGTTAGCCTTGTTGATAAAATAGTGTACGGCAGGATGTCTGCGAGAAGCCAGCGGGTATTGCACGAGGCCATTGGGCTGATTGCAAGGTTTTGCGCATGATTTTTGTTCTGGCCAAATTAGCCAGCAGCAGAAGGGTTAATTGCTGTATACGGCTTTAATTTGGAGTGCTCAAATTTTTGCTGTACAGCCTTGTTTGAGGGTATTTGTGCTACTTTAAATTCGCGCATTCAAGCACAAAAAATATAATTTATTACTATATAGATATTCATTTGAAGAATGTTATTTTGGCGCTATCATGGGGAGCGCAAAAATAGCAAATTAAATGCCATTAAAAATACCAGTTATACCGTATAGGATCGTAAATATTGTGTCTGACAATAGAAGGATCTATTTAAGATATATGTATCAGGATTGACATGTTTGTTCCAGGGCAAGCTTTGTGTTGAGTGAAACGTTTTCACTATATCATTGAGAATCAAAATGGTCTGTTTTTAGGTGCAAGGCATTTGATTATTTTCTATTGTATCATGAATTCAGTGCATAATTTGCCAACTATGAATGCATTTTCCTGTAGTAATAAACATGATAGATATAAATCTTTCTTACATAGAAAACCTGATTTCTTGTTGGTTTAATTTCCAGTTGATTTCAACAATTAGTATGAAGGAAAGGTTACCTTATCTGTTAACCCTTCCAATGCAGAGGCTACTTTCGTCCTGAGCACAAGGACGCAGACTTTTGAGACCCACATTAACCATTAACCCTGTCAAAGGCTGTCATGTTGGTACTCATTGTATAACTCTGGCTGAGTACCCATGTGCCAAGATTTCAGTAATTTTTCAGGTTTTTAGCATGAATAGTATTGGCCAAAAAGTTACCAGCAACATAAAGGTTAATTCCCATGTGTTAAGTTAGGATATCTATGTACACCAGATGGACTTATTCTATTACTGTAGGTATCTCTATTGGCACATCCAAATTTTCACGGATTTCTAATGGATGCTTTTTTACTGCACTTATTTTGAATACATATATACTAAAATGTGTGTATTCTTATCTTTTTTGATGACCTGACCTTCAGTTGGGTCCACTCATGAGTCTGAAAAATGTCTGGTACTCCTTCCACGATGAGATCAATTTTAATCATGGAGCAATTTCATCATTCTGAATCCAATTTAGTAATACTCTTGTAATAGAACTTATGAAGATGAAAATATTGACTCCATGTATACATGCCTAGAGTTCTTTGCAAAAGGTAAAATTTGATTCTTTACTTTTGAAAATAGAGCATGATTAACCAAATATCAATGTCATTACTGCGGGTTCTAATTCATTTCTCTTCCAATCCCTTTACTTAACACATTTTGACCCAATTATATTACTCAAGGAAGGCATCGGGGTCTTAGCCAGGATTTAGAAACTGGGTGCCCAAAATTGGCAATTGTAAAAATTTTGGGCGTCCAAATTTTCAAGGAGGACCACAATATACTCAGATTTCAACCCTAAACATGTATAAATCTATCGAAATGAGGCATGATATCCTCATACAATGCCATGGGAAAAATATGAAGATGAAAAAAAATCTATAATATGCTCGAGATAAACATTTTAAGAAATTCCTTACAAAATTTTTTGGGTGTCCTGAGGGGTGCTTTATAAGGGTTAGGGTGTCCAAAAAGACACCCGGCTGGCTAAGACCATGGAAGGCATTTTGTAGCACTACACCCATGAACAGGTTATTTGCGGTGGAATGCAGAATGAAGTCAACTGTGTGAATCTATTTATAACCAAACACAAATTAGCAGTAAATATTTCCAATACCCCTATGAGAAAAATTCTATAACATACTTCCAATAAGAACAAAACAGAACTCTGGAATAATATCAGTACACTTTATTTCTTCCAAGTGCATCTGTACATATAGTAAGACAATATAGTTTTAGTATCTTTGACTATCATATCATTGTATAACAAATTATAGATGACTTTAAAACCCTCAAGTATCATCCAAACACTACTGCATTTCTAATTAGCTGAAATTTAGGGAATGATTTCCTTATGATATTTAGAAATTTGTTAAAATGTACCAATTTCCACCAAAATGATAAAAGATACTTCAAAAACAACCTGTTTCTTTTTTTTACTTCAATATACATTTTTCTTATATATCTACAAAATATTAAAACCTAATTCCTTACCATATAAAATTTTGATTTACATATCCAAACATCATAAATCAACATAAAGCACAAGAAGTCAATTTATAAACTTCCGGAATTAAATCAACCAAACATATATTGGTCACTTCTACTTAACCGGGAAGTTAATTCCCTTAAATGAGAGAAGGGGATTTGATAAATTGTCACATAAATTGCAGTAAATGATGTCATGAGCTCTATGAAAATAAACATGAACATCACAAATGTTTGAGAGCTTCAACTTCATTAATTTTTGAATCAATTCTTTGGGGAACATTTCAACAAATATAAAGAGAAGTTCATTTCGAAGAGGGAATAAGGTATGAACCCCAAGTTTGTATGGGTGATTTATGACATGATCAATGAACCAAGGTGAAATAATTTCACCGAGTGAGGCGCAATTGAGAGACAGAAGTTCATGAATGAAACAAAATTGATACAGACTCTTGCAGTGCTGACATGATCCAAGTAACAGAAAACTATATTAAGAGAATCAGTGGCTTAGACAATTACTTGAAGGTACTTTTCTTTGTTAATCGTGAGGTCTCAGCCTTAGTTCTTGGCTTGCTAACCAAGGTCCAAACCTGAAATGCCTTCAGCAGTTAGACTAGAGTGGTAGCTCGATTCGTCCAGAATAGCACAATTGCTGAAATGGCCCATTAGGCTATAACAAGGTCAACCACTGTCAAACTCTGCATTTTACATCTCCTCAACATCACATGAAGCAAAATGCCGTAAACGAAAATCTATCATCAGAATTAATACAATTTCACGATACTGCAAAATCCTATTATAAATGCTGAAAATCTATCATTTCTATGGATTTAATAGGATTTCACGATACTGCAGAATCCTCTTATAAATGCTGAAAATGCATCATTTCTATAGAAATGATTACAATATTCCCAATGCAATGCTAGACTGGAAGTCCAATGACTTGTGGACTGATACAATGAGTATCGGACCATAGAAGGAATTCTCTCATGATTCTCAGGCCACCCGGGCTCTGAGGGCGAAATCGATGACTTTTAAACTGAAATGCACTACTTCAATCTTCCATGTACCTATGCCTGACACATCCCAGCAAAACGAGGGGGGAACATTAGTTTCTCATGTTCCCAGAAGGGGAAACTCATTGTTTTACTTCAGAGTTCATGGCATGGGTTTATAATAGTATGGTCCTAATCGCTATCAGAGTCTTTCTTGTGCTTCTTCTTTTTCTTCTTCTTTTTCTTTTCTGATGAGGGTGTCTGAAAAGATAGAAGGTTGACATGCTGTATATAGGAACAAAGTTTATGGACTAAACATGCCTATTTGATTTACAATGATAACAGCTTTGAGAGAGCAAATTTCATTGAGTAGGTGAACTTAGATGATTGTTAACATTCAATATATTGAAAATAGTCTTTTATTCTTAATATGTGATGTATTGTGGATCCAGAGGACAGTTCTGTAGCATGGTGAAGCCCTAGCACCGAAGATAATCCACATTTCCTCTCCCTAGCAGTATATTCACCACCCGTCACTTCACAGACCGGGTCATGTTAAGTTACAGGCAGGGTTTGATAATTATTATGGCTGTAAATGAGAACTTCAGACATGAATTGCTTTTTAGCATAATCAACGATATTAAACAATTAATGCTCAGTCTCAAAAAGCATACAAACAATTTTGATGATTTCTTGCAGGCAAAAGCATACATAGGAAAATATTTGAAGGAGAAATGGTTATCTGAACATAGACAACAACTCTCCCTCAAATATTTTGTAAAATCATTCACATTTCCGAAGTTATTGTCAAATGTATCATAGATCCAGACGACAATACCCGAGGTTAGTAGGTTAAAATATGCCACTTCACAAATCTTACCTCTGGTGCTTCAGTGTCATTTCCCTTGTCCTTCTTTTTCTTCTTCTTCTTTTTCTTTTCAGAGTCGGCACTAGGTGTCGCCACCGGAGCAGGTGCTGGGGTCTTGGGCTCGTCATCCGAGTCGCTGCTGCTGCTACTGCTGGCCTCGTGCTTCCTCTGGAAGAACACAGTTTTCACTTTAGAGAAAAATCTCTATTCCGCATAACTGTTAATTTTTACAGGCATTCTATTTTTCGTTTTTTTTCACGCTCCTCATGATAGCGCCAAAATAACATCGTTTAAATGTTTCCGCTGGAAGGACACAATATCCACTTCGGAGAAAATCCTCTATTAGTCATGGAGCCCATTTTATCAATTATTTGACCCCTATTTGACCTTAATATGACCTTCAATATCACACAAACACAAATTACATTACCACAAGGTCAATATTTACAACCCACAAGGGCTGTAAAGCAGAAATTTTAGCACTCCAAATTAAAGCTGTACACAATATGAAGGGCCACTTGTTTGTGATTCTGTAGGGGGATCAGCATTTCCATATTCCCCCAGCTTGCAATTAGCCGTCCAAAGAGTCATAAAGAGTCGATTGGTTTATCAAAAGAAAAGCTTCTAATAGTCAAGCGAGTTGAGATGATAAATTTGACATTTTGTCAAGAATACCTACCTTTTTGGGAGTAACTGGTTCTGTTTTTGCTGCTGGTGCATCCCCACTTCCATCCAAGCCATTGGTTGGTCCAGCAGGTGCCCTGAAAAAGAAATACCTCATATAAACCTATTCCGTACATTTCATGCTAAAGAGTGACTCCTAATAATGTAATAACACTAACATGCAAGTAAGCACAAGTGGTTGGTTAGCTTTTGATAAACTTTCCTTCTACAGTAATGTCTCTGATAATGCTTTTTCTCCAAGTAGGTGGTTTTTATTACAACAGCCTTATGGATGAATGGGTTATAGTACCCATACATTCAGTCAAGTAAGCAAAGCATACAAATCAATTTGCATTACCAGAAAGTGGGTTCGACTACAAAAAGCATATACATATTCCAGGGCTCGAGATTAGGGGGTGCCCTTGAATTCTCATGCGGCTCCCTAAATTTCTGCAGGGAGCCCAAAGATGTACAGGTTTCTATACACAACATCTCTAGGTAGCTTAAGAAGATACAATTGGGCTCCCTGGATAAAATCTTAATTTCAAGCCCTGTATTCTGAGGTATAAACTATCTCAAAATAATGGCGAGGATAGATGCATAAGGTATTTGCTAGAACGACTTAGTATTTCGTTTCGCGTGACTTACTTGTTATAGTCTACGTATGATGATGACCAGTTGTCAGGAGTCTTCTCATTGGCTTTGCCATGCTTGTCCAGCAGGCCAGACTTGATCATCTGCTTCTTGATTGTGGCCTGTTTTCAAGAAACACAGAAACGTTAAGATAAGTAAACATAAATATAAGAATAGGTAAACACAAAAGCTATCTATTAGAGGCACGATTTGCATTTCAGTCTAACTCATATAATTTCAGATTCTGTGAGGGTATTTCAAAGGTATATTACAAATCAGTGTTTCAATTCCTGCTGTAGACAAAAAGAGCATTCAATCATTGAATGGTTTCATAGAAATATCATTAGAATCGCAAGTTCAGATGCAGCATAAGTTGGGACATATTACCATGTGAATGTGATGATATCAATGAATGTTCTAGGGTGATAATAATTTTAAGGCTGTCATTAACTATTGATTCAAATTCTGTACAAGTTTTGGGGATCACCAAATCCACACTAACCAATGTCACATCTAATCATCAAGGAGAAACTTCTGCAGGATTCTTCTAAATGAATATCATTGTTCCTTGTGAAACGTGATCTGTAGTGGATCCAGAGGACAGTTCTGTAGCATGGTGAAGCTCCAGCACCGAAGATAATCCACATTTCCTCTCCCTAGCCGTATATTCACCACCCGTCACTTCACAGACCGGGTCATGTTAAGTTACAAGCAGGGTTTGATAACTATATGGTTATAAATGTTATCTTTGATGTACTTCTTTTTATCACCTATAAGGTTTGAGTGTCTAAGTGACACCCATACCAGGGTTCGACTTTCCCAGGGGGCCAGGGGCATATGCCCCTAGATTTTGCTGTGGGCCCCTAGATTTTTCAGACTAGGGGCCCGAAATCAGATATAAAATGATACAGAAATACTGTTTTTGACCACTAAACTCATCAGAAGACCTTTTCGGGCCCCTAGCCTGAAATCTAAGTGTCAGACCCTGCATACGCCTGCTGGTTGACTATGTAGCCACCTATTCTACCCTTAGTGTGTACACTAAAACCCCTACCTTAGGTCCAAGGCCCCATTTCCTGGGATAGGTGTCTCTCTCCATGATGACCCTCTTCAGCTTGGCTACCATTCCGTGGTCGCATGTCGCCATGACTGCCGTGGTCATCTGGGCGATAGCTGAAATACAACAACACACGATAATTATAACAGCTGGTCCGTAAAGTCTTCTAAGCTTCCATAACCCCACTTTCCTACCTCTTGAGATGATCAGTGCCATTGCAACCTAGTTGAATTTGGAGATACAGGTGAACTTGGATATGACAGACTCAATGGGACCAGGAAAATTGGTCCGTCATATGCAAAATCTGCCATATACATATGACGAATACTTGTTATGCATCAGACTGGGACCAGGCATATCATCCGTCATATGCAAAAATCTGTCATACAGTGGTCCGTCATATCCAAGTTCACCTGTACACCTTGATATATGATTATGCTGCTGGGAGGTATGTTTTGGGATTGGGCTTTTAATTAGTTTGCAATGGTACGGATCACCTTAACGAATGCACAGCATACGTAATACTACACTGGCATACATCCCTATGCTTTTTTAAGCCATATATGAAGGACAGGCCAGGAAATATGAATAAAATAACGATCTCAGTCAAGACCTGACATGTAACACATCTTTAACTACTATAATCAAAACCTAGCAAGCTGTTTCTATAGATATTTGAATATTCAATATTATAACATATAATGTTTAACACCCACAAATCTAATTATCTGCAACATTTTGTTCTTTTTAGAAATGACTTCTACAAAATGGTTTCACTTGTATAGAACAATGTAGTGGATCCAGAGGACAGTTCTGTAGCATGGTGAAGCTCCAGCACCGAAGATAATCCACATTTCCTCTCCCTAGCCGTATATTCACCACCCGTCACTTCACAGACGGGTCATGTCAAGATACTGGCAGGCATGCCGTGTTCGCAGAAGAAACATTTAGCATTATGCATAATAACAGTCTGATGAGCGATGCATCTTCTCTGCAACTCAGAGAGTATCTCAGCTGACCTAATTACAGTATTGGTTTGGTATTTAACCATTCCAATGCCGAGTCCTAAGCAAACGGACACAAAGGTTATCGAGAATCATCTAAACCCTCTAGTGCTGGTATTCATTGGAAGGCTCTCGCTGAGTACTCTCAGATGAGTACCGATGAGCCAGGGTTTCAATCATTTTCAAGGTTCTTCGCATCATTTTGTATTGGCCAAATTTGCCATCAGCAGCATGAGGGTTAAAATGCATCAAATTATCTTCAGTTATGTGTACCAGAATGACTTTGCTTGATCAGTACCGTCTATTGGTACAGCGACAAAGATGAACATGTTTTAAAGAGCATCTTACCCAGAGCAACAGCTTCACCCTTGGTGGTACAAATGACAATCTCATCATTGACCTCAATGCCGTCATCATAGCGCAGCACGCCCGGTAACATGATCTTAGCACCATAGCAAATGGCATTCACCTGAAAAATACAATGACATCTGACATGAGCACAATTAACACAATTTCAGCACCAACATTCACTGAAAAATACAATGACGTTGTCATGGCAGATCACAAGTGGTAACACAATTTCAAAACCATCAAAGCACACTCATTGAAAAATACATCTAGCCTTCATCATATTTGAGCAAACCCAGTGTTACACATACTCCTAGCTTCATAACAAAACATATTCACATGAAAAATGAAATGGAAAACTTATTTGGGTCTAACAAGCTATAGACAACTTTCTCATTGTAAGTCTCCAAGCAACAAAACCTTGGCTGCTCCACTGTGTAATCATATTGAATTTGCAGAGCATTATTCATTGATTATTTAACTTAAAAATATTTGAGTCAATCACTCAAGGTCCCGTCGCAAACCCACTATTTCCAGCCTATATCATTGAAAAATAAGGTCTCATAAGTTCTGATAGTGTTATCTATTTTATAAAAGCATGCAATATTGCGAGGCATGGCAATATGAATGTGGGTGTTAAGAATATGAACTAACCTAAGCTGTGCACGGAGGCAGGCTTGTGTATTAGGGAATAGCGAGTGAACTTACTGCACTGTCTTTCATGATGATTCGCTTGTGTTTGGTGAGGAGGGCCTCCAGGGGCTTGACGACTCGCCGCAGGTATTCCTCGTCTTTATTGTGATCATACTGCCACTGAGCATCCAGCACATCATGCATGGTCACAAGCCCGTCCTGGAATAACACACAACATAACAACAATAAGCAACAATAGGTAATGCAGGTATTCCTCGTCTTTATTGTGATCATACTGCCACTGAGCGTCCAGCACATCATGCATGGTCACAAGCCCGTCCTGGAATAACACACAACATAACAACAATAAGCAACAATAGGTAATGCAGGTATTCCTCGTCTTTATTGTGATCATACTGCCACTGTGCGTCCAGCACGTCATGCATGGTCACAAGCCCGTCCTGAAATGACACACAAACAGTCTGTACACAACACAACAAATAAGCAACAATAAGTAATGATGCATTACTTATAATAAGAGTTTTCAGAAATTATCAGCCTGGGCCAACTTGTAAACTAAACCAAATGAATATATTAAGACACGTAACTCGTGCAAAGGCTTGATTCTGAAAATGAGCCTGTCCAAATCCAAATGAAGAGATATGATCTATTTGAAAATACAATTCATAATGGTATGCATCATTGCAGGGAATGCTGTGAAATGATATTGGGCTAGTAGCATATACTACTATAGTAATACAGCTAATGCATAAAATATAGTTCACTAATTATGAGTTCAGATAGCTATGTAGTGGATCCAGAGGACAGTTCTGTAGCATGGTGAAGCTCCAGCACCGAAGATAATCCACATTTCCTCTCCCTAGCTGTATATTCACCACCCGTCACTTCACAGACGGGTCATGTCAAGTAACTGGCAGGGTAAACTAATGTAAAGAAATTCAGGCTGTGTTTCTGGTGACACACTCAAAATAACACATCTCCTAGTTAAGTACGGTTGCCCCTTTTCTAACAATGGTTATCTAATCCCTGAGGTCTTGGTGTTTCAAATAAGTTTTATTAAACTTAGTTTCTTGAGCTGACCTGAATAGGACCACGGTTTCCGCAGTTTTACCTAAAATAACATTTTCTTGATCAATAAAAGAGTACAATTGATTTGCTCAACTAGGAGATGTGTTATTTTGAGTGTGTCAACAGCATCACAGCCTTAAAATAAAATAGGATATCACAGAAGTACAATTACACTACAAGAGCTACATTGAAATCACACAAATCTACAGAGATTTATCTAGCCACTACTAAGTACCTCTTCATTCTGTATTCCCGATCGGTTCCTGCGCAGTTCCTGCATCTGACCTCCGACCCCGAGCATGAGGCCCAGGTGGACGCAGAGAGTTCTGATGTACGTGCCCGCTTCACAGCTCACCCACAGTATACCTGCAGAGCAGCAAGTGAACATGCACCATTATTACTGTAGGCAGTGCAGCCAACATGATCAACTAGAGCAACTCATTAGGGCATATACGTTTATAAATGAAATACTTAACCCTTCTGATGCTGCGGCTACTTCTGTCCACATTGCAAGAATGCAAACATTTACGAAAATCATTAAAACCCTGTCATGTTGGTATTCATTGGATAGCTCTCGCTGAGTGCTTCCAGATGAGTACCCACATGTCAGGGTTCCAGTCATTCTCCCCGTTGTTTTTTTTGCATCATTTCGTATTGGCCAAATTAGCCACCCGCACCATTCAGTTTTAAAAGGAGGGCCTTAGCTAGAATCTTGAAAATTGACATTATTTATGGACAAGCATACAACTTCAGATCTTCCATACTGGAGGGAGATAGGACAATTTTCTATTAAGAACATTCATGTCACTTCTAATTTTAGGGGGTATGTCTTAAAATTCATATTGCATGAAAACTGTTAAATTTGTTGCTTGATATTATAAGAGTATAACCCCTTGTAATGCAAGCATAACTGTATAGCAAAGATAATGACCACATTCTGTATGATTCATAGTCTACTAACAGGATTGGATTATAGTTGCACTAAATGTATGAAAGCTAGACAACAAAAGTGCAAATATCAACAGGAAGATTACAGCAATTTTTGCAAAAGAAGACCCACCTAGGTTTCTCTCCTTGTCGAACTCAATGAGTTTACTTTCATATATTGTCCTGACTCGTAGCTGCCTCTTGACTGCGGAAATCAGTGGTGGTCTTTGAAACAAGGCACCTGTTAAACCCTCGATAGCCTGAAAGAAACCAGTGGTAAAGCTTGAAATATGAAAGGAATATCATGCAGACAAAACCCATCAAAAATAACACAGTGAAATGCACCCAACAAGTCACTTACGATTCCAAACATGTTGGAAAGGCTATATGTCAGGCCGATCGAGGATTTCTGGGTAGAGGGTTTGTTTTGCATTAGTGGGGTTCATTTTCTTTGCTGTGATCTTAACAAGACCGCATAAGCCATGACATATCTGTTTGTGTCATGACCCTTATATGGGACATTATATTACCTGTAGTTATTACATACCAAAGAAAGTATGTATACATGCCGTTTTCATTTTACCGCAATCAATTTCCAAAATAAAACACTTTGCATATTACACAATAAACGTTGGATCAAAGCCTTCCTCAAATATTCCTTTCTTAGCAGCTGCACAAATAAGGCATGCAAGATACTCATTTAACAAAAATCTATTCCAAAATAAATGCATGACTGAAGCTTACCTGCCCTATTCTTTTCTCTTCCTCAACTGCACTATGTAGACGGAAAATACAGACGTACTCTTTGCCAGCACCCTGTTGAGATTTCACCAATCGTGTGGCTCTCTCCACACACACAATAAGACAGCCTGTCACTTTGGGATCTAGTGTGCCGCTGTGCCCTGTTTTTTCCACGCGTAAAATTTTCTTGATCCATGCCACAACTTCGTGGGATGATGGGTTGGCCGGTTTGTCCAGGTTGATGAAGCCGGTTCTGAAAAGATGAAAAATAGAAAATGTACATAGCAATTCATTGACATACACTTCACTAAAAGTTCCTATTAACACTTCCAATTTTGCTGAGGCTACTGTCACCCACAGCGCACAAGGATGCAAAGACTTTTGAAAACCCTCTAAACCCTGTCATGTTGGTATTCATTGCATAACTCTCACAGAGTACTCTCAGATGAATACCTATGTGCCAGGGTTTCAGTAATTTTTCAGTTTTTTAATCATTTAGTATAAGTCAAATTAGCCATCAGTAGCATAAGGGTTAAGACCACGCTTGGCTACATTGCCCTCCAATCATCTAGACAGCCCATTTCAATTGACTGGTTCAAACACTAAACTGGGTAAAAGTGATCACTTGCTCTTGTAAACATTAAGTGTGTGAAATTAGAATTATTGTAGTGGATCCAGAGGACAGTTCTGTAGCATGGTGAAGCTCCAGCACCGAAGATAATCCACATTTCCTCTCCCTAGCCGTATATTCACCACCCGTCACTTCACAGACGGGTCATGTCAAGATACAAGCAGGGTTGCCGTGTTCTCAGAAGCAACATTAAGCATTCCCAGGGCTTAACATTTACTTTTGAGGGCTCTTGTCAGGTAGGGCAGGTAAACTTTAATTTCTAGTATTATTTTGAAAAAATAGCTGTGGTAATAGTGAGTTGAACTGATTATTTGTTGTAACCAGGTGGTATCCCAACCGCCTAAAAGGCCATATTTGTAACACATATAAATGCACTATATTGCACATGTTTCTAGAAAGTAAGTCTATGAAGACCGCTATTGTATTTTCATTCTTCTAAAACACATTCAAGAAAGCTACACAAATTTGCAACGCTATATAATATTGAATATCTCACGGATCTACAAATCCTGTTTGGAGACCCAAGGCTAGACCCAATTTTTAACAGAATTATATTAACAACTAAGATTGCGATTTTAAAAAATAAAACCTCCAATAGGCAGGTAAGCATGTATCAGATTATCGCCACTTTGAAGGAACAGTTTATCATTGAAAAATATTTAGCTAACATTAATGGAAAAAACAAGTTTTTTAGAGGTTTCTGGTCTCCAATATGGAGGGTAATGGACAAGAAATGATTTACTTGTAGTATTAACCTCTTATCATTATTCTTACTTTTTGGTATTTTTCTTTTTCTGCATTCGATTATACAACTCTACCTCATCCACCTAGTTGCAACACGATACCATTGATGCTTGTATTTATGTAAATAAAAAACAGGTGGCACAGCGAATATGCTGACTGCACCAAAAGTTAAAAAAAAGTTTGCAACTCTTTTTGAGGAAAAAAACACTTACTTGACATATTCTTCAATGGATCTTTTCAGTGGTGAGCAGCCTGCAGGGATGGGTGTGTAGTGATTGGTACGAATATTCAATTTGTCGAAATTCTACAAAACAAGCAAGAAAATACATCAATAAATGAAAAGGGGACCATTCTGCAACACCCTACACTCATGTCTGTTTATTCTAATCTATAAATGTGAAAATCTTAATACAACAGAGAAAATCTTGGTACAGCGGTAAATAAGTTAATAATCCTTAAATATAGGGGTCCATACCGTTAAAATTATACGGTAGGGTACGGTTCCGGTATTTTTTATACGGTTCCGGGATGCTAACGGTATCAATACTGGTTACTTTCTTTACTTTGTCGATGTTTTCGAAATTCTGTCGCGCGCATTAGTGCTTGGAAAAGTGTGGTGGGGCTGGACTAGCACCATGTAAAATACACAGCGTGGCCCTCTCCACACTTTTCCAAGTACTACTGCACGCGTTAGTATCTATCGTAGTGCAGTTAAAATGGCGACCGTCACTGGATGACGCGATCGCGATATATTTTCCCGCATCTCTGCACTCTTTTCCGCCTTGCCTGCTATATCAGCAGCGAGGCATTTTATTTATAGTACCGGTAAAAAAGTACCGGCTACTATTTATACGGTTTATCACCGGTATTTTCGGGCGGGGTATCGGTACCCTCACGGTACGGGTATACCGGTGTGGACCCCTACTTAAATATTACCAGAACCTTACCATCAGCTTTGCTGTTCAAATTATAATAATAACACAATCAAATTTATCCAATTCTGTTGGTACTACCAACAGTAAGGGTAATTTGTTTTGGATTGGATACATATTTAGATGGTAATCAAATACACTTACAAGGGCCTAAATCAAAATGATTTTGACAGGGCTCAGGGTTTTTACTTGTATAGAACAATGTGTAGTGGACCCAGAGGACAGTTCTGTAGCATGGTGAAGCTCCAGCACCGAAGATAGTCCACATTTCCTCTCCCTAGCTGTATATTCACCACCCGTCACGATAAAGACGGGTCATGTCAATTAACTAGCAGGGTTGCCGTGTTCTCAGAACCAACATTTAACATTTCCCAGGGCTCAACATTTACTTTTGAAGGTACTTGCCATGTAGGACAGGTAAACTTTAATTTGTACCTGCATGACACAATCTTGACCTGCCCTGCAAAAGGTGTGATAGAATGGACATGAAGGTGACTTAGCTCTATATGTATGTACTATACTTGTACCTGTTTTCCTGCTATAGTTTAACATTGTTGAAAAAATATTGGGTTTCCCTTGTGTTATAGTATATCTGAAGTTACATGCTGAAATCTTATCTGCCATGTAGGGCAGGCACAGATACCTGCCCTTCAGCCATTTTGATATTTTCACCTGCCCGGGGCAGAAGGGCAACCCTTAATGTCCAGCCCTGTATGTCAGTCTTAGCCAGCAGGGCATCTGGGTGCCTTTTTGGACACACAAACCCTTAAAAACAACCCCTCAGGACACCCAAATTTCTTTCAGTGGAATTTCTAAAAATCTCAATATCAAGCATATAATTTCATTTTTTCATCTCCTTATTATTCCCATGACATTGTGTAATGTTATCATGCCTTATTTTGATGAATTCATACATGTTTATGGTTGAAATATGAGTATATTGTGATCCCCCTTAAAAATGTGGACGCCCAAAAATTTCACAACTGCCAATTTTAGGCACCCAGTTTCTAAATCCTGGCTAAGACACTGCTGTATGAGATTATGAATTTATGACAATACGAGTGCGGGAGTGTGTGTGCGTGTTTTAGTTTAGAAGAAGAGCATACCTTGAGTAGAAGTGGCCATTGAGAAGTGTCTAGCTTCTCAACAGCTTTTGATGAAGGCTGTAACTGGAAGTCCTCATTCACCTGGGTACTCTGCAAAATAAATGGGACAAAATAAAGTCTGCTTGCATCAAAAACTTTAAAGGTATCTAGCTAATAATACACTTTTTACACTAGATATAGGTACACTTTATGCGGATATGAGTAAGTTGGTCGTTATTATTTGCAGTAGTTCTGTACTATTGTAGTGGATCCAGAGGACAGTTCTGTAGCATGGTGAAGCTCCAGCACCGAAGATAATCCACATTTCCTCTCCCTAGCAGTATATTCACCACCCGCCACTTCGCAGACGGGTCATGTCAAGTAACTAGCAGGGTAAACTTATGTAAAGAAATATCAATTGTTTGTATGAGAAATCTCGATAGTTTTAAATAAAAATTCTACATTTTCAATATGACTGATGTCATGATTTACCTGTACATTGTTCAGCAACCCCACCCAAGAATGTACCTAAAGAAAAGTTAGCTATCTCGAAAAGATAATATTTGCTCTTGATTTATACAACTTAGATGACAATAACTTTTATTATACCTCACTTGAAGATCGTAAGCCGTGATTGGCTGACTTAACAGTGAACAATCATCATGTTGCCTGATGCCATCAGTGAGGGCTTCATGTTGCCCGTTGCCACTAGCGACACCTAGCGGGGAATGTGTGAATCACCAGTCATCTGTGACCTTGCTTTGTTTAGATTACAAATGGGTTTTTTTCGGTATAATAAAACAAATATGCCATGCCAGTGGGGGTAACATGATGGAATGTTTCCCCGAGGGAGGTTGGTTTTCCCGAGGGCTCCGCCCTCGGGAAAACCATCCTCCCTCGGGGAAACATTCCATCATGTTACCCCCACTGGCATGGCATATTTGTATATTATAAACACATTTTAAGAACTTTTTCTGGGTAGTGATACAGGGTTCAACGTGTCAAAAGACATCAATTTTTTTGAGTTCATTTTGAACATTACAGCAAATTCAAGCTAACAATGAGCGATAGTACAAGTTCAGGAGTATAGTCCATTCACTCTGCACAAAAGATTGATAGACCCTACAGGTGGACATGTGACTTCTACATGTCCACTTTTAAAGTATACAGATGGGTTCTGCCACTAGCCCAGTACGTTTTCTGGGTCACAGAGTAGCGAGGCTCTCCAGGGGTATCATATCTCAAGTACCACAATCTCTACATCTTATTTTAGACTACTAGTGTCCCATGTACCAATTGCCCCTTTAATTCCCCTTTGTTCTAGTTCACCAACCTCAAGAGACTGCTAACCACAAACTGACCCAGAATTCCAAAAGTGGACAGGTGGGTTTGGCCTGATAATCAATAGAAATCAAACCAGTTCTTACAGGCACACAGTTGAAACTTACAAACCCATTCACTTTGCTCATTGTTAGCTTGAATTAGCTATAAGAGGTAAAATCAAGTAAATATTTGCAGCTTGACCATTTTCTCCCAACTCCCTTTCAGTAATTTCCACTAAAAATTCAAGACTTTATTTAGCAAAGCATTCACTTACCCCGAGGTCAGTGGCTCCACCTCCACTTTTTCTCTTCTTTTTCTTTTCTGAAATATGAAATTTTAAGTTTAAACACATTTCAACAACAGACTAATTGTATACTCCCTCCAATAATGTTTATTTCACAGCACTTCATCCTTTTTGGACAAGCTGCCCAGTTAGCCTACAGGTGAGACATGCTATGGGTTCGAAATAAGGGGGTGCCGGGAGCCATGGGCTCCCTTGAATTCTCATGGGGCTCCCTCAATTTTTTTTTCGAGCCCTACAGGATACATGATGAACTGTCAGAAACAGGCCTGGCTCTCTCTTATCTAAATCCTCTAGAAAGTGATTCAACTTTAAGTGGACCACCACCATTTCTTAACTATTGGGAAGTAAAACTTTTCAGGACAGATGTTCATTCGCTTACATCCACAATCACAACTGATTCTATTGTGCAATGAGGGACAGTGGGATGCATGGACTTAGCCAGCAGGGCGTCTTTTTGGACACCCAAAGTTCCCAAACCCTTAAAAAGCACCCCTCAGGAGACCCAATTTTTTTGTGAGGAATTTCTTCAAATGTCAATCTCAAGCATATAAATTGAATATTTTCAACTCCACATAATTCCCATGACATTGTATAAGGATATTATGCCTTATTTTGATAAATTTATATATGTTTATGGTTGAAATTTGAGTATATTGTTGCACCCCCCCTTAAAAATTGGACGCCCAAAAATTGCCAATTTTAGGCACCCAGTTTCTAAATCCTGGCTAATACCCTGGTGGGATGACTTATACCTTAAATGAAGTGAACAGACCAATTAATGACCATAGTACTCATTGCAAAGCCCTTGTCACACCTTATCTCGAGTCGGTGTGATGTCACTAGAAGACAGACGAATGAGGGTCTTACAAATATGCTAACATTGTATAGAGGAAGTTGACATTTGTGCTTGAACTAGTAGCTTGTGAAGCCCACTGGCCAGCAATGCTGAGTAGCCAGTTTACATCATTATCGGTTCATTTGGAAGAAAATTGCTATGTGCGCAGCTTTTTTTCCGCTGAGTACAAGCAGGGACTCAGCCAGGACCTGTCAAGTCTGTCTTTAGGGCAGGCAGTTTTCTGAAAACCTCCTTTTCGGACAGTCAGAAATGAAGAATTTTCAATTCTGACTTCCTTCTAAAAATAACTAAATTACCAAGATCTTCTAGCCTATTTGACGTGCAATGGGCTAGTATATGTAATTGGTATAAGGATTTAAAGTAGCTGAAGAGCTAGATGTGGACGGGCAGAAATGTTGGTATTGCAGTTTTAAACAGGCATTACAAGCGGAGGCAAGCTCTATCAGCAGTGGAGAATGGCAAAGAAAGATGTCATGGTGAGGATTGAGGAATCCTGTCACTGATTACATTTGTAACTTCGTTGAAGGGTTATATACTTCATGTCTCATGAGCATTTGAAGTTTTGATTTGAACACATATTATGATATAAATATCACTGTCACAGCAAAACTTGATTTAAAAGCGGTTTAATTAATATATCATGCATCCTTAGTCACAAATATGAAAATACTGAAATCCATTCAGGGGGTTCAAACGGTGGCTGGTCGATGCGGTCCAGGTTAGATGCGGTCTGCGCAACAAGCGGTCCAAGTGAAAGGCGGCCTAGGAACAAGGATTTCTGGGAGAACATATAGTTTTACGAAAATATCTCAAATACTTGAATGTATTTTGATATACTTAATATGACGCTGACATGGCCAGGAAGCGAGCGAAGCTTTGGATTATTTCATTTTTTTTTTACTTCTGACCAAAATACAGCATTGATTGACCGTAAATTAATGGCATACAAAACATTACATTACGATTTTAAACTGTCTTAAAATTTATATTTCGCAACTGATTTTGACGAGAATTCAATGGCCAGTAGAATGAATTCTTGCAGTTCTATCGATCTAAACCGCATTAAAATTGACCCAAGGACAGGCGAGAAATTCAGTTTTAACTTGGATAAAGTAGCGGCCACGGCGTGGTATGGCCAGGAAGCGTGCCGATTTTAAAGTGAAATCAATGGTCAGGTTACTATTCTACCAGACCGCTTTGACCAGGGACCGCTCGGAGCCTAGACCGCATCAACCTAGACCACACTGACCTGGACCGCATCGACATACATTCGTTCAAACCATACCTGGCTGAATTTACAATGAAAATAAAATACCCCCTAGGGGCTCCAAGACTGCCCCCCCCCCCCCCCGCCGAAAAAAGTTCATATCATAATGAACTAGTATGAAGATTTAAGAAGTAAATCATAATTGTCTTGACGCTTCCTTGAAGCCAATGTGTTTGCAGTCCTCGCCAGGATTTTGAAAATTCTTGTATGGCCAGCTATAAAAACATAACCCCCCCCCCCCCCCCCCACTCAACTTACAATTTTAAGATTAAACACAAATACACTTGAATAGCATGGTCATAACTCGACTTGTACACCGATTGTGAAACCAGCAGATGCTGTTAAGAAGTATATGGGTGGCAGTCATATAACCACAACGTGTAGAATGCGTGGCACAAAAACTGCAAAACCATGTGCGATTCCACATGTGAAACCTATCTACAATACAAACCCGCATGGCCTCGCCAATCATGCGATTTAAAACTATAAAATTCTAGACAAACAGCGATCGCCTCTTCGCAACTAAAAGTGAAACTGAATGTCCACTGCTAAGCGCACATTTCTGAAACTTAAGTGCAACGACTTCCGTGGATAAACTTATGAATTTCGCAGATGAAATCTCGAGCGGTTAGTAACTCACCAGAGTCCGCCATGTTTCAGCTAACACACGTGTGGATGCGTGCGCAGCAATTACCAAGGCGGGCGATCGATTCTATCCGACACTCTGAGCCGCTTCAGCCGATTTAGCCGCTTCTTCCTTTAGCATGGTACAGCCTGTTTGAGGTAAAGGAAATAATTAGGTAGTAATCGGTCTGCTTTAGCCATGAACAATCTATCACTTTTATGTACTTTGGGTATGATTTCCGATACTAATTTATCGATCAAATGGCTCAATAATGTCCACGATTACTTTATAAATATCCATTCCCCCTCACTTGAGTTTATATATAGAAAAAAGACAATTCCAAAAGTGTTATTATGATGCAAAATAAGCATGGTGGTATTTTGAGTTATCGTTTAGTTTTGTCTGACATGTTCAAGAAGCATGTTGTAGAATACTGGGTCACTATTTGTGTTGTGGTAAGCAGTTTGCATACATCTTTCCTAAACTCAAACTGATTAGAAGCAAAATTTAAAGATCGGCCTACACAAGGTGATGTGAAGGTTTTGAATTTCCGTATTAACCACACATTGTCAATGAGGGTTTAATTTGTTTTACTACTAAATTAAACTTTTATTCAGATAAATTTATTTAAAAGAAAGTTAAAACTACTCGTCTACTGAGTACTGACACTGTCACTGACTCAGTGACTGTGTGATAGGCCTACTCAGTACTGCTAGTTAGGAAATGCAGGGGAATGAGAAGATTTCTTTACAAGTACATCAAAGGATCTATTTAATGTGTAAAACTGAAACCAATGGAAATGTTTCAGATTTCATAAATAAAGTCTTAAAATATTTGTCATCTATAATCATGTATGCCTACTATTAATCCTTGGCTGCTACTGTCAAACTTGTCATCATTGCTATATTACATTTATTTAAAGATACTGGGGCTTCAGCCGGTATCACTGCCCATTGCCCAATATTATAATACTCCAGCCAAGTATTATTATAGAAAAAAAGTCAGGTTTTCAAACCTATCGTTCTGATGATAGATATCATACCACTTAAAAGTATAATGATAATGATAATGATCATAATCATAACAATAATATTATATATAATGATAATAATAATGAGATAATAGCAATAAAAATAATTATGATAATGATATAAATAATGATAATAATAGTAACAATGATGATAGTAATGAGGATCATGATAATTATTATGATAATAATGATACCGGTAATAATATTTATAGTACTGTAATAATGATAACAATAACGATGATAATGATAATAATAGTGATAATAATGATAATAATAATAGTGATAATAATGATAGTGATTGTAATTATAACAATGTGTGTTGGCAATAAATTGTAATGATGATAATGATAGAGATGAATATTGTTCTTCAAGGTATTATTTCCTGAATGATGTGATTTATGGTGCTATGTTTGTATTCAGAGATGAAGAGTTCCACATTACTACATCTTGATAAGTGATACCTGTTTTGTACACTGTTTATTTTCTCTACAGAATGTGATGTGAAGATGGCGAAGAGCCAAAGGGAAATTATGGCGCTGACTTTCTGATAGCCTCAGTAACTCGTACCTGTGGGGGAGAGTACTACTTGAGCCACAAGGAGAGGGTGAGGAGGAGAGGGAGGCGTCATGGGAGTTCAGGGCCTGTGGCAGCTGGTTCAGCCCACGGGCCGCACAGTAACGCTCGAGTCTTTAGAGGGAAAGGTGCTTGCAGTCGGTATCCTTTATCATCAGAGATTCACCTTTATAGTGGTTTTACATTTACATAACTACCATAAACATGTATAAACTAAATCTTGTTTAGGTAAAAATATTAGATTATTTACATGAGAAATGTCTTTTATTTCAGAAATTCCTCACAGCACTTTTGGGGTGTCCTCGCTGAGGGGTGTTTTTTGAGGGTTTGGGACTTCGGGTGTCCAGCCGACAAACCCCACTGGCTAAGTCCCTGCATAATCTCAGTTTTGTATTTCTGTTCGGTTCCTTGACTGCTGTAAGATGTGAGTATCTGGCTTCACCAGTATGTTAAGGGTATGCGGGACCAGCAGGGTGGGGCGCACACCAACGCCCATCTCATCGGCATCTTCACCCGCGTCTGCAAGCTCCTCTTCTATAGGATCAGGCCCATCTTCGTCTTTGATGGCGGTGTGCCCAGTCTCAAGAAACAGACTCTGGTAAGTACATGCCAGCTGAGATTTACCTTAAATTCTCCGAAATTTAGACCACCCTAGGAATTTGCCCTTATTTGGGCCATTATAATTATCATCTGAAATAATTAATGGGAAATCTTGGCAACCCACAATCTACCGCCAGTAGTGCTTGGACGATTAATCGGTAGCTCGATTCAAGGTTTGTGGCAAAGGAAGACCTTCTTTCGACAAAATCAAAGTATTTCTTTCAAGTAATAGGCTCTGGTAAGTACTTTGAAGCCTCTGAGATTTGAATTGGCCTTGGTGTCCAGAAAAGATATCACCCCATCTTAGGTCATATCACGATGAAATAGAAACCTGGAACCGGGAAGAAATTCCCTTCTCTTCACTAATAGTTCCAAGGGGTCTTTCAGTTGCAGAAGGGCCATAGACAGCCCTCCACAACGCAACACAAATATATAGTGACCAGACCAACCCGCTTGGGTATCCAGCGGATACTCGAACCTGCGAACTCATGCTTGGGAGCCAGGCATCGTAACCCCTAGGCCATGGCGGATCCCCTTTAATCTCATCAAAACCTGGATGTGTATGTCCACTGATGGTAATTTTCTATACATGATATGCATAATTCGATTATTTTCTTTCGCCTGTTCTAGGCTGCGAGGAGGCAGAAGAAGTCCTCTGCTGCTCAGAGTGCCGGGAAAGCCACAGAGAAGATCCTGAAGAATTATCTGAAAAGTCGCGCAATCAGAACGGTGCTAGGTGGCAGCACCTCCAGCGCTCCAGTTCTCATCCCGACCAAGATACGCGAACGTGACTTGTACGAACTCCCACCGATGCCAACACCCAAAGAGTGAGTCATTTTTTCCTTAACCCTTCTAATGCTGAGGCAACTTCCATCCAAAGCACAAGTGCTTGGACTCGGACTAGAAATTTCTTTATTGATATATCGTCCTAGATGAATATAAAATATTGATAAAATATCATATACTGGTGATCACCTCTGGTAAACAAATCGCTGCCATTTTGATACTATCTGAAATCACATGCGTGGCAGGACCATGAACGTGATTTCAGATAAGTTCAAAATGGTGGCAGTTTGTTTAGCAGAGGTGATCGCCGGAATATCAATCAATTAGGAGTGGTGTGATGGTATAAGCACTTTGCTCTCATTTTTATAACTTCAGATCAAAATATGTGGGTTTATTTTTGACACAAATTATCATGCTTCATTTCATCGATCGGTTATCTACAGCGCTACTATCATGGCGCATCAATCAAAGAGACAATAATTCTATATATATCGTCAGAGCTCTAGTAATATGAATGCATATTTAGGAGTGAAACTTGCTCATAAAGACCACCGATAACATAATATGAAGTTTTTGAAGTGGAGGGCATTATCAACAGGTTTTAGTAGATGGCTGGTCTTTCTTAACAAGAGTGTCTTAAGGAAGTTTTACAGTTATTTTGATTTGTGTGTGTGTATTTCAGAGTGGAAATCCAGCACCCGAACACTGTGTCGTGGGAGGAGAGGATGGAGCAGAGAGCAATGCTACGGGAGGCGCTACTGCAGGTAAAAAACTTGCTCTGGTGTGATGAGTATGCACATAAAGATTTAAATAAATCAAGGATTGACAACTCAGCACTGGGTGACAGTGTCTTTGCCAGCAGGGCGTCTGGGTGCCATTTGGACACCCAAACCCTCAAAAAACCCTCATTGGGACACCCAATTTTTGTTTGTGATGAATTTCTAGAAATGGAAATTTTTAAGCTGATAATTTTGAAATTTTCATTTCAATATGAATACTAGGGCATAACCTAAAGGTATTATTCAATTTTGTTGCAAGAAAATGTATGTACTAATAACTAGTTTTTCGGAATCGGTCACAATTTTCAAGATCAATCATCGGTCAATCTGAACGACCGATGATCGATTAATAATCGAAGTTGTATATGCGCAGTTTTCCTTTGGTAGTCTTGGCTTGTTCAACGGTTCTTGGCTCCATTTTTGTAAAGAAGCTAATCTAACTCTCTTTAAATACCTCTTGAACCCCTTAGTTATACTTGTTACAGCACTGCTAGATATTAATTAAGATTTTGCAGGCTTTAGTGGAGTCTCTCAATTGATTGATAGGCTATTTCTAGATACAATTTATTTTTTCAAAATAATCAAAATAATCAATCTTATAAAATTGCAATCGATCATCAAAATCAGAGGTTGAATGAGCGATTAATCGGCATGTCCGATTAATCGGACAATCCCTACTAAGAACTGGTTGTTAATTGAATATATTATGGTCTCCTTTAGAGTATTGGATGCCCCAGAAATTCATGATATATCCATTTTGGGCACCCTCTTTCAAAATCTTGGCTAAGACTATAGATGACAACTTTGCATTTTAAGACATTATATGTTTTGCACTTCTGATTGAAATACCAAATTTGCTTCATTTTTTATGTGATTTTTTTCAGGCCGAATACGAGAATCTGGAGGATCTCGATATGGAATCCGAAGAATTCAAGACATTGCCCCCAGAAACACAGCATGAGATCCTGACAGACGTCAAGGAAATACAAAAACGAAGTGCCATGTACAATAGAGAGGTCCTGCCTGAGGTATGGGATACTGTATAACTAGTATTTTTTACAGGCATTTAATTTTTGCCATGTTCGCCCTCATGATAGCGCCAAAATACCATCCTTCAAATAGATATCTTCAGATAATGTGTAGTGCGAGTACTTGAATGTGCAAATTTAAAGTAGCACAAATACCCTTGAGCAGGGTCGTTATGCCTTATTTAAATGAGTTAATACATGTTTATGGTTATAATCTGTATTGTTATGTCCCTTTAGAAATAGGACTCCCCAAAATTTTAAAATTGCCAATTTTGGACACCCAATTTATAAATCCTGGCTAAGAACCTGATGGGATAAGAACAGTGATACCTTAGAGATATGATCACCTTGGGGCCAGGGTAAAAGCATTCACATTAGGAGGTGTTCACATCGTACAGGTCTTTTTATAATGTAAAAGATACAAATGGGACCAACAATTAGTGTTCTTATTAGGTGTTCACAATGAGAGGTTTCACATACAATTGACTTAAACCCATTAATGCTTATGAGTTACTGTAGAAGTTGTCATCTGGGTCTTTGAGACTTTTATCAATACAAACTTGGGAATTACAAATAATTTTACAAAATATACATAATAATAAAAAGCTCGAAATTAGCTTGAGCCAGGGGTCCAGTGCTGGTTTATATAGACAACACCTTCGAGTAGCTTTTGAAGATGCAATTTGGCTCCCCTACAAAAATTAGCCCTGAGTCAAAGTACAATAATTTCCCTTCTATTTTCCAGGACTCCAATTAATTCTCCAAGTATCAGCTTTTAACTATGAAATTGGGCTCCTGGAAGAATAAAATTAGCCCTGAGTCAAAGTGCAATAATTTCCATTCTATTTTCCAGGACTCCAATGATTTCTCCAAGTATCAGACAGAGAAACTGATGCGTCAGAGCAAACTCAGTCAAAGTAAAATAATTTCAATTCTTTTTTCTAGGACTCCAATGATTTCTCCAAGTATCAGATGGAGAAACTGATGCGTCAGAGCAAACTCAGCCAAAAGATCACGGATGTGCGTAAAGAAATGGATACCCGGGGAGGCGGTGAGGTCATGGAGCAGATTATAGTGCGTCACACCAAACAGGTGGTGTCCAGTAGAGTCATCTCCGAAGACTCAGGACGCTATGTCCTCGTCAAAGGTAATGAATAGTAATTGGACGGTCGATCGAAAACTAAAGCATTTGGTTGTGGCGAAGCCAGCTCAACTTGTTCGAGAGACGATTGACATAATCGATTATGCTCAAATGCCTGTAACTCGCCTTGAATCTGGTCAAAATCCAGGTGAAAAACATGAATATTTTCACAGTAAACCGTGTGTGTGTCTGGCATGTGTGTCTGGCATGTGCCGGCGCAATCCGAGGCACAATGTTGTTTTAAATCATTCGCCTTAAAATCATGCCAATGTGGCCGGAAAAGTCTACCAGATGATTAACCTTTCCAATGCTGAGGCTTCTTTTGTTCAAAGCACAATGATGCTAAGTTTTTTGAAAACCATCTTAACCCTGTCGTGTTGGTATTCATTTGAAAGCTCTCGCTGAGTACTCTCAAGTGAGTACCCATGTTCCAAGGTTTCAGTCATTCTTCAGGTTTTTTGCATTATTTTGTATCATACAACAAAAATTTTAAAAGTGCCAACCCCTACTGGTAAAATAAGATTAAATATTGTTATATATTACCATTTAGCAAGCTAAGACCCTGTCTACTGATAAAATAAGATTAATTATTGTTGTTTATTATCTTTTAAGGTGTGAACCAGTCTCAGGCGGTCAGTGATCTATTGTACGCGAAGGCGTGTGCCGAGGCCGCAGCCAGAGAGGAACAGGAAGCGAAACCATCGACATCCCAACAATTCGACGACTTTCTCGGCGAAACCGCATCCGATGACGAACTCAGGGACATCTCAATGGAACCCGATACCAGGGCGGGCATCTCATTCGTTTTGTCATCTTTGGGAAACAACAAGGAACCCAAACCTAGTACATCGACTGCTGAAATTGACATATATAATGTAGATGATGAAAGTGATGAACATCAGAGACACCTAGTGGAAGATTTTGAAACTAAAGCTGCAATTGCGGCAAGTCTGGCTTCTTCGGGTCCTGGGGCACATGTGGGAGATAATCATGATGAGATGATACAACAGATATGTGGCGCCTATGAAAACAGTATCAAGAAGGATAAAATCATAGAAATTGATCTCACAGAAAAGAAAAATATAATCAGTGTCAAGAAGGATAAAGTCATAGACATTGATCTCAGGGAAGAAAAGAAAAATGAAATAGAGATGGTAGATTTGACAGATAAGGAAAAGGTTCCCACGAATAATGTAGTCGATAGAGAAAAAAACTTCTCAGGTATGATGGAAGAAAGCAGTAGTCCTGTTGTACGAGCAGCCTACCCTCCAAGCAGGGGTGGCAACGATATAAAAAGTATACGCAATGACATTCTAGAAAAGTTACGTGCAGAGATTAGGGCCAAAACGCAAGCACAGGCAGCCGAGGAAGACATAAAAATATCTGAGGAGAAAAAAATCAAGCAAGGACGCAATGAAATTCTAGAGCAGTTACAGGCTGAGATAAGAACCAAAACGCAAGCACAAGCTGCCGTAGAAAATACGGTTGAAATTGACGATGAGAAAAATACCAAGCTAGGAGACAGCCAACTTGAAATGGATGATAAAGGAGGGAAAATCAGAGAATCGGTGCCAAATACTTCAGGAGACACAGAATCTTCAATACCTCAATTAACAGAGGTCAAAGGTCAGGATGTAATAGACACAAAATCTCCAATACTTCAATATTCAGAGGTCAAAGGTCAGGATGTAATAGACACGAAACCTCAAATACCTCAATATGCAGAGGTCAAAGGTCAAGACGTAACAGACACAAAATCTCCAATACCTCAATATGCAGAAGTCAAAGGTCAGGACATGGGCGAGTCAGTACCAGTAGATGGCGCTTGCGGGGAAGACGCATTTGACGGAGGATTTGTGCGAGATGACGAGCATTTTAGACAATTACATAGGACGAAATATGAGACTGAATCTGAGGCTAGCAATATTCCTACGACAAGCAATATTCCTAAAACCAGCCATACTTCTGATACCAGCCAAAACCCAAATACTAACCTTAACAATGACACACAGCGTATACCTAAGGCTAGCCCCACTCCTACAATGAGCCTTAGTCTTGATACTAGCAATACTCCTGATACCTCAAAAGATGGGAAAGATATGGATGCTAAAACTGTATTCAAGACTGGAGGAACTTTACCTTTTGAAGAAGCATCAGAAGAGACACCTAGTGACCAAAAGCATGCCATTGAGTCTATCCCATCTCCCCATAGAAATGCCAATGTTAAGATGGGACCTTCAGAAAATGAAGCTAATAGCAAGAAGTTGCCATCTATTAACAAAACCAATAATGAAGTGACATCTGGTGGCAGTAATGAGAATTATACTCCAGGAGTGCCATCTACTGGACAAGATGAAATTAAAAAACCACGCTTTCTAAGTAAAGAAGAAATTGAGGATGCATCATCTGTAGAACAGTATGGTAAAGATGATCAAGCTGTTGGGATGGAGTTGGGGGATACTGTGGCGCCACCTATTATTCTCCCCAAATCGTCTCCCGTTGAAGAGGAGAAGCGGGGAGATTCGTCAGTGCCTGGGTCATCTGCAGAGAAGAAGAGGAAGCATTCCATGGAAATGCACCAAGTCCAGAAGAGATCAAAAACTGAAGAAGAAGATGAGACGATTGATGAACCTGCTTCTAAGGATGGTAACTATGAAAGTTTATAACAAGACACTTTTCGCTATGATTGGCATTAAGTTTAAGAAAGGAAAAGAAGTAGAAGTAAAAAATTGAGGTAGGGGGGGGGGGGGGGAGGGAGAGAGAGAGAGAGCTATAAGGTCTTCAAACTTGATACGGATGCCTTTTAATATGTAAATCATTATACAGCATGTTTTGTTTTATATTTTTCCAATTTAGGAAGTAGAGTCTGGTTAAGTAGATAAAAATATAATCATTGGTGTCTTAGTTGAACATGATGCCTTTAGTACTTGCACAATGATGAAGTCCCAGAGTTTTCTGCAGTTTTCTTTATAATGGAAATGGGGACTAGTTAAGTGATAAATATAAAGAGATTTTAGACCAAAAAGTGATGCCGTTTTCAGATTCTGATGACGATTTTGTTGAGGTTGCAAATAGTTCTGGTACAGATGAGGAACTATCTCTCAGTGATGCATCAACACCGCAGCAGGCAGTGCGTGAAAAGGTCAGAGGACTCGAGGATGACTATAAAAGTAGTCCCAAAAAGCAGCTATTGATAGAAGATGACAAGGAAGAGGACCCATTAGCTATCACTGTGGTAACAGGAAAGTCACAGACAATAGAGGAGGAGAAGGTGAAGGAAGACGAGGGGAAGGAAGAGGAGGTGAAGGAAGATGAGGTGAAGGAAGACCCCTTTACAGAGAGACAATCCCCGATAATGGTCCTTGATGATGATGATGAGGAGGAGATGGAGGAGGAGGCAGAAGATGAGGAAGACGATGAGGATGTCGAAGAAAATGAAGTAGAGAGAATCCCAAATGAATTTGAAGGAATGACACAGGTGATTATATATCAATTTCCTGCAATTTCCAATTACAGTATTAATAAAGTAAAAGTAAACTTTTTGCCATTGATTATTATTACAGAAAATATGGACTATACAAAAGTGTCCGAGGTAACCAAAAATCCAATTTATGTTGTTAACATTTAAGTAGAAAGGAATTAGTTGGGACTATAATAATTATTATTTTTATTATTATTTTTATTATTATTATTATTATTATTATTATTATTATTATTATTATTGTGAATATTATTATTATTATCATGATAATTATATTATTATTATGATTATTATTATTGTTTTTATCATCATCGTTGTTATTATTATCATTATCATTATAATTATTGTAATTAAAAAAAATATATTGTTTTTTTTACGCCGCAGGAGGATCTAGTGACGCTGCAGTCAGAGTTGGCTGAGGAGGAGGGTAACCTACAACAAGAGCGGGGAAAACAAGACCGCCTCGCAACCTCCATCACAGACCAGATGAACAAAGACTCCATGGTGAGAAAACATGTTAGATATTTTTCTATGCGGTACGATATCCATACTTCTTAGATGATAAGTATAACTCTTCCAACACCAAAAACTCTCCTTCAAATATTTTCAATATCAAAGATTTATTCAAAAGTATTAAAGATGCCGATGACAATTTCAGGAGCTGTTGCTTGGCGTCCCGTTTAGCATCACATTTGTGGTTGCGCCTGCAAAGGCGGAGGCCCAGTGCGCCTTTCTGGACCTCACCAGGCTTATTTTGGAAAAAATATTTGATGGATAAATGTTAAACAGAATGGAATCAAAAACTCTTCTTCAAATATTTTTTGAAAATCATTTTCAATTTCCAAGTTATAGTCAAAAGTATTAAAGATGCAGATGACAATTTCAGGAGCTGTTTAAGTTGTTTTGCATAATTTGGAAACATATTTGATGGATAAATGTTAATAAGAAAATTATCAAAAACTCTCCTTCAAATACTTTCGAAAATCATCTTCAATTTCAAAGTTATCATCAAAAGTATCAAAGATTCAGACAACAATTTCAGGAGCTTTGGAAAAATATTTGATGGATAAATGTTAAACAGAACGTTATCAAAAACTCTCCTTCAAATATTTTCGAAAATCATTTTCAATTTCAAAGTTATAGTCAAAAGTATTAAAGATGCAGACGACAATTTCAGGAGCTGTTTAACTTGTTTTGCATAATTTGGAAAACTAGTTGATCAATGAATGTTAATCAGAATGTTATCAAAAACTCTTCTTCAAATATTTTCGAAAATCATTTTCAATTTCAAAGTAATAGTATATTTCGGAAAAATGTTTGATGGATAAGTGTTAATCAGAATGTTATCAAAAACTCTCCTTCAAATATTTTCGAAAATCATTTTCAATTTCAAAGTTATAGTCAAAAGTATTAAAGATGCAGACGACAATTTCAGGAGCTGTTTAACTTGTTTTGCATAATTTGGAAAACTAGTTGATCAATGAATGTTAATCAGAATGTTATCAAAAACTCTTCTTCAAATATTTTCGAAAATCATTTTCAATTTCAAAGTAATAGTATATTTCGGAAAAATGTTTGATGGATAAGTGTTAATCAGAATGTTATCAAAAACTCTCCTTCAAATATTTTCGAAAATCATTTTCAATTTCAAAGTTATAGTCAAAAGTATTAAAGATGCAGACGACAATTTCAGGAGCTGTTGAAGTTGTTTGGCATACCGTTCGTGGTTGCCCCGACAGAGGCGGAGGCCCAGTGCGCCTTCCTGGACCTCACCGAGCAGACCGAGGGCACCATCACCAACGACAGCGATATCTGGCTCTTCGGCGGAAAGAGGGTCTACAAGAACTTCTTCCTTCAGGACAAGTACGTGGAGTTCTACAAGGCTATGGATATCAAAAAACAGTTCAGTAAGTGTGCATGTGTATATTTTGGTTATATATGGTTATGAAAGTGGTAGTAGTAGTAGTAGTAGTAGTAGTAGTAGTAGTAGTAGTAGTAGTAGTAGTAGTAGTAGTAGTAGTAGTAGTAATAGTAGTAGTTGTTGTAGTAGTAGTAGTAGTAGTAGTAGTAGTAGTAGTAGTAGTAGTAGTAGTAGTAGTAGTAGTAGTAGTAGTGGTAGTAGTAGTAGTAGCAGTAGCGGTAGCGGTAGTAGTAGTAATAGTAGTAGCAGTAGCAGTAGTCGTAGTAGTAGTGGTAGTAGTGGTGGTAGTAATAGTAGTAGTAGCAGTAGCGGTAGTAGTAGTAGTAGTAGTAGTAGTAGTAGTAGTAGTAGTAGTAGTAGTAGTAGCAGTAGCAGTAGCAGTAGCAGTAGTGGTAGTAGTAGTGGTAGTAGTGGTGGGAGTAATAGTAGTAGTAGTAGTAGTGGTAGAAGTAGTAGTAGTAGTAGTAGTAGTAGTAGTAGTAGAAGTAGTGCAAGTCGTTGTTCACCAGTGCTAGGGACCATTAGAGATTTTGGGCTGCATTGATTGCCCATCTATTAATCAATTTTTTCATTGTTTAAACATGACAAGCCATTGACAGGCAGCGACTAGCACTCAAAATATCAGGAAAATGGTGTGATCAATAGATGATCTTAGCATAGGTCCTAGCGCTTTTGTTCACAATGTTTTTTCTTAATTCAACTTGTTGAGGTGTTCACCCTTAAAGGGTGTTCAATTTGAAATGTTACTATGTATTTCACTAAATGTGATTGTTGATTTTTACAGCATTAGACAGGCAGAAGCTGATCAACCTCGCCATACTGTGTGGAAGTGATTACTCTGACGGGATACGAGACGTGGGCCCCGTCACGGCCATGGAGATACTGCAGGAGTTCCCTGGGGAGGGACTCGAGCAGCTGCAGGGATTCAAGTAAGTATAGAATAGAGAAATGTGATTATGATGATGATGATGATAATAATGATAATGGTGATTATAATGATAATGATAATAATGATAATGGTGATTATAATGATAATGTTAATGATAATAATATTAATAATAATGATAATAATGATAATACATATGGAAATGATAATAATAATAATAATAATAATAATAATAATAATAATAATAATAAAAATAAAAAATGGTAATAATAATTATAATGATGATTTAATTGAGGGTAAGAAATGAAATTATATACAATTTTTAAAAAATGAAATAAATGTACTTTGATATCAAAATAAGGATGAAAAGTACTATTTTCTTCCTGACATCAGGAATAAATATCAAAACAGAACTGAAGTAAAATACAATGCTATAATACAGAAAAGTGTATAAATATGGAAATAAAATTTAGAAAATATTTTTCGTTATAATTTTAGGAAATGGTGGGACAAGTCGCAACAAGAGGCGGCCCCTCCAAAGGACACCAAGGTCAAGGCCAAGCTGCGAGAGCTAGTGGTCAAGGATGGTAAGATACTGTATACCGTGTTAATATTGCGACAATTGATTAAAGCGCACCCCTAGAGTATGCATTCCTTAAACTACACAACATTATTTGGACATTGGATTGACGATTGATGATAGCTTGTCATTTAATACCCGTGCGCCAAAAATCAAAGTACATATCAAAGAAAGATGCCTGACAAGCGCATTACTTTAAATGCGCAAAATGCATCTCTACTTACCTAGAAAATGCATTGCATCTTAGTTATGCCCTAGCATTTCCTAAAGTGTCCAAGTAATGCCCTAACGCCGTGCTGGCTAAGACTGTGGTCACTTGTTCTTTTTGTTGCTTTGTTCCATTTGGACTTCACCTACATACTCATGAACTTTGTGAAATTGTTAAAATAGCTGAAACAGAGTTATTTTTAGCACCACTACAACGCAAGCAATTAAAGAATCAGATGCTGTGATTCTTTTAAAAATAAAATTCAAATAATGAGCATGTTGTGTAAAAATCTGAAGAAGGGTCAATGATTGAGTTCTGATTCGAATGTCTCCTCTCTTCAAATATTCATTTTTATATCTAAATTCTTACCTGCTCACATTGGAAGCTATCTCCAGGGCTTGCTCTGGTCACCCAAAAGGTAGGCTCTCATTTGGCAGTCTCTCCCTATGGAAGATCCTTGCGATGATCATAGCGGAGGGTCTACTAAATGTAGCCTCCAAAATTAAAAATAGACCGTGGTTTGTGTGATCCCCGCTAGGGGCCGCACTGATACCGGTCATGACGTCACGGTTGGCGCATGCGCCTTCATCCTCTTCTCTTTTGGGCGCCATTGCTCTGCCAATCGGTTTTTGAAAGCTCTCGGAAGTTTACGCTCGTTTATGCTATAAACTCGAGCCTACAGTACAGACGTACAAGCTAGTATAACAGTGAGACCATTATACATCGCTGGGACAGGTAACTTGTCGGTATCTCTGTGTTTTCCCTGTATTATTGTCTTGTTTCCATCTGACCTTCGACGATGTCGTCGGCCAGCGTGTATAGCGTCGGTCCCGCGGCGGGACGACCTTCTTCTCAGATTCGGTGTGGGGCTTCGCCCTGCCCGAATTTCACCACTCGCCCTGCTCCTGACGTACCCTGGATCGCGCACGGGTGCTGCTCTCGGCACACCCGTTGTGACAGGAATCATACCTGCACTGTGTGCGAATCCTGGACGGAGGAGACCTGGGTAGGATTCGATTCTTGGATGACCAAGAGAATCCAACGGTCTGAGAGGGATGCGGCCTATCGGGCCCGCAAAACTAAAGCACGCAGAGAACGTTCTCGTTCTCCGCGCTCTGACAAACCTTCAGGTTTGCCATTAGAGCGTGGTCGAGCTAGGACTCGACGTACCGCACCTGCGGTAACTCCCGCAGCTGCGGGAAGTGCGGTAAATACCGCAATCGCGGGAAATGCGGTAAATACCGCAACTGCGGTAAATCCCGCAAATGCGGGAGATGCGGGAAATCCCGCAATCGCGGTAACTTCTGCGGTAACCTCCGCAACTGCGGTGTCTTCCGCAACCGCGGTGTCAGCCTCTTCTACCGCATCTACGGGGAAGAGATCTGGGGGAAAATCTCCCACTCCTGAACACAGGAGGAGATCTCCAAGGAAGGCCATGCCTTCAACTCGTCTTCGTGACGAGTCACCCCCAACGAAGAAGTCCCGCGGGACTGCTGCTCCTAGCAGAAAAAAGGGGGGGGCCACAAAGAGTGGTGCCTCAGAGGGGTCTTTTGGCCCCACTACTAGGAGCAGCACCCGGAGGACTGCTTCGGCAGCTGCTGCTACATCTGCGGTGATCACCGCACCTGCGGTATCTCCCGCAGTAGCAGTATCTCCATCGGTTGGGCGTACTCCAACAAAGGCTGCCTTGAAGTCATATGACGCAGCCCAGGTGGGAGTCGCCTCGCCGATGAGAGACCCCTTGTTCCCCGAACTCGAAGCGGATCCACTGGGGGGTGACCCCTATGTGGACCTGTTCGGAGAGGACTCTGAAGGGGAGCACATTCCCTGTGGTCAGCAAGAAAACATGGAGAAATTGTTTGAGCTGGCAGGGCGTGCAAGCTCTCAGGGTCATGGCCTGGTGGTAGAGGACTTGTTTCCCCCCCCAGTCCTGACTCTGGCTAATCAGCCACAACCACAGCCGACACCGAATGTGCCTCCGGTGTTCGACATAGCGACGTTAGTGGCGGCCCTGAAGGAGGCAAATCCTCCTCCTCCGCCTCAGCAGCCAGATATGACACAGTCAATCTTGGCGATCACTCAGTCGCTTGTGGCAATTTCTCAGAAGCTGGATAAACCAGCTGCCCCTGAGAAGAGACCAAGATCTCCCTCTTTGTCTCCATCGAGGTGCTCACCTCCTCCGTCCAAGAGACCTCACCGCCGTGAGGCCTCTCCCTCGCCTACCAGGACGAGGTCCGGCCGGTCGTCACCGGCATCTTTGTCTCCCGGTCAGTTCTCCGACCAATCGGATGATGAGGAAGACGATCACTTCGATGATCAAGTGGAGGAGGTCTTCGACCCCTGTGGTCTTCCGCCTGTAGAGGCGTGGTCTGAGCTCGATCGAGAGCTCTTGGGCGCAGCTTCCGACAAGCCTGCAGAACCTGTGGCTCCCCCTGAGGTGCCTCCGCCACTTCAGACAGCCGCGACGGCCTCCACGTCCACCGCTCCGGTGACGTCGGTCTACGCAAGGCTGGGTCCGCCTAGGGATGGGAGTGGAGATCATACGATCCCACCACACCCTGACCTTACTAGGTCGTGGCGTGAATCCTGGGAGGCGCAGGATTTTAAATTTTCTCGCCCTCTGGAGTTCGTACCCGTTCTCCATGCACTTGCGAAGGTGCTAAAGTTCTCCTCACCACCATCCGCTTCTCCTCCCCCGGAGGAGTCGGAGTTCAGTGTCTTTGCCACACCGACCTCACGTGCGGTGGAGGCACCAGCGCTATGGGCCCGTGACGGGGTCTCTAAAATAGCGTGTACTGTCGACGACAGACGGGTGGTGAAGGAGGCCGGGTCCTTCGGGGACTCTACCCTCGCGCGCTTCTTCCCTCTTGTCGAAGAGGACGAGACCTTGCTTAAGGTCCTCGAAGTGGACGCCGAGGTGACAGCGTACATGCGATCCACCTACAAGTTGGATTGGGATCCGGCGAAGCCCTTTGGACCGAAAGGACCACATCCGGTGACCAAAGAGGCGGAGAGATTCGCAAAGCAAGTCGAATCGACTTCATCTCTCCTCGCGCGCCTCTCTATATATTTGCAGCGAACTCAAGGGTTCATTTCTGCAACTATAGTAAGTAGAGAGAAAGAGCGCGCTGCTCTCCTCGCGGGGTTGACGCCACCACCTATGCCAGAATGTATGGTGGACGAGAAACTGGCCGGGGCCGTGTCTCTGGCCAACTATTTAACCGCAGCTATAGGACGCATCTCCACACGCCAGAAGTTGGAGGCGGGGTTTGACCGTCGCATCCGATTCTTATCGGCAGCTCTGGCGGAGAACAAGAAAGTCGTGCCCACGATGGCCAGACTGCGTCTCAGAGAGCTTCCCCTGACAAAGGGTCTCATGTTTGCGGGCCAATGGACCCAAACAGTAGAGTCGACCACCAAGACCCAACTCTTGAGTGTGTCACAGGCTCAGTTAGCCCGTGACCAGCCCTCGACCTCGAAGCAATCGGGGGATCGTTTTCGGATCCCCTTCAAAAAAGGCAGAGGTTCGGGCGGCAAGCACAACAAGAAGGGTAAAAAAGGTGGTGGAGGCTCGAACTCCTCCTCGTCCGAAGGCGGTGGAGGTAGAGGTGCCGGTAGAGGCCGTGGTAGGGGTCGAGGTGGAGGCGCCAAAAAAGACGCTTACTCCACCTATAACACCCCAAAACCAGCCCCCAAAGCTGATGCAGAATGATCAGCTTTGTCCGGTGGGGGGGCGATTAAGAGCGTTCGCCCACCTGTGGCCCCTGATTACGTCGGACCAGTTTGTACTGCAGACTGTAACCAAGGGCTACAGGATAGAGTTCACGGGGAACCCCCCAAGAACAAAGGAGCCCCGCTGCACCCCGATTCCTCGGAATCAGGCGCGACGTCAGGACCTCGAACGAGGCCTGGAGTCCATGCTCGAGAAACGGGCGATCAGGGAGATTCCCTTCCACACGGACATACCAGGGTTTTACTCCCCTATCTTTCTGGTGGCCAAAGAGTCGGGCGGTTGGCGCCCGATTCTCAATTTAAAGGCGTTCAACAAATTCGTAAAGCCCCTATCCTTTCGGATGGAGACGCTACGAACAGTGATGGACTGCCTGGGAGAGGCCCACCAGCAGAGGCTAAAGACCTCAGAGCATTTGAGGGACTCCTCAATGTCAGAGACGTGGGCAGTCTCTATAGACTTAAGAGACGCCTACTTTCACGTCCCCGTAGCTCCCGAACACACACGGTTCCTCCGCTTTGCCTACGATGGCAGGGCGTACGAATTCCTGGTGCTCCCGTTCGGGCTCTCAACAGCACCTCGGGTGTTCACGAGGATTGTGCGAACCATCGAGGCGTTCCTCAAGATACAGGGTGTAGACATGCACCAGTATCTAGACGACTGGCTTCTGAAGAACCAGTCAAGGTCGCTTGTGGAACGTCAACGCGACCTCACACTGTTCTGGGTGACAAAACTGGGCTTCCTCGTAAACGAAGGAAAGTCCCAGTTGATACCCACACAGTTCCCAGCATTCCTGGGATCGACCCTCGACCTCATCAACATGCTCGTTTTCCCGAGCGAGAAGAGGGTCATCAGAGCGTCGCGACTGGCATCCTCGCTCCTAGCACGGAGCCCTCAGCCAGCGAAAACTTGGCAGAAGCTCTTAGGACATCTGTCCAGTCTGCGCGAGTTAGTCCCCATGGCGGTGACGCATACTCGTCTGATCCAACTTATGCTCCACAGTCAGTGGACGCAAGTCTCGGACAGCCCATATCTCCGGATATACCCCGACCACGAATCGCTCAGAGAGCTGGAGTGGTGGGCATCGCGGGCCAACCTGACGGTGGGCCGGCCGTTTCTCAGGCCAGATCCGACTATGACGATAGTCACGGATGCCTCGATGGAGGGCTGGGGAGGTCACCTAGGAGACTGGGTGATCTCAGGTCAGTGGCCGCGGGCTTGGGCCAAGCACCACATCAACTGGCTCGAACTGCAGGCAGTATGGCTGACTCTGCAGCATTTTCTGCCTCAGGTACGGGACACTGCTGTGGATGTCCTTACGGACAATACCACTACAGTGGCCTACATCAACAAGGAGGGTGGAACTCAGTCCCCCACCTTGTGCTACCTGGCACTGGACCTGTGGGCCTGGTGCAGGCAACACGGGATCTACCTGGTTGCCAACCACATATCGGGAGTCAGGAACGTCCTGGCGGACGCCCTGTCCAGGGGGAAACACAACCACCCCACGGAGTGGTCCCTCCACAAGACAGTGGTTCGGCTCATATTCGAGCATTGGCCGACTCCCCATGTGGATCTCTTCGCGTCAGAGAAGAACCACAAACTTCCAGTGTTCTTCTCAGTGCGCCCCTCTCAGACGTCGAGCGGAATAAACGCTCTGACGCAGAATTGGGAGAGTCTGTACGGGTACGCGTACCCGCCGACCAACCTCATCCCGAGGGTATTGAGGAAACTGAGGCTGCAGTGGTCAGCCCGGATCCTCCTAGTAGCCCCGTTCTGGCCCAGCCAGCCGTGGTTCCGTCAGCTGACCAGCATGCTGACAGACCTTCCGCGAGTGATCACACCCAAGGACAACCTCCTGAAGAACTCGGTCACGGGGATGTTTTACCCCAAACCGGACAGAATGAGACTGGCTGTATGGCCGCTGTCCGCAAATCCTTCGTTGACCGAGGCTTTTCGCAGGGAGTTGCAGAGACGGCAGCCAGGGCCAGGCGAGAATCAACTTGCCGGCTTTATGATTCCCGTCTTCTCCACTACCGACGATGGTGTGTGGAGCGAGGTGTGGGTCCCGCTGAGGCCCCTGTAGCGGAAGTCGCGGAATTCCTGAATGGCCTGCGGACGGTGAAGCATAAGGGGAAGCCCTTAGCTCCGTCAACCATTGCAGGATACAAATCTGCTATCGCAGCCATTCATAGAGGTTTTCCGGATGGGACAACTGTGTCGTCCAACACGGATTTGTCGACCCTTATTAAGGGTTTGTTTGTGGTTTCCGCCAGACCAAGGACGCTCAATGAGACTTGGGATCTCCCGACGGTACTCAAGTACCTAGCGGGCCCTCCCTTTGAGCCGATTCACACGGCACCATTGAGGTCGGTGGCGGTCAAGACAGCTTTCCTACTGCAGCTGGCTTCGGCCAGGCGAGGAAGCTGGGTCCATTCCTGCAGGATAGACGCATGTCATCTGCGGTGGGAAAATGGAGGAGTCCGTCTTCTCCCATCCCTCCTATTGGACAAAAACCAGTCGGTCTCGTTTACTCCTAGTGAGGTGTTTCTCCTCAGCCTAAAGGAGTTCTCGCCAGACGACAAAGTACATTGCCCTGTCCGGGCCCTGAAATGGTACTTGGAATTAACCAAGCCCTTGCGAGGGGATGAAAAAGCCCTTTTCATTCGGTCAAGGGAGCCTTATACTAAGGCTACCAAGAGTACAGTCGCTGGTTGGGTCAAAGAGGCCATAGCGGGGGCGTTCTCGCACCTTCCTAAGGAACGGAGGCAACGCATGGGCATTAGAGCCCACGACACCAGAGGGGTCGCAACTACTTGGGCTACAATGGCCGGAGTGCCATTTGAAGCTATTATGGATGCCGCAGCCTGGAGCCGGCCGCAAACTTTTGCGCAGTTCTATCTTAAAGATCTTCCTGCAACAAAAGGCAGGTTTAGTAGAGCAGTGCTGGTCACGGCTGGCACAGCTTCTAGGAAATAGAACTGATCCTTCCACAGCTTTTCTTGGCGGTGGTACTCTGCTTCCAATGTGAGCAGGTAAGAATTTAGATATAAAACAGGAAATTAGAAGTAATTTCTTTTTTATAATAAATACTTACCTGCGATCATTGCCCACCCTTCTGTATCCTCCCTTAGAATCCGTTCTTCCATGATGGTATTTAACGCCAAAAATGAGAAGAGGATGAAGGCGCATGCGCCAACCGTGACGTCATGACCGGTATCAGTGCGGCCCCTAGCGGGGATCACACAAACCACGGTCTATTTTTAATTTTGGAGGCTACATTTAGTAGACCCTCCGCTATGATCATCGCAAGGATCTTCCATAGGGAGAGACTGCCAAATGAGAGCCTACCTTTTGGGTGACCAGAGCAAGCCCTGGAGATAGCTTCCAATGATCGCAGGTAAGTATTTATTATAAAAAAGAAATTACTTCTAATTTCCTGGTTTGAAAGATATTACAAAAAATAATAATGACATTCAGGGTGCTTTTGGACAGGCAGTTTCCTAAAAACCTTTTTGGACAGGCAAAAAATTCTATAAAGAAGATTTTCATTAATTTGGGGGAGTAATAAAGAAATATTTTTCTAACAAACCATCTTCTAGCACATGTCTAAAGTGCATATTGGCTTTTTTGACTCAATAGGCTATTTAATGTTGTTGGTATAAAGATTTAAAGTAACTGAGTAGCTACATCTGTACTTACAGAAATTTTGGAATTGGTGTATTGGACAGGCATTTTTAAAATCCTGTCTAAGACCCTTAATGTATGTACACATGTATGTTTCATAGGTGTCTTACTGTAATGTACGTATGTATGTTTCAGGTTTGGTGAACCCAGCTGTAGTGGAAGCCTACCTCAAGCCAGTGGTGGATGAGTCTGAGGATGCCTTCTCTTGGGGGAAACCAGACCTGGGGCTACTCAGGGAATATCCTTTTAAACATATGCTGCTTGTTTTTTTTTGTCATTTCGATAGCTAACATATTACAATTAGACAGAGACCAATTAGATTACAACCCATTAGGACAATCATTAACCAAAAAAACAATTCTATTATTGAAAAAATGCTTCAGATTTGTTGATTTGATTGAAATCTGTTTTTGCTCCACTGCAGCAATAGGGATGCTTCACATAAGGCAGCGTGCCCATGTGGTCACTGGCTAAGGGGTACAAACAACCCCCTATTGTGCTGTCACGGCTGCTGTCCCACTGCTAGTTGTATTGGAGAGAGCAGGCATTTCTCTAGCACCCAAGTGCATCATACTGCTTTTCTCTACCAAATATTTGGTCATTTATCTCAATAACCATGATGAGAATTGACTGTTTCTACCTTGGCTGCTACGACTTTCTCAAAATTTTCTTAATCCATTTATGCTTTAGAGATCCTACAGAAATTGTCGACTGGATCTAAGGTACTTTTGACAATAACTTTGGAATTGAGAATGATCTTATAAAATGTTGGAAGGAAAATTGTTGATATTATGTCCTGATTGACATTTCTCCATCAAATATTTTCCTAAATATGCTTTTGCCAACAAGATTTCATCAAAATTGTTGGGCTGCTTTAATTTGGTCGCTGTGAGCACTAAGGCTTAAAAAGAAAAATGCTTGTTTCCTATTACACTACCGACCCTAATTTTTTGCCCTACCCTAATCTTTTTATTGCCCAAAATATACAGGGTTTGACTTTCCCAGGGGCATATGTCCCTAGGTTTTGCTGTAGGCCCCTTAATTGTTAGGGGCCCAAAATAGTATATTTTAAACACTTATTTTTAATCAAAAGACCTTTTTGGGCCCCTACCCTGAACACTAAGTGTCAGACCATGATATGTCATTTCATTTAAAAGGCAAGGTAAAAGTCTGTAAATGCTTCATATTCCATGTATGGCATACAAAAGAAATTGAAAAAAGAAAGAAGAAAACATCAAATATCAACATATAATCATATTTTAGTGGATTTATATAGATTTAAATAATAAATACCCCACTACTTTAGATGTTGCTATTTTGCTTTACATTTACATCTAATGCAGCAAGGAGGAGAGACAAAAATATGATAAGATAAAATGAATTCCCTACCTACCTACCCTATTTTTTTTCTAGCATGTAATAGGAAATGAACATGTTTTTTAATGGGATTTACCTCAGTACCAGTGGCAACTATCGCCTATCACAGAGATCATGGTTGGCTTCCACAAACCATTAGTTATACTGCCACAATCATTTTCTGAAATTGCTGTAGTTGAGCAGAGACCACCGTGATGGTGGACTCTGAGTTGAGGCACTATCTGTGTTTGGAAGTCAACCATAGATCTGTCCACAGAAAATGATGTAAACTAATGCAAACTCTTGATTACCTATGTGGTAAGTGGATGGCAGGAAATGGTAAAACCCTTGAAGAAGTATGCTTCCTATTAAAGCGTGACATAATGTTCTTAAGGGACCATTGAATGTTAATTTAGAAATGCAGAAGGAAATGAAGAGGTCGGATAACATTGATAGTGGGTTATGTTGAAAGAGCTCTGGAGAGGTAGATGTCAACTGAAATAGATCAGACCTTTTAAATAGAAGATAAAATGCCACACTCAAATTTAATTTACTTCCTTTACACAGTTATGCTTGCTTATATACATTTAGAAGATATCTTTTTCAATTTCCCACAAAATAAGTTTTTTGAATAGCATAAATTGAACTTGAACGTTGGAAAACAAGCTATTCTGCTATGCTTAGCACAGCAGTAATAGGGCCCCCAGCTGCTGTTTGTACCACTCTGGTGGTACAAGCGCTTATGTGAATATAGCCTATTCTTTTCATGCACATACTCCTTAAACTAAAACACCATTAATTAGTCTCTTAATAGCGAGAAATAAATATCACATTTTAGTCCACCTGCCTTCAAAGACTTTCTGACACATCATGAATGTAAATCCTCTTTCATATTTGAATATGGTTTGATGTATATGTCTACTTTCCGCTACACTTCTTCGATTATTTGGATTATTTCCTTAACGGACATCACCTACGCAAAAGAACGCCTGAACTGGAAGAAGGAGAGGGTGGATGACATGCTGCTGCCAGTCCTCAAGCGAATGAATGAGACACATGTAAGTGGCGCCCTCTATTCTAACAGTCATCTATGCTTAGTTCCTATACTAAACCTTATGCTACTGGTGGCTAATTTGGCCATTACACAATGATGCATAAAACCTCATAAGTGAGAGGAACCCTTGCATATGGGTACTCATTTGAAAGTACTCAGTGAGAGCTATCCAATGGTACCAACATGACAAGGTTAAGATGTTTTTTCAAAAATCTTGCATCCTTGCAGGGTCTGACACTTAGTTTTCAGTCTAGGGGCCCGAAAAGGTCTTTTGGTAAAAATAAGTGGTCAATAACAGGACTTCTGGTTATTATACATACAATTTTGGGCCCCTAGCCTGAAAAATCTAGGCATATGCCCCTGGGAAAGTCGAACCCTGCCTTGTGCTTTAGACGAAAGTAGCCTCAGCATTGGAAGGGTTAAGGACACATTCACAAACAAACTCAAGGACATTTTTAAGAATAGAGATGAATGCACTAATCCTAATTGATTTGGTAGGGTTTACGATTTAGATGTTTTTCAGTATTCAGTTTTCATTTTTTGCTGAAATAAACATCAGATCTAGCTCAGGTACTTGATAGAATAGATTAAAAACTAGTGTTTGAGGTGTGGTCAGTTTTATGGAACGCTCTAGAGTTAAAAGCAACTCTCTACCATTGTGTTTAACAGTGGAAAAGGGGTCTTCAAATTCACAGTACAACATAGATTTTCATTGAAATTTCAACTCCACCGTTAATCCTGTTGATAGAGGAAAGTAAAACAGATTGTGATGATCCTTTTGAAGGGAACACAATACGCATGAAAATAAGCAGGAATGATTAAATTCAGTTGTTGGGACTCTGATCAAGTTAAGGTTAATATCATGTATGATTTCATTAACATCTTGCAAAAGCGTATCAGTAACTTCATGTTAAATTCTGTTGTTGGGATTCTGGTCAAGTTGGCATGGTTAATGTTATGTATGATTTCATAAAAACATTTCTTTTTTCTTCCATAGGTGCAAAAACGTATCAGTAACTTTTTCATGCCCAAGTTCACGGAGGAAGTACGCACGATAAAGAGCAAGCGCATCAAGAGAGTTCTCAACCGAATCTCGACCGGAACGCAAGACGAACAGGTCGCACCACGGAAGAAGGGGAAGACGATGACATCCGCTCTGGATAAGGCCATCCAGAAAGCGGGGGCCATCGCTATGAGGGGGCGAAGAAAGGGGCCTGCTGCTGCTGCAGCATCCGTGTCAAGGTCAACTAGAGGTCAGGGGTCAAGGTCGGGACCCGTGGGTCTCGTGAAGGAGAGGGTGAAATTATCGGAGAGTAGTTCCTCCGGGTCAGAAAGTGGGGAGGGGACAGATGAGGAAAATGGTTCCGGCGATTCCAAGGGTGAAAGCGATTCTGATTCTGATGTTGTCTGTAAGAGCGGTCGTGGACAGTCATCAGATGATTCTGATAGCGTTGCTGCAAGTGGGTGTGATCAATCAGCAAAGGGTCAAGGTCATGTAGGGGTCGCAAGTCCGAAAAAATCAGGCATGGCACAAACAAGTATTTCCTCCCCAGGGAGTTCTAAAAGTAGAGGCCGTGGGAGGGGCCAAGGAAGAGGAAGGGGGCAAGGAAGGGGAAGGGGGCAAGGAAGAGGAAGAGGGGGAAGAGGAAGTCCATCAGCTAGTTTAAGGGGGCAGCGTGGAAAAAGAGCCACCAAGTCTGCTGCGGCTGTGAGATCCAGTATGGTGATTCCAGCCTTGTCAGAGTCAGATTCCAGTGACTGAGGATGTTATTATCACTAGAGAAAGGGTCACTTTCCATAACCCTTATGCTGCTGGTGGCTAATCTGGCCATACAAAATGATGCAGGAACCCTGAAAAATGATTGAAACCCTGGCATATGGTACTCATCCGACAGTACTCCACATGAGCTTACCAATGAATACCAACATGACAGGGTTTATATGATTTTCAAAAATCTTTGCAATCTTATGCTTTGATCAAAAGTAGCCTCAGCATTGGAAGGGTTAATAAATGACAACACCAATAAATAATATTCTAACTTCTATTCGATAGGTTTGTCTAATATATTTTACTATCACTGAAAACTCAGGTATTTGTGTAACGGAAACTTATCAGTGCCTTAAGTTATGACATAGACCAATCATTTTGTGAAAAATTAGACTATCACGAGTGTCATGAGTTTGTAACTGTTAAGAAAATAAGCATGTTTGTATTTTGATGTGCGTGTTTGATATTTATTATATATGTGTTGACAATGAGTTTTGATAATGAATTATTATGAATAAAATTATCAATAATCATACATTTGTGATTGTTTTCTGTCTTACTTTTCTTACTTATTTACTTTCCCCTCACCCTGGATCTAAGCCAGGTTTTAAAAATGCCTGTCATAAATCAGCATACACTAAATTTCCGCATGTCCATATTTAGCTACTCAACTTCTTCAAATCTTTATACCAACTACATTCTACAGCATATTGTATCAATAAGGACAGTGTATACATCAGCCATATCTTAGAGGATGGTTGGTTCGGAAAAGATATGGTTAAAAGTCTAAAAAAGTAAATATTGAAAATTCTTCATAGAGATTTTTACCGGTCTAAAAAGTAGTTTTTCAAAAACTGACTGTTTGGAAGACTGGCTGGATGGGTCTTGCATAAGTCCCTGCCCTCCCCCAAGCCCTTTCATGAAATTTTGACAAATCTACTACTAATCAAATAGAGGTTTTGCAGTTCAACAGAAGGGGAAGTTAGGAAGTATCCTTAATCTCTACTAAGGGAATCTAGAACATGGGCCAGGATGATGGTGACATTCAGTGACCACTCTTGATATGACCCAAGACGCTTTCATTGTAACTAACATATTCCTTTGTTTAGACACACAGACCCCCCTTTTTGCTGGAACAATTTGGAAGGGGCAAGCCAGCAGACATTATTTTCTGGCTTTCTGAAGCATTAATAGGTTAAGAGACGCGAGCTAGCACTGAGGAAAGGGATAGATGGAATTATGAATGTTGATCACCGTATATGCAACCAACATATCTCAATCAACAACCTCAGCACGACTCCTAGCCCAGATTTTGAGAATAAGCATTCTAGGGGTGTGTTCTGGGCATGTGCATGAGCAACCTCCTCGATATTGTAAACAAACATGAGAACCTTGATACGTGTTTCCCAGTGACATCACACTGGGGTGAGATAAGGTATGCCGAGGGCTTTACAATGGGCTTATTAGTAATTGGTACGTGGCGACCAATCCATTTTCTATTCATGTAAGATGGGATAGATAAGGAAATATCCATTAATTGTTTGAATTTGTTCTGGATTAGAAATTGAAGTTATTAGTGACTCATGGCATTTTTACTTAAAACCAACATCAGACATTAATGCTCCTAATACTATGGCTGTTTTGAATACTGTAGAACTGGTATTTTTACAGGCATTTAATTTTCGCGCTCCCCATGATAGCGCCAGAATAACAACCTTCAAATAAATATCCTGCTTTGTATTTGCTTTTTTTGAGTGCTTGAATGCGCAAATTTAAAATAGTCGTACACAATACAAATGAATGGAGGGTAATTTAATTGAGAAAACAAGGGGCTATTCAAATGTCATTAAAATCTATTATGTGGGGACTAAAGAGCAGTCTAGCCACCAGAAAATGTGGGACATAAACAAATTCTAAAACACAAAATTATCTTGTAAAAAGTTTATTCCCTTTTTCGTTCTATGTACAAAAGTTGTATTCAACCTATAAGAAAATTACAGGCTTTAAAAAAATAACTATGTCTAAGTTGTGATATTTGATAATCACCGTCTTCCACTTCTATCCCTGTCATAGTCCCTACCTCCTCTTCCCCTGTCAGAATCACCTTGTCTATCCCTTCCCCTATCAATATCTCTACTTCTTTCCCTATCTTTCTCTCGCTCCATTTGTCTGTCTCTACCTCGCTCTGATTCCCTCCCTCTCTCCGAATCCCTCCCCCTGAAATCACTTCTACCCCTCCCCTCCTCATATGGTCTATCCCTCACCCTTTCAGCCCCCTTTTCTCTACCCCTATCGTTACCCCTTTCTCTACCCCTCTCACCACCCCTTTCTTGACCCCTATCCTCACCCCTTTCTCTACCCCTATCCTCACTCCTTTGTCTACCCCCATCCTCACCCCTCTCTCTATCCCTATCAAAGCCCCCTTGTGCTCTATAGTCATCCCGGTCCCTTCCATCTCTTCTTCCTCCCTCCCTGTCCCTTTCTTGTTGATAATCCTTTGTTTTATTCCATTGTCTTCCATTGTTTATATCTCTGGCATTGTTACGAGAATCCTCAGCGGAATCTTCAGAGTCAGAACGTTCCCGTTTCACTGGGACGTCTCTGGAGAATCTGTCCCTGGAAGTTCTACTCCCAGATCCTGCATTTTTGCTGCCGTGTAAGTATTTATCATAGCCGGGATCTTCCTTCTCTTTCTTCACACCGTGACTTTCGTCACTATTTCTTCCATCCTTGCGCTGTTCTTTCTCATCTTCTGAGGAACTACTAGAGCTTTCTTCTGATTCTTTTGCTTTCTTTTTCTTCTTTTTTTTGTCCTTCTTTTTCTTTTTCTTTTTTTCTGAAAAAAAAAAGATAATGAATTTTTGTTTATTTTGACTTTCTCAGCCATTCAAGGCTTAATTGCGACTAATCAGAGGTTAAAAGTTCAGGAAACATGAGTAACTGCAAAACAAAATAATTTGATTTCAATATATGTTTCAATAGTACCAAAGTGCATGTTTGCAGTTATATTTCCACTAAAACAACCCAAAATCCTATTGTGATTGTAATTATTGAGATTTTAGTGCAAATAAAGGCATTGTACAGTAGTTAGATGTCAGATTAACAATGACTGAAACTGCATTTAAAAGGATTAAGACGAATTGTGAATGTGGCCATCAATCATGAGATCATGACTTAACTGATTCAAATTTTGGAAACTACATTGTTTATGACATAAACTTAACTGATCTCTAACACCAATTATAGTTTTCTCCTGACTGGGATTGGTACCAGTACTCGATACAAAACCAATAGCGATATTGAATGGGGAAAAAGTATAGTATTGAAAAAGTTAAGTATCGTATAGTATTGTTAAGATTTAAATTATATAAGAAATTGACTTACTTGCTACCTGGATCTCTCCGCATGAAGGTATTTTGCTATTTATTGCAGAATTTCTTAAAGTTTACTGTGTTAAATTTTAAAAAATTTGGTCCCTGAGAGGGAGGCAGTGTCATTAAAAATATTGTTAAGATATCGTATTGTTAAGGAAATATTGATATTCTATCGTGCCGTGAAACCTTTTAAGGTGCCAATCCCTAGTCACACTAAATTTACCTTTCTTAATTTTCTTTACTGGCACAGGTAATTCTTCCTCTTCCTCCTCCTCCTCAGAAGCAGAGGGTGTCTTAGGTGCGCATCCCTGTTCTCTAATTCTCCTGGTTACGTCATCAATGGTCTCATCCTCCTTAGGCTTCTTATAGTCCAGGACGTGGTCCACACGAATCGTCCTGCCCAGGATCTGAAGCACAAAAAGATAAAGTATGAGAAACCAGGGGAAACACAATATTTTGACAACTCCTCTTTTGCAGTAGATAAGTAATATATTATAGATAATAAAAAATTGTCACCTATAAAGCGCTATTTTCATTAAAATGTTTAAAAGCACTGAACAATCATAGGGTAAAATATGACTTGTTACAAGGGAAGTTAAGAAATATTTTGTTAATACTTAAAAATTCTGTGGAAAGCCTTCGGGAACAAATGTATCTTAAGATTCTTTTTGAAAGCTTGAACTGATGGAGAAGCTTTGATGTGCGATGGCAGCTGATTCCATAGTATGGTGCATAGTTTGAAAAGGCTCAATCTCCCATTTTGGCCTGTCTAGTTTTGGGCTCAACTAGTAAACCCTTACCACCATCCGATCTGAGGGTGTGGGTTGGTTCTTATTTGGCCAAAAGCTCAGATACATATTTAGCAGCTAATCCACTTCAAGCCTTGAACACCATTAGTAGGATCTTAACCCTTATTTCCTGAAGCAGCCAAAACCGCTTGACAATTTTGATGATACCTCACTACCAAAAACAATGTATTGAAAATATTTGAAGGAGAATTGTTCATCAGAACTCTTTCTACAACTCTCCTTCAAATATTTCGCTAATTTATGCTTAATTCCGAAGTTATTTTCAAAGGTATGACAAGTCCAGACGACACTGATCAAGGAGATCCCCTGGCATGAATGGGTTAAAGTCAATCCTGAATTTCACAGGAGGCCAGTGCAGATGCTCCAGGATTAGGATATACATGTATATACCTTGATTCCATTGAAATTGTCCACAGCAAGGATGGTACTCTGTTGGTCCTCATAGCAGATAAAACAGAAGCCCTTCGATTTCCCAGTCTTTCCATCTCGCGCCAAGTTGATGTTCATTACCTCGCCATACCTACAAAACAAAATACAGCATCACGTTAAAACATACAACATATCCTTAATTCACTCTTAGCATCATATCAAAATCACCAAATGAAATATCATATTACAGTTGATGTTCATTACCTCTCCATACCTACAAAAACATACAGCATCATGTTAAAACATACAACATATCCTTAATTCACTCTTAGCATCATATCAAAATCACCAAATGAAATATCATATTACAGTTGATGTTCATTACCTCGCCATACCTACAAAAACATACAGCATCATGTTAAAACATACACCATATCCTTAATTAACTCTTAGCATCATATCAAAATCACCAAATGAAATATCATATTACAGTTGATGTTCATTACCTCTCCATACCTACAAAAACATACAGCATCATGTTAAAACATACAACATATCCTTAATTCACTCTTAGCATCATATCAAAATCACCAAATGAAATATCATATTACAGTTGATGTTCATTACCTCTCCATACCTACAAAAACATACAGCATCATGTTAAAACATACAACATATCCTTAATTCACTCTTAGCATCATATCAAAATCACCAAATGAAATATCATATTACAGTTGATGTTCATTACCTCTCCATACCTACAAAAACATACAGCATCATGTTAAAACATACAACATATCCTTAATTCACTCTTAGCATCATATCAAAATCACCAAATGAAATATCATATTGCAAGTTGCCACTTGCAATACTTAAAACTGAAAAACTGCAGTTGATATTTATTACCTTTCCATACCTACAAACACATATAGGATCACGTTAAAACATATATACCACTTTCTAATGAGTATCATTTCACTCTTAACATCTTATCAAAATCACATAATGAAATATCATATTGCAAGTTGCTAAACCCTTAATAATTGCAGTCAAGGGCTCAACATTAAGGGCTGCCTTACTGCCCTGAGCAGGTAACAATCAGATGGTGCCTGTCATGGTCTTAGCCAGCAGGGCGTCTGGGTGTCTTTTTGGACACCCAAACCCTTGAAAAGCACCCCTCAGGACAACCAAGTTTTTTTTTGTGTGGAATTTCTAAAAATCTCAATCTCATAATTGAATTTTTTCATCTCCTTACAATTCCCACGACATTGTTTAATGATATCATGCCTTATTTTGATGAATTTATACATGTTTATGGTTGAAATATATTGTGTATATTGTGATCCCCCTTAAAAACTTGGATGCCCAAAAATTTTACAACAGCCAATTTAAGGCACCCAGTTTCTAAATCCTGGCCAAGACACTGGTGCCTGCCCTACATGGCAGGTAAGATTTCATAATCTAACTTCAGAGATACTATTACACAAGGGAAATCCAATATTTTTTTAACATTTCAACAATACAGATAAAGCTATAGCAGAAAAACAAATTGGTACAAGTATAACTACATATGGAAAAGTCACTTTCATGTTCATTCCATCACACCTTTTGCTGTTTTGCAGGGCAGGTCAAAACTGTGTCGGGCAGGTAGAAATTAAAGTTTACCTGCCCTATTTGGCAAGTGCCTTCAAAAGTTAATGTTGAGCCCTGCAGTCACTTTTCCTCCTTACTCTGTCCATAAAACCTTAGCAGAACTGAAAGGTCAATGGAGATATGGAACAGTTATCCTTACTAGTAGGCATGGGGCACGGGCATTGAAACATCTTTACTTACTGTGAGAAGACACAGAGGATGTCTCCCTCAGTGAGGTCGTAGGGCAGACCCCCCATGAAGATCCAGGCGCTGTCCTTGTACTTATGGTGCCATGAGTTCCTGCTGCCAGACAGGCCCAGCTCCAGCTCCCGCTGGTTGATACGCTGGGTACCCTTGATGTTACTACAAAAATAACAGTGAGGCTATCAATAACACAATGCAGTAGTTTTGAAAAGTTTTGTTTATGTTTATAGATATAGTTTGAAAGAGCAAATTTTTATGTATTTTGACTATGGTCTGTCTGACCCAAGCTTGGCTGACCGTTTTTTCCTCTTTTTTGTTACGTAAAATTTGTTAACGTTGTTCAGCAGGTAAGGTTCAAGAGACCATGGTCTTAGCCAGCAGGGCCAACCCTAGTCTGGGTGTCTTTTTGGACACCCAGACCCTTAAAAACCACACCTCAGGACACCCAGATTTGTTTGAGAGGAATTTCTTAAAATGTCAATCTCAAGCATATAATTGAGTTTTTGCATCTCCATATAATTCCACTGACACTGTATAAGGATATCATGCCTTATTTTGATGAATTTATACATGTTTGAGGTTGAAATTGAGTATAGTGTGGTCCCCCTTAAAAATTTGGATGCCCAAAAATTTCACAATTGCCAATTTTAGGCACCCAGTTTCTAAATCCTGGCTAAGACACTGCAAGAGACACAAGCTTGCTGGCGATAAAGCAAATGATATTACTGCGAGTAGTCCGATTCAAGTGTTTGTTAGGGCCCTTTGGAGGGATGTGTGCGATAAATCAATTAGAATATTGTCACCAGGTGGAACTACTGACTACTCTATGAGCCTACTAGGGCTGTCATTGTTTAAAAAAAATTGTCGATTCGATATATTGATATTTCATTTTATTTATTGATGCTATTTAGTATTAGATACAGAGAAACTCCCTATACCCTGCAATACCCTTAAAAATCTACACCCTTAAAAATCGTCCTTCCCAAATTTCTCCTTTGGTGCCAAATTTACTTCATATCTGACTGCACTATGATGACTAATGTAAGCTAGCAATGCGTGCCGCTAATTTCATTTTTTGATAGACTCACTTTTACAGAACGGTAGTCCAAAGATTTCTTGCCAAGTTTTGTTGATCAAATGTTGACCACCATCTTGCGGAGATCACGAGAGATCAACGCGAGCTTTTATCAAAGAGGGACCTCTATATGTAAATCGGCAGATCCCGCACATGTCGTCTATTCGGCTATTGTGTATAAAAATGGTCTAAGGGCCTGCCGCATGGTCACACATTACTATAGTCTGTCTGACTCGAGTTTGGCAACCGCTTTTCCCATTTTTTTGTGACAAAACGTTCGAGTTTTCCATCCAAACTTGGCAAATATGTGAGGAGCACTACTACGTGTATGTATAAACATACTTTTTGTCTCAACTCCGCAAAATGTTGCTCATTATGTCCTATTCTAAAATGTGCCCATTGCCAACAATACGATCTCGCGTGTTTGTATTGTTCGCAACAGACAACCACGCGAGATTGTATTGTTGGCAATGTGCACATTTTACATTAGGAACTAATGAGCAAAATCAACATTTTGCGGAGCTGAGACAAAAAGTATGTTTGTACATACACATAGTAGCGAGTGAAGCTCAGAAAGGCCGCAGGCCTTTCGCGAAGCCTCACAGTAAGTCATTAGAGCGTGAGTGTATATGACGTCACTATAAGAAATACATACAGGGACCCAGAAAGTTGTCATCGTCCGTTCTGGAGGATTTCTTTAGTAGGTTAAGTAACGACCGATTTCATTGGTCGACAATGACGTAATGTACAGTACAATAACAAACACGCCCTCCCATTGGATGAAATGTACTAATGCATGTGCGTGAATGAAAGTGGCCGCTATTACATGTATATCCACGTTAAAACTTAATTTCTCGCCCGTCCGTGGCTCAATTCTAATGCAGTTTAGAACCGCCAGAATTCATTCTACTGACCATTGATTTCACTTTAAAATCGACTCGCTTCCTGGCCATACCATGCCGTGGCCTCTACTTTACCCAAGTTAAAACTGAATTTCTCGCCTGTCCGTGGATCGATAGAACCGCCAGAATTCATTCTACTGGCCATTGAATTCTCGTCAAAATCAGTTGCGAAATATGAATGAAAGTGGCCGCTACTACATGTATCTCCACGTTAAAACTGAATTTCTTGCCCGTCCGTGGCTCAATTCTCGGCTCGCTTCCTGGCCATACCACGCTGTGGCCGCTACTATATCCAAGCTAAAACTGAATTTCTCGCCTGTCCGTGGGTCAATTTTAATGCGGTTTAGATCGATAGAACCGCCAGAATTCATTCTACTGGCCATTGAATTCTCGTCAAAATCAGTTGCGAAATATGAATTTTAAGACAGTTTAAAATCGTAATGTTTTGTATGCCATTAATTTACGGTCAATCAATGCTGTATTTTGGTCAGAAGTAAAAAAAAAAAATGAAATAATCCAAAGCTTCGCTCGCTTCCTGGCCATGCCAGCGTCATATTAGTGCTACAAAGAGATTTGCCAAGTTTGGATGTCACAAAAAAATGGAAAAAGCGGTTGCCAAACTTGAGTCAAACAGACAATAGCTTACATTAGTCATGAATCCCAGTGCAGTCAGGTATGAAGTAAATTTGGCACCGACAGAGAAATTTGGGAAGGAAAATTTTTAACATTTCAGGTTCCCCAACTCTATTCCCAAAAAGCATCAGCGTATAAAATCGGTATAAGAATCGGCCTGTCTATGTCGCATGCTGCTGCGCCAATATGACAGTTGAACAGTACACCCTTGTTTATGTGTGTGTATGAGAGAGAGAGAGAGAGAGAGAGAGAGAGAGAGAGAGAGAGAGAGAGAGAGAGAGAGAGAGAGAGAGAGAGAGAGAGAGAGAGAGAGAGAGAGAGAGAGAGAGAGAGAGAGAGAGAGAGAGACTCGATTATCGCTCAGACTGATGACCGTGTTAGAACGGGAATTACGCCATTATTTTGATTAGCAAGGATTAACTTAACAACTCGAAGTCGATATATTAAGTCTTACCTCATAGGATTCATCTTTAATTATTTGATGTTGTAATCAAGATGATTTATTCACTGCATTGCTCGAAACACGTCCGAAACGTCTTGTTTCGTTGATTAGTTACTCGCTTCGCCACCAGAGGACGCAGAGGTAACGTAAATCTGTTTTGGCACTTTTCGACATTATCAATGTATATCTTATCACAATAAAATGCATCATTATACACCAAATAAACAGTTTGTAACAAAGTCTCATTAAAAATATTTATTTCTAAAGCCTTTCTTGAATGTTGTAAAAAGCCTTACATTTTGCTTTTCGGTATATGGATTCCAATTTCAGCCAATCAAAATTACGTATCTAGTCATGTGATTCATCACCAACACCACATCAAACAAAACTTTTGAAAGTGTGTTTCCCAGTCTCAGGGATCCCAAAAACCCTCCAGGAAAACGCAATCGACACAATGTAGACGGATCGAAAGTAAGTGCAATTAATTATTTTGTCTTTTTAACTGTCAAAGTTGTATCAGCACATTTGTCATATTGTGATTTCGCCTCAAAAGCAAACTAACGTAACTCGATTGTTGCACCTGCTCAAAAGTCCCAAAACTTACATGACAGCCCATGGATATCATATAGGTACTAGAGCCTGACACCCTGACAGTGACACTGGACAATTGTTTTTGTACGTTGTGTATTTCTTTGGAAACTTCAAAATAATCAGCATAACTGATAAGAAATAAGCATTATTTACCTATATGGTTTATTCTTGTTGCCCCATGAACTTCACAATTGGAGTACTGTCTTGAATTCATTGAAAGGAAAAATGACTAATCAAAACATTCAAATTTTAAATTCAAATTTATGATATTTTTTTCTCGTAAATACTTGTTAAATTAGTTGAAAAGTAATATTTTGAAATTCAATTTTCTCAGACTTTCAGGTTTTAGTTTAATAGTATCTAGACTTCTAGAGTATCTTCTAAACTCTAGTTTCGGTTAGAATATTATTTGTACCGATGTATCATTCACTCTCAATCATGGTCTTAGCCAGCAGGGCGTCTGGGTGTCTTTTTGGACACCCAAACCCTTAAAAAGCAACCCTCAGGACACCCAAAATTTTTGGTGAGGAATTCCTTAAAATGTCTATCTCAAGCATATAATCATTTTTTTTCATCTCCATATTATTCCTATGACATTGTATAAGGATATCATGCCTTATTTTGATAAATTCATACATGTTTATGGTTGAAATCTGAGTGTATTGTGGTACCCCGCAAAAATTTGGACGCCCAAAAGTTTTTCAATTGCCAATTTTAGGCACCCAGTTTCTAAATCCTGGCTAAGACCCTGCTCTCAATTATTCCATTAATTATGATTTATATTTGATACAGAATATGCATAAATAAAAGACCAATTTTAATAAAGTTGTGTTCATTTATTTTATTTGTGATTTAAGAATGAAATTGATCAGTGGAATACAGGTTATTGGTCATTTATTCTGTTTAAACTTTTTAGAATCATTTAGCAAAAAAAAAAAATTCATCTATTTTCTGATCGGTTTCACTTCTTCTGAAGGTTACTTCCAAACTTGACAGACGATGGCTGACACATCCTCTGGAAGGGCCAACTCCAGATCTGGAAGTGCCGGAAAGGAACAGAAACCACCAAGCAGGAAAAAATCAGACCTTACTGTCGATAACATCAAAAAACTCTCCTCTGCTGCTAGTGGCAGCAGTGAGACATCTTCAAAAAAGGGTGGTTCGAAGGAATTAGGACCCGTAAGGACTATAAAATCAGCGTCCAAACAGGAAGGGAGTGTGCATGGGCCTGAAAGTCAAGGAAACGTAGAGGACAGCAAGTCTATTGCATTGAATAAACCCAAGCCGCTGCCCCCTATTGGCAAGGAGAGAAAGTCGGAGGAGCATGATTCGGATTTCCAAGGAAGCGGTCGAGGAAGCCCTGCCTCTTCCATGGCTAGCTCTGTTACAGGTAAGCGCATGTATATATCATGATGATACTGAGACAGGGCTCGACATTGGTGCTTGCCCCATTGCCCCGGGCAAGTAGAATTTGTAAATTATAGCTGTGGGGCAAGTGAAAACTGCATCTTGCTTGCCCCACTGGGAAAGTACGTTTTGTATATTTCAGGTTTACTTTTGAGAATGTGTGCAAGTTTCGTGGTCTGCCATCCAAGCTTGTCCTAGAAAATATGCTTTCACATGCCAGAACCATGTTCTACTTGGTTTTAAATGAAATTATTACATACAATTTTTCAAGGGCAAGTGAAAGTTGGAGTAGGGCAAGTTAAAATTGAATCTCACTTGCCCTACGGGGCAAGTTGCTGCAAAAGTTAACGTCGTGCCCTGTGAGACAACATTTAATTTATATTAAACCATTCATTCATGATGCATGACAATTGTATGTGGATCAGTTTGATTGGTACCATTTTCCAACCCTATTTTTGTTAACAGTTATAGATTTATTATGTCGCATCACAAATACTTTTGAGCAACTGTAAGTTATAGTTGATTCCCATTCTCTTCACAAGTAAATAGTAATACAATAAATTCTTGAAAAAAAATATACCAATACAAATAAAATGGTTATAGTGTAGTCTAAGACCATGATTTGTATTTGGGTATAATTTTTGAAATACATTGTATTACTATTTAGCTTGACAAGAGAGTGGGAATGAACCATCATTTATAAATGAATGAACCTGATTTCCTGCTGCTAGTGAAATAATAGGTTGTCTCATGAATGCACACTACTAACATGGCTTGTTTTAAGGTTGTACTTAAATCACGGCTATGCATAGTGGTTTTGGACCTAGTTGTCCTTTGGTCAAATGAAAAAAAAGTGATGACCGTACAATTATTTTGATTGCCCTAAATTCTGATGGTAAAAACTTGCATTTTTGTTAATGCCAAGTTGTGTGATACAATTTTCATAGATCTTAACAGTGTACATTAGCTAGATCTTGACAGTGAAAGAATTATATTCACATTAAAATAAATTTCAACAAGCTGTTTCAAGAATTCATATCTGGTTTAGGTTATTAATTCAGAACAATCAAACTCCTGTCTTATGATGAACATATTTATCTAATTTTGTCAGGAAAATGGGCAAACCAGTGAAAACCACACTGCCAACCATGAAAGCAAAATTTGATAATCCTATTTAGAAATGAATGTGTATGTATCTTGCATGGGTAGTACTTATCTACCATAAATCAAGCGAAAATAATATTTTAAAAAATTGACATAGAAAAGTACTACTGAAATAAGTATCAAGAATTTAACAGTTTGATGAATCAGATAAATTTAAGTGGCATGGTCCTTAGAATATTCATAAGATAAAATTCTCCACTGGGCCGATAGGCAATAATACATGTAACAACTGAAATCTACCATCCTAACTCAAACTTATGATATTAGTCCAATATCAAATTCCACTTTATGATTTACTATCTACATTGACCTGTTTGGACTAGACTATTAGGGTGGACATATATGTTACTTTGGGAATTTGAGATGGTCAGATGAACCGCATATGAATAGTGAATATAGAAATTGGCAACTGATGAGGCATAACCTATCAAGTTCTTTAAACAAGAGATGATATATTTATGTGAATGTGATTTTTCTCATTACAAGCATCATTTTGGACATTTACGGGTACAGAAGTTATGGTCCGAATGCATGATAGTCAGTTTCTGAATATAATTGAAAAGCCCATTGAGGGTGAATGTGCTGAAATTAAACCCGAAATAGATGATGATGATGAAGATGATGAAAACAGTTCAGGTAACTTTTTCTCCACTGCGATTTGCTTGGCTCAGCATATTTTTGCTACATTTGATTGACTTTTTTCTGTTGTAACTTTGCATGCCAATTACATTTTTCTGCATACCTCTGTCACCTTATTTGCCTTACCACAACACAAAATAAGGATGTTACCATGCTTAAACCATTGAGATTGTATTTCTCTACACATGCATTTTTTATCCTTCTGTGATCTGATTTTGCTATTTTGAGCACATTGGAGAAACTAATGGTTAATTGGAATGCAGGAATGGGATTATAATTACTAAATTTAGTCATTGGTATCATGAAGGTTGGAACTGAGTGATATCTTTGTCAGTCATCAAAGAAAATACTTTGATAGCCCGATAAATGATAACCTTACCACATTTTGACCTTTAACCCCTGCCCTGCTGAATTGCTGGTTGTAGCCTAACCTCCCTGCATTGTTTTTGCTCCCTGGGTCAAAATTGACCATTGGGGATTTAGGGGCGCAACTTGAATTTTGAGGAGTTGCCCCAAACTCTGAAAATGGTCATTAACAGGTCAGCAAGTGCAGACAGATACTTCCTGGCTACACACAGCTTGTTAGTTAGTGTCGCCGGGATATTTCCGGGTTAAGCAGGACCAGGGTAAAGATATTACTAAGGACCAGTTAATACCCTTATTCAGTTCTTTATAAATTATTAATCTGTGTATATTATATCTAGCTTATGTCTGTGTGTTACCAACTGTCCATGGGGATATCAGTACACCATACAATCACCTAACCATATTCTGGCCTTTAAGAATTTACTAACTAAGTAACAGTTAATACTCTTATTCAGTTCTTTGTGAATTACTAATCTGTGTACATTGGCTTATGCCTGTGTGTTACCAACTGTGCATGGTGACATCTGTACACAGTCATATCCATATGGGAAATGAAGGATTCAGTAGCGTGTCCCAGCAATGTGCTAAATTTGTTGGACCCCTGATGGTAGTGTCAATTTTAACCATTATGTTGCTGGTGGCTGATTTGATCAATGCAAAATTATGCAAAAAAAACTGAAAAATAACTGAACCCCTGGCACATGGCTACTCTTCTGAAAGTACTCAGCGAGAGCTATTTAATGAATACCAACATGACATGTTTAGATGGTTTTCAAAAATCTTTGCATCCTTACAAGTGCTTTGGACGAAAGTAACTCAGTGTTTGTACTCAGACCTGCCCCAATTATTTCCGCGTTGTAGCACTGCCTATTTGAACCTGACCTCTGGTTTAGTGAATAAAAGAATTGGTATGTAGAAAGAGACCAATCACTATACAGGCTATAGTGAAGACCTGGCTATCCCAGGGGTCTCGAATCTGGCCTCAGTGTGATGTCACTAGGAGACAAAGACCAATGAGGGCTCTCATATCGTTTACATTTCAGACAAATCTGCGCACAAACATGCACTTGTTTTTATTCATCTAAGATTGTATGAAACCTCATTGAACTTGGGTGAGTTTTCAATGTCACAAAGCCATCAGTAAGCAAATTAAACAACACCCCAATTAATGCTGTGACAGTAACTTAATAGCAAGCTGATTGTGTGAGGTTAAAACAGGGTTCAAATACACATAATAACACAAGCGTGTGATATCTGTTCTTTGCATGACAATAATAGGCTTCAAATAGTAAGCTTTACTCGCTCTGTGTGGGTAGTAAAACAGGCTTTTACATTGCATGATCAAGCATTGGGCGGTAGCTATTAAACCCATTCATGCCAGAAGTGCATATTTTATTGATATCTTTTTAACCCATACATGATTAGTAGGTGATCGTTTAAAATGTTGTCTGGATCTATGCTACTTTTGCCAATTACTTGGGGACTGAGAAGGGTTTAACAAAATATTTGAGGGAGAATTGTTGTTAGTTTTCTGATAAACATTTCTCCATGAATTCTTTTCCAAACTATGCTTTCACCTAAAAGATATCACCAAAATTGTCAGGGTGTTTTTGGCCACAGCACGCATAAATAGGTAAATAAAGAAATGAAAGCATTTTTCGGAATCAGATTTGAAGGAGATATTTAAGAAATCAGCACATACAAAAATCATTCCTCAAATATTTATTTCAAATTTATGTGTTATTCCAAAATTATTCTCATGCTTTTGAGAGATTCTGACACTATTTTCTTGGGAATTTTGAGCATTAATGGGTTAATCCCCTATTGAGCACATTCTGCCAAGTTTATTCCCGCAGAAAAACTGTCATGCAATTCCCCGGTGATTCCTGGTATTACCGGCGCTTTGCTGATTATTTATTTATGTGCGGAGAATCCTCTTTATTTTAACCCTTTCCTCGCTGAGCACTGCAGCCCAGAGCGGCCTGGCTATTTGCTGATATGTATCAGCGTATATTACGCATTCTTGGGAAATTATTGCAGCAGGAATGTTTATTGTTCCAGACTAACATAATTTCATTTAGATATTTTGCATATTTGTGATTTATTCCCAAAGGTTGGGGGGGGGGGGGGGGGGCTGATCTAAGAGCCTGTTGGAGCCAGCGCTCTGTGGCGGACCAGTGTCAGCACTCAGCCAATGGTATCCTGCATGTTACACTGTGTTTACGTTCCACTCGCCGCTGAACATTTGAACTTGCTTGTTTTTACTGTGCAGCGTGCAACAACCACTTGCCCCGTTGCAAGGTGACTAGGTGTTAGTGAATTCGGCAAAAAACGACAATGGGGCAAGCTGAACAAGACCCTGACTTGCCCAGCTCGGCAAGTAATGTTTTGAGCAAAGTCCAATCTCACGTACCACTGTTTAACAAAGTGGCAGGGCAAGTGGAAGGGCCAGCAGTGCCAGTTTACTTTAGGGGCAGCTTGCCCTGCTCAGAAAATAATGTTTTGCAACCTTGTTGCACCCTGCTGTGTTAATCTACAACTCTCCTTCAAATGTTTTGCCAGATTTTATTACATGTACCTGGTTTTTGAAAGTACTCTATCATGCAGAGAGGGCTCCACTTTAAAAACCATGAGCATGAATTTCCGTAGGGCTAGGACGATTTATCACAAATTCGATTGATCACTCAGATTCGTAGTTGCTTGAGTCAATATGGGATAAATCGATTATTATCGACCATTGCCCACATCGATTGTTTCGCTTAGAAGAATGCAATTTGGTGAAACCCCTCCTACATTGTCTGTTGTTTTCCTGTCTATTGACCACTATTGTGTTAAATGTGATCCATGACAGCGTAGTGTAGTTTTCAATATGGTGCCATAGCATACGGTACGTGCAATAAAATAGAAAATAAAACTTCCCGGCAGTGGAATAATATGTTTTAGTTTTAGTTTAATTTGTTAATAATAATCTTTAAGAATCAATTAATTACTCGAAAATTTGGTGATAAATCAATCTGAATTTTCGGAATGTTTCTTAGCCCTATGAATTGGTGAAATGACATACACCTAAGCCTTAATTGATATTCTAGAAATGCTATATTACAGATTTATGCTATGTACCATTCCTTAATATTCCCTTACTGATTTATGGTCAGAGCAGCATTTAATCAACAGAAGTGGGGTATATCATTTATACTCATTGACACTTGAACACACTTCCACTATTGATTCTCCCTCTTACACACCACTCACAATGCCCATTGGAGTGTAGTATTGCCAGTTATAAATCTCACACTGCCAGTAATAGGGACTGTTTCCATGGTAGTAGGTGCCATGTCAATAGTCTATATCTCTATGTGTTAACCTGTAGGGGTACTTCATTGAGATTGGTTGTTGTTCAGAGGAAATGGTACTGTATACCCCGTAAATGAAAACTGCTAGTTTTCTAGATATTTTAGAAGTGTCATTTTCACATACACATCTCTGTAAGTCGTGATTTCCCTGCTAATGGATACCCCATCTAGCAGTCTCAGGTCGGCTTTCAGTTTTAGCAAGCTGTGAGCTGTCTTATTTTTTACTACCTAGAAGTGATAACTTAATAGAAATTATTAGGATATGTACATGTATATACTATAAAAAGTGACCAATATTTGCATGCTTGCTCATTGAGAATGGTAAGAGGCTTTCAAATAACCTTAACCTCACTCAATACACATGTGATTTAAAACTTTGGATTTTCATTGTAAATTTTCATCACCACCTTTTGTAAAAGGGCCTTTTCTGTAAAGCCCAGAGTTACTCTGATTAAAAGACTGTTGTAATGGAATTTTGGATTTTTGTTGAATATTTTTATTTCACATGAAATAAGAATCAACTTTCTTAAAAAGAACTATTTCTGTATAATCCTGCATGAAAAATTACTCTGATTTTAATTTTTATTGAAATGTTACGTTTTCTTCGTAGAGTCCTCGATGTCTGGTTCTGCTGCCGGCAGCGGCCCCCCACGAATCATCTCCTATAGGAGGGAGCTGTCCAATGAGGAGGAGAACGAGGAGGATGAGGAGTATTTAGCGGTACTCTCAGAAAGGTAGGCATATACATTTATACTGGGAATATTTTAACCCTTACAATGGTAAGACTACTTTTATTCAAACCACATGGATCCAAAGATTTTTGAAAACCATCTAAACCTTGTCATGTTGGTATTCACTGGATAGCTTTCAAATGAGTACCCATATGCCAGGGTTTAAGTCATTTTTCAACTTTTTTGCATCATTTTTGTATTGGCCAAATTAATCACCACCAGGATAAGGGTTAAAAATTGGAATATATATGGATTATTATGTTTAACTCTAACAGTTTATTTTTGTACAGAGCATTTTTTCATTTTTGGATCTGTTATACCTTAGAGGATAAATTCTTATATTAATCTGAAAAAATGCGGGAAAATCCTCACAATTTGTTTTCGCTAGGCACCAATTTATGTGGTACAATGTGAGCATGTATATGTTGTGATTGTGTAAAGTTATCACATGAAATCAATTCATTCATTTTGTAGCAAGAATTAGAAATTGATTTGTTTTATAGTAAAGTAAATGATATGGACAGAATTCATTCGCTTTCAATACTAGTTTCAATAAGAAATATAGGCTTTATTGTTTTCAATGAGAATTTCGGTGAGATAAATTTCTGTGTTAAAGCGAACCTTCTCAACTGAATTCCTGGAGGGAGGGAATGGATTTTTACGTCGCGTTCAAGAGCTTAGGTCAGATCTTAATGGGATAGAAAAGGGGTCTTCCAGCTGCAGAAGTACCATAGACAGCCCTTCACAATGCCTCACATTTATGTAGCGACCAGGCCAAACTGCTTATGGGGATCCAGCGGAAAATCATATTCTGCAACCCTGCCATCTGAACCCATTAACACTCAGAGAGGCTTAAACAGGCCTGACGATTTGGTAAATATTTAACTTAAAGAAACATTTTCTGGAAAACATTTGAAGACGAAATAATGATCAGAAGCCAAACAATAATTCTCTTTCAAATACTTTGTGATCTTTCATTTTATACCTAAGTCATCTTCAAAAGTATGGGAGTAGCAGACTATACTTTCCAAAGTACCTGAATGGGTTATCCACTAGGGTCTAATAGGTGGATCCGAAATCCTTGATCCATCCCTGGTATCTCATGATTTAATGCTTTGTTTCAGGAAAAATGACATGGCGGAGCGTGCCGTATCTCCTGCGACTAGAGAGGTGTCCTCGCGGAGAGGCATCGACGGAAAAATGTACGTCGCGGTCACGATAGACACACAGACAGACTGGACCTGGCTCAATGACATGAAAAGGCTGGAGCGAACACCCCTTGAGGCCGAGATACATGGAAAAAGCACCCAAAGAGGTAAAAAGTAGTTCTATTAGTTAGTACTTGTCATCGCAGTGCTGAAAACAGTTTGCTAAGCCTTGGTGGTCAAACAGTCCATCAAAATGAATACTAGTAGTCTAATGGTACACCAGAAAAATTAGGGGCCCATATCACTTAGATAACCAAAATGGTAGCCAACCGCCATTTCATTACTGAAACATCATGGTTAATTGTGCTAAATTTATGAATTGTGACAGTTATACTCTAATGAAGAAGAGATGTGAAACTGGGTTTAATGCTTACTAGATTAATGTGGTCAGAGTATTTAGCAGACTTTCTTGGCAAGTAAACATAGACCCATTCATATTTTTGGTAGAAACAGACCGGTGGGCTACTGTCTAATTTCACCACTGCATCGTCAGAGAGGTACATATCGAGGAGTAGCAGCCAGGGGCCAATTGCCATTAGACCAAGGGCATTAGTATGATCTATGGATGTGCATCCATCTGCAGTAAAATTTCACCAAAATTGTCAGGCTGCTTTTGGTCGCCATGAGCATTAATGGGTTAATTCTAACAACATATACAAGCAATTAGGCATCTTGGAATTATTAATAGCTATCTATGTTACATTGAGTAATTGTGAGAGCATGCCCATACAGTGGAGAAATTATTCTTAACTCATTAATGCTCACAGCGGCCAAAAGCAGCCTGGCAATTCTGATGAAATATTGCAGGCAAGCTTAACCAATTGATTCCTGGATATCTCAAGGACAGGTGCCATCTGAATCTACAATATTTTTGCAAACACTTAAGTAATCAAGCACACATTCAAAAGTTATCTGATGGAATTTATGGGATGTATTTTGATAAATGTTTCTCTTATTAAGATTATTTAAAATTTCTCTTTTCTCCAAGATATTGCCTATTTAGCCAAGATGTTTTTCGGCCTTACATGTATGAATAGGTTAACCCATTCATGCCAGGGACTACCCTGATGGCTGTGTGGTCTAAGATGTTGCCACTGACTGCTAGCTGTCTCTCACAGGTTTTACAGTATGTGTGTGTTTTGTAGATGAGGATTAACCCTTCCCGTGCTGAGGCTACTTTCATCCAAAGTAGCCCAGATTCCTAGGGCGGCCGAGATTCACGAGAATTTAAACTGTATGTGTAAACTGTATGTGCTTTTTATTTGCGTGTAGATGATGATAAGGAAGGGGAGAAGAGTTCGCCCGGAGTCCTGGAGCGTGCGGTGGTGGAGAAGGCCAGGGAGCTGGAGAGCCAGATCGCGGCCGCTCCGATTCCTCACGGAGCCAACGACGACCTGTACGGCATTCCCATGCTAGACATCGGCAGTGAATCTGAGGTAAGCTACCAGCAAGAGATATCTGCTGCATCTCCTCTTCAGGGAACACCTTTTGCGGTGACTTGCCCAGTAGGGCAAGTGAGATTCAACATTCACTTGCCCTACTCCTACTTCCACTTGCCCTTGAAAAATTTATGTTTTATAATGTTTCATTAAAACCAAGTAGTACATGGTGCTCAGGCATGTGAAAGCATAATTTTTAGGACAAGCTTGGATGCCAGACCACAAAACTTGCACTCATTCTCAAAAGTAAACCTGAAACATATGCAGTGTACTTGCCCGGAGGGGCAAGCAAGATGTAGTTTTCACTTGCCCTTCAGCTTTGATTTACAAATTCTACATTCCCAGGGCAACTGGGCAAGCACCGGTGTCGAGCTCTGTTCTTTTTATGATATTCTTATATCATTGAACGTATTCAGAAACTATTGTTCCTTTCTTATTTGTTAAGTATGAAATATATTGAATTTCAGATATTTTTGCAGAAAAAAAAAGATTGAGTCAGACGTGAGCTACTAACATGACAGCTTTCTCTAATCATTCTAAAACATTTCTTATTGAACTTATGGCAGAAACCTTTGATGTATAAAAGTACTTTGAATTTCTAATATTCATTGCACAAAATAATATACAGATGATTGGTGAGGTACTGTTATGGACTATTATGAATACACAAATCCTTGCAGAAAATGGTAATATTGAAAGTTGGAACTTAATTGCAAAAAATATGTATTTATAAATATTTATTGCCATTTTTGCATGATGAGTTATATTGATTATGTAATATTGGTTTTACATTTTGCCCTTTTAATTCAGGATTCTGAGGAGGACGTCCCTGTTGTGTATAATGACCTGAGTGATGGGGAGAGGGATGATTATTTCCCTAGTGTTGGCCCCCCGCAGATCCTACAGGTAGCCTCTCGTGGCTCTAGACTAGTAGATGTAGTAGATTGTAGTGTCGGAGTACAAACCAGAGAGTAGATGCCAAGTCTTTACCCAAGAATGTTCCCCGTTCCCTGGCACCACTCTTAACCCATTCAATGCTGAGGCTACTTTCGTCCAAAGGACAAGGGCGCAAAGATTTTTGAAAACCATCCAAACCCTGTCATGTTGGTATTCATTGGAAAGCTCTCGCTGAGTTCTCTCAGATGAGTACCCATTTGCCAGGGTTTCGCTTATCTTCAAGGTTTTTTGCATCATTTCGTATAGACCAAATTAGCCACCAGCAGCATAAGGGTTAACCCTTATGCTGCTGGTGGCTTATTGGGCCTATTGAAGATGATGCAAAAAACCTGAAAATGACTGAAACCCTTGCACATGGGTACTCTTCTGTAAGTACTCAAATAGAGCTATCCCATGAATACCAACATGACAGGGTTTAGATGGTTCTAAAGAATCTTAGTGTCCTTGTGCTTTGGATGAAAGTAGCATCAGCAATGGAAGGGTTAAAGTGCATTTGTGCCAAGTTTGATGATTCTACGTTCTTCCATAATTTTTTTATTGTCGTATTATATAGACACACCTATATATATAATAAAGGCTTGTCTGGCTTCCATTTTCTGGTTTGTTCTCTTAGGTTAGTGCACTTAATGACCCCTGTTCTCTCCTGCATGCTATGTAATGTGTTGTCTTAACCCTTTCCTCTCCACAGCTATTTTAGCCACCCAAAGCACACTTAAGTTTTTTGATTTCCTTCTTATAGAAGCATATTTCATAAACTGTAAAACCCATTATTATCGCACTCCTTTTAATTTCACGCACTTCCCGCTAGGTGGTGATAACGCATATATAACTGGCGCTGATGTTCAAAATAGCATAACAATGCCACATCTAGCGGTGATACAGTTTATGTGTGTAAAAAAATAGCTGCGATCAGATTTAGACGGCAGTTGCATGAATAAAAATGTGTGTGGTAATAAAGGGTTTTACAGTATATATCCACAGGCTCTCTGGGGTGTAATGAATTAAGCCTCATCTCACTCTCACTGTGCTGTTGTTCTGTCCGGACATGGCCTACTATCTTTGTTCCTTTTCAAACTCCTTTTCAGAATAGTCTTAGATGAATAAAAGAATGGATACGTAGCAAGGGACCAATTTCTATATGTGCTATAGTGAAGGCCTGGCTATGCCAGGGGTCTCACATTTGGTCTAAGTGTGACGTCACTAGGAGACAAAGACCAATTAGGGCTCTCATATCCTTTACATAACAGAAAAACCTGTGCCCCAACATGCGCAGAACACACCTTTTGGGTATTTTGCCACAGTCAGCTTGTTCAGGTTGATATCCACTTGTTTTATTCATCTAAGGAATAGTGATGGATGCAGAACAGTGATTTTCTCTTTATCCCACTCTAACTGTGTTGTTTTTCTGTCCTGACACGGCTTACTCATATCTCTGTTCCTTTTCAACCTCCTTTCCAGAATAGTGATGCATGCGGGCACATATTTCTACTTTTTTGTCCGTTTCTGCAGAAGAGTTCTATACTAATGAGATTTGATTTGTTTGAGTATTTTGCATTTAATGTACATCAGTTGGTGTTATAGATATATCCATAACACTCAAAGCTAAAATATCTTAAAGTTATGTATCTAAGTATATTCACATAAAGTGTTATTACATCATGTCAAAATAATTAGCCCCTATTCAAAAGCAAGCTATTTCAGGAAAAAAAACTCAAAATTATAAGAATAAAATATTGAAGGCAGAAGTGATATTTCTACATGCCGCTACTGCAAGATTTAATCTAAAAAGTGATAAATTGAGTAATGAATTGTTGGGTATTCAACAATGAAATAGTTATAATTTTTCTATCTTCCATAATACTATAATTGAGTCATTTTATGTTGTATACTTCACTGCTTATGGATTAAAAAAACAAACAGGGACCATTTTCCTTAAATCATCTTAGCCCATTAATGCTTATGAGCTCCTCAAAAAATTTGTCTTCTGGACCTATGATACTTTTGACAATGACTTTTAAATAAAGAATACTTTTACAAAATATTTGAATGAAAGTTGTTGGTAATGTTCTGAAAAACATTCCTCATTCAAATATTTTCCCTAATTTACTTCTGCATGCAAAATTAATACAAAAATTGTCCTGCTGTTTTGGTCATTGTAAGCATTAATAGGTTAACCCATTAATGCTCACAGCAGCCAAAAGGGGCCTGACATTTTTGATGAAATCTTGTAAGCAAAAGCATATTATGGAAATTTATTGATGGAGTAATGTTAATCATAACATTACCAACAACTCTCCTTCAAATATTTTGTAAAATCTTTGTCAATTCCAAAGTTATATTCAGAAGTATCATAGATACAGAAGACAATTGCTGGAGAATCTCTTAAGCATTAATGGGTTAAGACTGAAACAAGTCCATAGTCAACGCCTGATGAGCACCATGATATTGATGACAAATTTAAGCTGTTTGTTTTTAGTACATCAGAGAAAGTGAAAAAGTCGAGGACGGAGAAGAAATCTTGCAAGTGGATACGACCCTCGGCGCAATGCCCACCCCAAAAATACCGACGGAATTGCCCAATAACACCACAGAATCACCTAATGGCATATGTGAATTTTGCTCGAAGAACATTAAACAATGGCCGTCATTATCAGACATGGATGACTTTCCATCCGAGGTACTCTTCTGCTGTGACGACTATAAAGAGTTCGTAAAATTCACTTTGTCTCACCCGTTAAACGAGAAATTCAACGTGGACACAATGATCGATGTTGCCCCTCATGCGCCGTTTGGGAGTAAGAAGGCGAGGCGGGCAGCAAAGGAAAGAGCGGCAGAAAGGTAAGTAGTTCTTGTTTTGGAATTAAAAGTATGGATTTCAATATGAAGGTTGTATGATCGCGGTCCGACATAAGTACTTGCCCGCTTGCCTCGGCAAGTGAATTTTTTAAGAAATTGCTCTTGGGCAAGTAAATGTTATTTTCCACTTGCTCAAATGGGCAAGCTGATTTTCTATGCAGTACACATTTTTTTATATAGAAAATGTGTCACGAATACCTAAATATATGCAAACAATGCAGCAAAACTTTAAAGAAAATGGTTTTCAAATCATGAAATCCATTATAAATAATAAATGCCAGTCTAGAATATGTCATAACTTATTTCGGGCAAGCCACAAATCAAGTAGTGCAAGCTGAAATCATTAACTACTTGCCCAGCAGGGAAAGTTAGTTTTGAAACTTATGTTGGTTCCGGATGATTAACCCTTTCAGTGCCACATACAAATATACTGTATGTGTTTGTGGTAACATATAGTGATGTCATTGATATGAAATTTTATCGATTCGATTAATTGATATATTTTTCGATTCGATTCAATTCGATACACCGTAACGTGCTCGTAGGGCACAATTATTTATAGGGATGTCATTGATATCCCTTTATTTTGGTTGGATACCCTGTGTCTTGGCCATATGACTGAGTAAAGCACACCATTCCTTCCAATTTCTCTTACAAAAGCCATAGAAAATACTTCAATATTTAGTTTCACTTTGCATTAGTTTAACAGGAATATGTCTGGGAAATGTGTATTTTTTATTAATAATCATATGCCATTATTGGGGTACAGAATATCGATTATTTCGATTCGATACCCAACCATTCGATTCAATTTAATTGACAAAGTGAAAATGTTGATTTATCGATTTGTCGACTATTGATGACATCCCAAGTAACATAATGTAGAGAGCCATGCACGCATGCATGCATTAGAATTAGTATGATTCATTTAAAGAAAAGTCTGGCTTCCAGTTTAAAAGACCCCTTATACAGCTTGAAAATAAGTGATTTGAAGTTCATCGTGATTTGTCACATGACTATGGTGGACCAAACTTTTGTAAGATCGTCAAATATGAACAACGTGATACTGGATTTTGGCAAATACTTCCTATTCCATTTTAGCTTCAGGAAATTCTTGAGAAAATTACAATTTGGACTTGCAACGTTAAAATGCTCACCTCCTACAAGTGGATTGGCATGGTTGCTATACAAACATGCAATGTTTTGAGGTGCTGCCAATGGTTACTTTGCAATTGAAAGCCTTTGGGAGGCTTTGCAGTTTTTCATACTACTCCATATCATGCAAGCTTTACAAGTGCAGTTTCTATATATGCTTGAGATGAAATCAGAAATCTCCTTCTGTATTGAGCTGTTCTTTATAAATCTGTGGGGAATTCCTGACAAATTATAAGAATATTCCGGTCAGAAGAAGATGGTTTCAGGGATTTTAAATGCAAATGATCTTGAAATTCTGGTCCAGGAGGAAGAGAGTATGTATGCCTTCCAAATTGCAATAGGGTGGGTCTAGCTTATGGAACAATAAATGCAAAATTTATAAGAAAATAGTTATATAAATTTTGCTATTTATAGTTCTATGTGAGATAACTTAAAATGATCAGACCTATTTAGAATGAATTTAAAATGTCCAAAAATGTTTGAAGAAAGATTGTTCAATGGCATATGGTTTTATTTTGCCTTCAAAGCAAAACTTGGCATGGGCGACTTCTAATCCATAAAAAAAGAAAGTATTAGAAAGTGTCCCAAATTACCGAGAATGTATGTTAGTTACACACTTACTGTATACAGCTTTAACTTGGAGTGCTAAAAATTTCACTTTACACCCCTGCTGGAGGTTATTTGTGCTTCTATAAATTTGGGCATTCAAGCACTCAAAATATATTTATTACTACTAGTATATAGATATCTATTTGAAGGATGTTATTTTGGCGTTATCATTGGCAGTGGGAAAATAGGTAAAATAAAAGGCCTGTAAAAATACCAGTTATACAGTATCCAAGACCTTACATACACTTTGCTCAAATGTCTAGAATGAAAATAAGGGAACTGGCCCGAAAACGAGCCTTGATGGGAGATTCTGGGGATAGCACTTTTAGCGGAGGATATTTTGAGAGCAGATACGCCAACCGTAAGTGGTTACCGTTATCAAACATTCGGGTGGACGGCAAACCAATTCTCCATTAAGAGTAGCACCTAAATATCCTATTCATGATTGCTGAAGCCTGTATAAAAATATCCCGTGGATTATGATCCTTAACCCTTCCAATGCTGAGGCTACTTTCGTCCAAAGCACAAGGATGCAAAGAGTTTTGGAAATATTGTAAACCCTGTCATGTTCGTATTCATTTGATACCTCTCGCTGAGTACACAGATGAGTACCCATGTGCCAGGGTTTCGGTCATTTTTCAGATATATTGCATCATTTTGTTTTACCAAAATTAGCATGCAGCAGGATACGGGTTTAGAAAATAGTTTGGAAATAAAGCAAAATTTTGAAAAAATATTTGATGGAATTTTGTTTATAATGTTATGATTAATATTAAATTTTATCTTTCTAATATTTTCCCTTGACTGAAAAGTTTTCCCTTGACTGAAAAGAATTGCAATAAAAAGGTTGTCTGGCAAAAATTCTCACCTCCTAAAAGTGGGTTGGTTTGGTTGCTATACAAACTTTCATTGTTGAGAGGCGCTGCCAATGTTACTTTGCAATAGACAAAAATGCTTGCGTCTAAAAGTGGGTTGGCTTGATTGCTATACAAGCGTTCAATATTGAGAGGTGCATCCAATTGTTACTTTGCAACAGGTGATCTCAGAGCAGCTGCAGTCATGAATGGGATTATGCTAATTTATTCATTGTTCATTGCATGTTCATCTCACTAATCCATGTTACGTATCCATTTATCCAGGCACACAATGACATGCATAAGGCCTAGAAATAAATTGTTTGTTTCCTGTAATGGTTCAAGAAAAATATGGTAGATCGGTTGGTAATTCTTTTTTTTTTTTTGGATTATTTTTTTGGTCAAAAAAGTGTGTCTAATATATGTTATATATTAATTAGAAGTTGGGAGTGCGGAAGAAACTTTAGGGTAGGGATTTTTCTGAGTAAAACTTGTTAGGGTAGGGTTACAGGAGACAAAAAACGTTTTTTTAGGCCAAATACAACAAGGATTAATCAATCACACTTCTCCCCCTTATAATTCTATATATGTAAAGAGCTACAGCATGTAATAATTATTGACATTATCGAGAAACAAGCACAAATAATACGGGTAGGTTGGCCGTTTTCCCCGCTTGTTCTGTATAAGGTGGTGGTTTTAACGTCTACCTCATTACTTTTAGGTAAAACCTTAGATGAATAAATACAAGTGGATATGAAACCAGCCCATCAATATAAACAACCAGACTCCATCCTTTTATTTAGGTGAAACTAAAAAAAAATGATGATTTTTTGCAAGAAGATCAATATTTTGAATTATGTAATTTTTGGAAAAAATGATTTGACACTGGGAAATCCAGGGTTGTTAAAATTAAAATAAAAATGAAAGAAAAAAAAACACATTTTTAATTGTAAAATGGGTGAGTCAAACCCTTTAAACCCTCTCTGTACCCGTAACTGGGTTGTGCTTGTTTCTCGGTTAGGGTATACTAATAGCACGAAGCTGATTGGTCAGTTGGGTTTTTCCGCAGAATGCGCCAGCGGGAACTCCAGAGACAGCAGCAGGCCGCAGCCGGGCTCAACGTTGCCTCTAACTTTTATTCATGTAAGTGGTGATTGGGTGATTACTAATACTACTAATACTAGAAGTTCTGTAAACAGTCTAACCCATTAATGCTGCAAATTTTATCCAGGCATTGTCTGGATCTATGATAGTTTTGACAATAGATTTTGAGTCTAAACCTTCCAATGCTAAGGCAACTGTCGTCGAAAGCACAAGGATGCAAAGTTTTTTTGAAAACCATCTTAACCCTGTCATGTTGGTATTCATATGGTAGCTCTTACTGAGTACTCTCAGATGAGTACCCCAGGGATCGAAATAAGGAATTTTGACAGCTCGCCCGAAAGTGCATGATTAACCTGTTTGCCTATATAAGTAGTTATAAAATTGGGCGAGTTGCTCATGAATGTAGCTCGCCCGGAGGCAAAACAGGGTGTGAATCACGACCGGGCGAGCCCTTATTTCTATCTCTGGTACCCATGTGCCAAAAATTTTTAGTCAATTTTTAGGATTTTTGCATTATTTTGTATTGGCCAAATTAGCCACCAGCAGTATAATGGTAAACATAATTTTACAAAATATTTGAAGGAGTGTTGTCGGCAGTGTTCTTAACGAAATTTCTTCTTCAAATATTTTCCTGACTATTCATTTTCTTCCAAGATTTCATCGAAATTGTCAGGCTGCATTTCGCAGCTGTGAGCATTAATGGGTTAACTTAGATATCAATTGACCATTAACTATACAATTATCAAAACAGGATTTTGTGGAGTAATTTTTGATTATGACAAGGATGGATTTATTTTCAGTTAGGTTTCTGTTATCGGTAAGTGCATTTTTCACTCTGAAATTTTGATTGTATATTTACAAGAAATTTTGACGAACCCTCTCTGTATCTATATGTATAATATTAGCCAATTATTTTCTGTGTCTATATTTACCCATTAAGGCCTGTAACAAACCAAAAAAGTAGAATATGTGAATTTATTATCACTGGTGATATGAGATCCAACTTTCTATCACTGTGCGGCAGAAATACCCATTGAAGAAAAAACATTCCAATTGGAAATGTAATAGATTGGTGGCAAGCACTTGTTGAATACCATGTACATTTCGTGTTGTTTTTTCCCTGACCATTTAGCTATGCCTAAAGGACTATTGTATACCAATGACCCGGGTAAGACCAGTGCATCCGTGTACACTACGTCATTAATTAGTATAGGACAAATTCCTTCCACGATTTCTGAAAAAATATGTTCATTGTTAGTTCTGTAATTTCCAATCCTAAGAGAGATTTTGTAGTCTGGCAAGAATGGCGACATTTGAATTACTGTTTATTTTTGGACAAAAGTAACTTAAAGAAATATTTGAGACTTATTGAGAACCAAGCATCAAATCCCTTTAAAATATTTTGGAAGTTTTTGCTTCTTTCCAATATATTTTAATATGTAAGAAAGCATCCAAGTTAGTCTTGTCTTAAACAAAAATCACATGGACTTGTTTCGTGACTTAGGTTACAGGTCACAGCAGGGGATCAACAGATATATCCTGCTTGCAGCCAATAGGCGTGCTCTATTTTCTTCAGGCTGGTACTAAATGACCTGTGTGCAGCACTAAAGTAATTAGACTATAGGTGTGTTAGTGGTGCTACACAACACTTGTAGCAATCAGACTGGGGCCTAATGTGATTTATGTTAACCCTTCCAATGCTGAGACTACTTTCGTCCAAAGCACAAGAATGCAAGATTCTTGAAAAACCATTGAAACCCTGTCGTCTTGGTATTCATTAGAAAGCTCTCGCCGAGTACTCTCAGATGGGTACCCTTTTGCCAGGGTTTCAGTAATTTTCGGGCTTTTTGCATCTTTTTGTATTGGCCAAATTAGCCACCTGCAGCATAAGGGTTAATTGACTACTCGCTGCATCTCCATGGTATCCACCTCTCTGATGTTGTCAACTCCAGGTGAAATTGATTAAACCCTTTCAATGCTGAGACCACTCTCTTCCATGCCAAAAGAAAACTGCAAAACAATTTGAAAACCATCTAAACCCTGTCATGTTGGTATTCACTGGAAAGTTCTCGCTGAGTACTTTCAGAAGAGTACCCATGTGCCATGGTTTAAGTCGTTTTTTCAACTTTTTGCATCATTTTGTATTGACCAAATTAACCACCACCAGCTAAAGGGTCAATATTTTTCAAAACATTGGATTGTTCTTGTCAGACTACTAGTAGGATGGAAAAATTACTGCGTAGGCAGATAGAGAAATAAGGATTGTACACTCATCTATCCACACTATTCTTCTCTTTTCATGATAGTTCTTCCACTGAGAGTGTATGATTATTTATTGAAGAGTTAATCTTTTCACTGTATTGAAATCTTCCTATGTGAACACCTCCTCGATGTGAAAAATTATCTATCTCCAATATCTATCTGTTATCTTCTTTTCATCCCTTTTTCTGATAGTTCTTCTACATTGTGAGTGTGTGAATTAGGTAAATCTCCCCCACTATGGTGAAACCTCCAGATTCTAACACCTCTGACAATTCTAAAGTTATTGTCGAAAGTATTATGGATCAAGAAGATAATTTCTATAGGAAATCTTAATCAAGAATAGGTTGACTTGTCCTGGTTTTCTCATGTGAATACCTAATGGGAAAAAATTTGCGACATCTCACCATCTCAGACTGTTACCATCTCAGAGGTTTCGCTGTATATGCATTTCGAACTAGATAAGATTTTTGAATGGTTTTGTATTGTGCGTCGGCCACAACCATATCTGTGATTATGGGAGTACGGAATAAATTCTAACACAGGGACTTGCCAGTTGCCAAGGCATTATTGTACATGTTTCATTGTGTCAGTGATTTGTATTTGTGCCAAATGCTAACATTAGTGTTGCCACATTGCTGCTGCAAGCCTTGACAAGCAGTTCACTTGTCATGATCAAGATCATCATTGTCATTATCATCGTCGTCATCATAATCATCATCATCATCATTATCATCATCATCATTCTCATCATCATCATCATCGACGTCGTCGTTGTCCTCATCATCATCATCATCATTGTCATCATCAATGTCCATGTTGTAAAGTTGTTGACATGTTGTGATACTCTATTGAAAAAAAATATGTAATGCATATACTTAAAAGATTGTCTCGCTTCAATTTTTCGAAAATCATTTTCTTTTGAAATTTATAGTTGATGTAATCGTATCTCAGTAGATAGCATGTGTTGTGCATCATGACTTATGACCTTTGCATCATGACCTATGACCTTCGCATGTTATATGAGGTAGTTAAGGACCACCTGCATGCATGATGTCGTCTATTGATTATTATGTAAGACCTATTACACAAACCTCTAGGTGCTCATCAAAGTACCTTGTACTCTTCCATAGGCCTGAATTATTGAGAGGATCGATTCTCAAACAGACCCACATACTTGAGAACTGGATTGACTCCAAAAAGACCTAGCTCTCTCTCTCTCTCTCTCTCTCTCTCTCTCTCTCTCTCTCTCTCTCTCTCCTCTCTCTCTCTCTCTCTCTCTCTCTCTCTCTCTCCTCTCTCTCTCTCTCTCTCTCTCTCTCTCTCTCTCTCTCTCTCTCTCTCTCTCTCTCTCTCTCTCTCTCTCTCTCTCTCTCTCTCTCTCTCTCTCTCTCTCTCTCCTCTCTCTCTCTCTCTCTCTCTCTCTCTCTCTCTCTCTCTCTCTCTCTCTATATATATATATATATATATATAGTTTCTGACACGTCCCGATGTTAACAATAAGTGTGCATGATTAACTTGTTTTGTCTTAATCCTAAAGCTATCGTGATGGTCTTGATTAACAGTCGGTGACATTTACTCTCCGATTATTTACCTCATGAATGATTGATGCGTTCTGGAAGCAATCGAGGCCGATTAAGTGAAGAATGTTTGATTAGGTAGGCTTGATGATGATGCTCTTGCTGCCTTGGGTAAGAGTGGGTCCCCGGGGACAACATCTTTGGGGTATTTAGATGTTGAGAGAGCTAGTTTTCTGAGCTAGGGATAGTATTGGTATTGTGGTAGAGCTGGCCACACATGGAAGCAGAATCATGTCTGGGAAATCAGTGGAAAATACAGGTTTGTGTGATTTGCAAATGTTGACTGTATTTGGATATTAGGAGATACTGTTTACTGTTATGTTTCTTATACAACTACTTTATTTCCTCTTTGCATAGACAGGGGTGCTTGTTAATAGCAAATGGTCATTATTTCGCTGTTACTATTCATATATGCTTTCTCTGTCTCAGTCTCTGCCTCTGTTTCTGTCTCATCTCTCTTGGTCTCTTTGTCAGTCTTTCCCTCTGCCCTATTTCTATTCATCCATCTCTCTCTCTCTCTCTCTCTCTCTCTCTCTCTCTCTCTCTCTCTCTCTCTCTCTCTCTCTCTCTCTCTCTCTCTCTCTCTCTCTCTCTCTCTCTCTCTCTCTCTCTCTCTCTCTCTCTCTCTCCCCATCCATCCATCCATCCATCCATCCATCCATCCATCCATCCACCCACCCACCCATCCATCCATCCATCCATCCATCAATCCATCCATCCATCCATCCATCCATCCATATATCTATCTATCTATCTGTTTATCTCTCTCTCTCTCTCTCTCATCCATTCATTTAAGTAAAAGATTATCAAAATAACTCCGAACATTTTGCAGAGGTCATTACTTCACTGCAACAATACTGTATCTGTTTAACTGGTACAAATAAATCATTCTCCATTACTCTGCTTACTTATTGTTTACTTTTCACTATTTGCAGTTGCCCGTCAGATGAAGACAATTACCTACTCACTAGCCTCACAGCGCTGTCTGGATGAGGGCTGGACGGTCCGCCCTCCCACCCCGCCAGAGTGTGAGGACGATATACCCGAAGTCTTTGAACCTGAACCAATACTACCCAATGCTGTACCGGCCTCGATTGAGGTAAATATCCCTGACTACAAATTATACAAGTGCATAATTTGTTTGGTGGATAGATATTATGGAAATTTCTACTGAAAGAAACTCTCTTTACCCATTAATGCTCATAGAGGCCAAAAGCAGCCTGACAATTTTGATGAAATCTTTCAGCCAAAAGCATATTTTGGAAAAATGTTAATCAGAACATAACCAACGACACTCAATCTAATCCAATTTGAAAAAGTATCTAAACTCCAGACGATTAAGAAATTTCTCAGCAACTCTTAAGCATTAATGGGTTAAGTATTTTTTCGACTCATGATTTATTCTTAAGTTTTTTAAAGGAGTGTTGATGTCAGAGTTTTGATTAGTATTTCTCCTTCAAATATTTTCCCGCCTTAGTATTTGAATAAGATATGGTATGAACAAAAATTATTTTTATGTCTTTCAGGAAAATGGTGGGCGTGCAGTCATCACAAAATTTTACCAGGATGGCAAGAAGTTCCTAATTCTCTTCCCTGATGGCACTGGGAATGTTTTGTATCCTCTTTCTACCTGTTCGCTCATGAGGATTCCGTTTGGATGGTGTAGAAATCTTAAAGGGATGGGAATATGAAGTATGGAAGCTCTATGAGGCAGGGTGGCAATATAAGCTTAATAGATGAATAAAAACAGGTGGATATGAAACCAACCGGTCAACCTGAACAGGCTGGCTGCGGCAAATAGCCCAAAAGTTACATTCTGCGCATGTTGGTGAGCAAGTTTCTCTGTAATGTAAATGATACGAGAGGCTTAATTGGGTTTTTTCTCCTAATGGCGTCACATTCAGGCCAGATTCGAGAGTCCTGGCATAGTCAGGTCTTCACTATAGCGCATATAGTAACTGGTGTCTCGCTACATATCCATTCTTTTATTATTCTAAGATATAAGATATGAACTTGAGAGGCAGCCTATGGAACAGGCCCCTATGTATAATCTTAGCCAGCAGGGCATCTGGGCGTCATTTGGACACCCAAACCCTAAAAATCACCCTTCAGGAATTTCTTAAAATGTCAATGTCAAGCATATAATTGAAATTATTGCACCTTGATATAATTCCCTTGATAAATAGCCTGCTAAGGCTACTTTTGTCCAAAGCACAAGGATGCAAAGATTTTTGAAAACCATCTGAACCCCGTCATGTTGGTATCCATTGGAAAGCCCTCGCTGAGTACTCTCAGATGAATACTTATGTGCCAGGGTTTCAGTCATTTTTCAGGATTTTTGCATATTTAAGTATTAGTCAAATTATTCACCAGCTGAGCAGCATAAGGATTAAACTATAAACTTCATCTTTTTTATCTGGAAATATTGCCTTTCCTCCTGAATTTTGGTGTATCTTTAACTCCCTTTGTTCAGCTATCCATCTGGTCGCGTGGCCGTCAGCATAATTTTCGTAGAACTTGGACAGAACTGCTACATTCTCCATGACGATACGGAGGACAGGCCCAAGGTCCTGGCGACCTTTGACCCAACTGGATTTGCATGTTGTTACTATGGCAATGGAAACATTAGGTAGGTTTTGCCTTTTTTTTTCAGTCTTCAAAACAAGTCCTTTCTTAACCCTTCTAATGCTAACGCTACTTTTGTCCAAAACACAAGGATGCAAAGATTTTTGAAAACCATCTAAACCCTCTCATGTTGGTATTCATTGGATAGCTCTCACTGAGTTCTAACGTATGAGTACCCATATGCCAGGGTTTCGGTCATTTTTCAGCTTTTTTCACATAATTTTGTTTGACCAAATTAGTCACCAGCAGCTAAAGGGTCAACCTTTTCATGCTCATAGCTCTTGTTGCAAAATGTTCTCACGATAACGATGCTTATAAAAGTTACTTCGAAATAAAGCCTAGGATGGAAAAACATGTGAATGAGAGTTGTGTAGGTTGAGTGTCAGTTTTCATATCTCCTTTCGATATTTAACCCATTAATACTCAAAGCGGCCAAAAGCAGCCTGACAACTTTGGCGAAATCTAGCTGGTAAAAGCATAATTGGAAAAATATTTCAGGGAGAAATGTTGATCAGTACATAACTTACAACTCTCCTTGAAATATTTTGTAAAATAATTCTCAATCTCAAAGTTATTGTCAAACGTATCATAGATGCAGATGAAAATTTCGTGAGGAACTCCTAAGCATTAATGGGTTAACAATGATGGTTTTGTCAGAAATATACCACCAGTTATTAGTGGTCATCTGCAGGGTTAAAAGGGTTAAAAGGCATACACTTGGGAGGTGTCAATATGCATAAACAAGTAATTTTCACAGTGGCGTAAAACACCCTGTCAATGTCGGTAAAATTTTCATGCCAACAGCATAAGTTGGAAAAATCTATAATGGAGAAATCTTAATCAGAACATTACTAACAACTCTTTCAAATATTTTGTACAATTGTTATTGTCAAAAAATTTATAGATCCAGACACGAATTTCTTAAGTAACTCGAGCATGATTGGGTTAACCCTTCTAATGCTAAGTCTACTTTCCTCCAAAGCACAAGGATGCAAAGATCTTTGAAAATTATCTAAACCGCGTCATGTTGGTATTAATCGGAAAGCTATCGCTGAGCACTCTCAAATGAGTACCCATTTGCCAGGGTTTCAGTTATTTTTCAACTTTTTTGCACCATTTTGTGTTGACAAAATTAGCCAGCAGCAGCATAGGGGTTAATAAAACAATAGTTTAATTATTCCAACTTTGTCTAATAATTTTGTGTGCTTGCAGGTTGTATTTGGATCAGTTCGGAGGCACGGAGCACGACATTCAAGGCGGCCGCAAGCGAAGATGGGATTGGAATGACGTCACGACTCATGTGCACGCCCCTCCCTTTCAGCCAATCGTGGTCGGGCTCAACAAAAACCTCGGGCTTCGCGTCATGAGTCAGGAGAATATTGCGGTCACCTTCACCGCCAAGAAACGAAGCTGCAGATTCAATGTTGGTGCTAAACTAAAGGTAAATTTTGTACAACTCATCAGAAAGGTGTCAGTGACTTATGGTTAGGGGGTTGTTTTTCTCATGGTACTCGGGTTTCCACCATCTTTTACAACTGGCTAGTCACAAATTAGCCTATATATGGCAGAAAAACTGATGATAATCAAAATTCCCGATTCCTCATTAGGAGGCTAATTTGACAAACTAGTTTTGGTACTTTTCTGTTTATTGTGGGATAAATGCAATAAGTACCTAGGACGTAGACTTTCAATCTAGTCATGAAAAAGAATAACTAGTTATAGGACCTTTGACCTCCAAACTTATTGAGGGACAGATTTGTCTACCTCAGATTTTCACTTGTCGGGAACAAAAGCGCTGTCCTAAATCATTCATACCTAGTAAAATGTTAACCTATTAACACTCAGAGCGGCCAAATCAAATCAAATTGTTCAATGTAAGCAAGTTTATTTGAAGCATAGTAAATCATGTCAGGCTGTCAAGAAGTGTATTTTTAACATTTTATGAATGGAAATGGCGCTATATAAATTCCAATAATTATTATTTTTAAATGTTGTTTATTTAATGGTTTATTGTTTTGTTTTCAGCTGGTGAATCCGTCCAGTATTCCCGACAGAGACATCGATGATGACATCATCTACATCAGTGAGGTCAAAGCTCGCGTTGAGTAAGTAGCCAAAATATATAAGTATCTTCTGTAACACTCTGTCACTTTGGTGTATACCATTTATATCAACAGGACTGAAGATTATGGTAATAGCTTTTTCACCTAAGCCTTTTTTGGAAAAGAAATGATAAAAAAATCGTGAACCAATTTTTGCCTGTAGCAGCTTCTAATGAACAAATTCAAATTTGGGGGATAGATATACTCTAGAATGGCTAATTTTTACATGAGTTTTATTTTCCCGTTTTTTCCCGAATTTTTTCAAACTGTAATAAACAAAACTGGAAAAAACAGTACAGTACATGTCCGGACTTAATAAACACGGAGAAATACTTGTCCTTACCCATTAATATTTACTCTTTGGTATGCTAAAATTAAAAATCTACATAAAACTGGAAAATTAGAAACGGAAAAAACACTTGTCCTCTCTTTAGAAATATTAGAAACGAAAAGAGACAAAAATGAAAAATTTAGGAAAATTGTTACTCGGAAAAATTAGCCATTCTACAGTATTGCTAGGAGTTGCTTTTTTCCGTGTAACAATTTTCCCAAATATTTCATTATTGGGTCTTTCCGTTTCTAATATTTGGTTGATTTAATCTCTTATGAATATTAGAAACGGAAAAACACATGTCCTCTCTTTGGAAATATTAGAAACGGAAAGACCCAAAAATGAAAAATTTGGGAAAATTGTTACACAGGAAAATTAGACTTAATCTCTTGCTTCTTCCAGGGTGCTGATGGACAAGGTGGCCAATCTGCTCAAGTTCCCGAACTCGCCGAAAGTGAGCAAGATCACGCCTCCTCTGAACCTGACGCAGCGGATCCAGCGGACGGAGAGACTTAAGCAGGACAAGGCTGCGTCACTAGAGAAAGAGAAAGACAAGAAAGGGATTCGCCCCATAGTATCGGTCAACTGATGCAAACTGTACACGCTAGAAACTAAGTCCGGATCCCATTAGTCTGTCATATGGACGGGAAGTTTCCAGAAAAAAAATTTGGAGAGACAATTTTACAAATTACTGAATAAGACAATTCAACAGATTGAAATCTTTCAGTGCTGAGATTACTTTGTGCCGAGCCGCACGACCATTGATATATATAGGAAACAGAAAGAGAAAGACAAGAAAGGGATTCGTCCCATGGTAGCGGTCAACTGATGCCGCCCTGGCTATGTACAGAGCTATAGAATAAGTTTTATTGTAAATAGGGTCATAAGCTAGGGTAGGTTTATAATTGACTTATACCTGATTAGCTGAGAGAAAGAACCAGAGAGTTCGATATCAGAGGAAATATTGCCAAATATGGCCCTTATTGATCAGTAAAACAATCACACCCCCTGGTAATTAATTTGACCAACACAGAAAGATGCAAAAAAACTGAAAAATGACTGAAATCCTGGCACATTGGTACTCGTCTGGGAGCACTCAGCAAGAGCTATCCAATGAATACCAACATGACAGGGTTTTGCTGGTTTTAAAAAATTGTTGCGCTCTTGTGCTTTAGATGAAGGTGGCCTTAGCATCGGAAGGGTTTGAACTGGAGCTTATCATTATAGCTGTCACATCTCTCTCTACGTTAGGAGAGAAGATTCAACAATGTGGCTGGCCCTTGCATGTGTACATTTCATTGCCCCCCCCCCCCCCCTCCCTCCCCTCTGCTGGCCAAGGTGGGGAAATATCTTGAGCCTTCTTTGGTATTTCATCTCTGGTTCTTTTTCACAGATATCAAGATAATCGGTGATACTACAACTGCTGAAACATCTGACTATGATATTATATGTTTCTGTATGTCTGGTGATTATTGCTCTTAACTTTGATATTTTTGTTACTAAAAAATGAAGTCATCCACATCTTGGTACCAGTGCCAGTTATTGATGCCTTTCTAACTTTTTCTTTTCTCTTATTTTTTTTCGATGTAAGAGGTTCCATTTTAGATTATTATAAGTTTGAAACTTTTCTCCTCTTAATCATCCAAAGTGTACTTTTATTGTTACTTGATTTTAGCATTTTTAGTATTTTTTTCCTTTTTCTTTTTTTTTTTTTTTAATTTTTTAATTGAACTTCTTTTATAATTTTTGGAAAGGGACACTCTTCATATTATCTTATTTGTGAATATCAGTTCGTTCATAATCTTTTACACTTTTTTGAGGATTTGGGTATAGTTGTTGGCTCCTGTTATTCAATGAGTCTAATATAATGTATAAATGTATATAGCATTAGTCCCTATTTTTTGTTTCTTGACTCAACTGTAGATGGGCACTTATAGGTGAGAGTTAGAAAATGGCTTAAAACTGATAGCATAATCAAATGAGGACACCTGATGATAACATTATTTAGGATATATGAATAAACGGAATATGCTGTGAAAGGGAATTTTTTCTCCGAGGAATTTCCACAAAAACTGTCATATTGTCTTCCATGTTTGAACCAATTGCAAATAAATGTCAAAATGTTGTACTATAGAATTTCATAGTTTGATGAATGCTGTATTTCTTAAGTTGTCAAATCCAATATTGGATCAACTTAAATTCTTCTCAGACTTGTTGCTATTCCATATTTATTTCTTCCTTATCCCATTGATGCCTCAGTGCCATTTTAGAATATTTTCCATTTAAGGGCATAATTTGGCCTTACCATTTTGGCCATTAACAAGAGCATATCTTGGAAAATATTCAAAAGCCAAATTTTAATCAAAAAACCTACCAACAACTTTCCTTAAAACCTTTATAGATATCATCCTTTAAGAGTATAATTTGTAAAAGGCCTTGCAGATTAGGCCATTTACATCAACACATTTCATCATTCGCACCTAAGCGCTGGAAAACTTTTTTTTTATCACATGTAAATCGTTGTTTCAGATTAACCTAGTCCATTATCAGGGGGCTACTATTCTAACATATACAAGCAAAGTAATATTTGAAGGAATAGCCCACTTCCAATGTTTCAGGTATTTGTTATATTGATTATACAGTATTATAGTAAATATATATATATATATATATATATATATATATATATATATATATATATATATATATATATATATATATATATATATATATATATATATATATATATATATGTGTGTGTATATATATATATATATATATATATATATATATATATATATATATATATATATATATGTATGTATTTATATATAGTCGTTGGAAAATCTGGGTATGAATGGGTTAACATGACATAGAAGTCGCTGACATCAGCAAAATAAATCATCTGTATACATACTAACATCTGTACATAATGCATAAAAATACCTGCTCAATTTTATCAATTATCGATAATCTTGCATAATATTGATTCCCTTTACTGTGATAACTTTCTCCAGTCTGGACTGGCAGAGAGAACATAAGAGGACAATAAACGATGCATCAAAACCATTGTCATTGTCTTGTTTATTATTTCCCACTCATTATTTCCAGTTTTATAGTTATTGAATAAGGTAAAGACTGCAATGTATGTAATAATAGTTGTTTTCCTTTATATGCTATATAAATTATTATTATTGTTATTATTATTATTATTATTATTATTATTATTATTATTATTAGTCCTTCAATCCATATCATGTGATTGCTTTGGACATGTGTGGCTTTTTTGTTGATTACAGACCTTTCAGTATAACAACAACTTGGCAGATAGTACAATGTAATTCTTATATGTATACTACTTGTTCCAATTTATGAAAAATTAAAACCACATAAAAGTGAAAATTAAGAATAAAAGAATATGATAATGATGGTGATATGATTGCATGCTCCCCAGGGAGTTGAAATGGTTCAAAGAGTGAACAGGCCTGCTGGGGAATAAATGTATAGTTGTGTGAACATTGATAAAATGGAACAAGACTATAAACCTAACATTTATTTTTATTAATTTATGATAAACATAAACAGCAGCAACAATAATGATAGTGATAATAATAATAATGATGATAATTATGATGATATTAGTCTTAACAATCAAAATGATAGTATTATTAATAATAGTGATAATAATAATGATAATAATGGTGATGACAACTTAGGTTGAGCTCTCTGTGTACCCACTAAAAAGTTACTACATGTACTTCACAAAAGTTTCATATGTTTTATGTACACGGCAGCTCACCCTGGCGAGCTTGAAATGTACTAAAATCACGCATCCCTGCCTTTGGGTAAGCCAGAGATAACTATACTTAAAAATAGATATATTCTCCCTCGGTAAATCAAGCGCTGGTAGGAGAAAATATATGTACATGTAGATAAGGTAAAGGTGTGTGCAATCAGGTACAGGTGTAACTGATACCTGCGCACAGCAGCAATCAGGGATTGTTGTTAATTAGCCCTTATGCTCCAATACAAAATGATGCAAAAAACCTTTGAAATGACTGAAACCCTGGTACATAGTTACTCATCTGAGAGTACTTAACAAGAGCTTTCCAATTAATACCTACATGACAGGGTTAAGATGGTTTTCAAATATCTTTGCATCCTTGTTTTTTGGATGAAAGTAGCCTCAGCAATGAAAGTGTTAACCCTTCCAATGCTGAGGCTACTTTCGTCCAAACCACAAGAACGCAATTATTTTTGAAAACCATCTAAACCCTGTCTTGTTGGTATTCATTGGATAGCTCTTGCTAAGTACTCTCAGATTACCACCCATGTGCCAGCGTTTCAATCATTATTCAGGATCTTTGCATCATTTTTGAATTTGCCAAATTATGTACCTGCAGCATTGTAGGGTTAACCCATCTACACACCTGTATTACCTGATACCTTACCTGTGTAGACACGTGACCAGCAACGCAACTGGGTCATGTCGATTTCTGTGTGTGAATAAAGCAATAACTCCCACAGCAACTAGGTCAAACACCTTCCCATGCTAACACTATTTTCATCCTAAGCACAAGGATGCAAAGATTTTCGAAAACCATCTAAACCATGTCATTTTGGTATTCATTGGAAAGCTCTCGCTGAGAACTATCAGACGAGTACCCATATGCCAGGGTTTCCGTCATTGTTCAGGTTTTATGCATCATTTTGTATTGGCCAAAGAAGCCACCAGCAGTATAGGGGTTAAAAGCCTTCGGGTACCTCGACCTGGTTGTGAATTTGTTTGCTCGTATATTGTTTACGCCCCACCTTACTGGTAGTACTAGTGGGTTCACTGGGTAGTGAAGCCGGCGCAGTCACATAGATACGCCCACCAAGGACGGACAGGGAGGGCGACATTTAACACAGTTTCTTTAACAAATCATCAACTTTTTACGTAACAATGGCTGGCGATGGCGAAGAGGTAGGTGTGATGAGTTATAGTAACTTTTTATATTTTGGTAGTATTTAATACCAGTGAGTTAAACTATATATAACGTAGAAGATAGCTGTACATACGCGTACAATTGTTATTGAATCTCAACTACAACCAGTAGGATCTCACCTTTGCTTATGGGAGTGGATCAGATACGGTTGTAATATATCATTTATGGGTATTAGCCCTCATGCTGCTGGTTACTAATTTGGCCAATACTAAATGATGCAAAAACCCTTAAATCTAGTACTGAAACCTGGCATATTGCGATGGTAATCATCTGATACTAAGTACTCAGATGTTTTTTCGAAAAAGTGGCCTCGGCAATTGGAAGGGTGAAGTTTTTATGGAGGTTTTCGTCGAAAAGTGACGCCTTGGTTTCGAGCAACTCAGTTTGAAGTCGTGGTACACTACTAGCAAAGTATGGTCAAACCTAGGGCTGCAATGTAACATTGTGAACAGACGCATCTGAACTTCATTAGGAGTTCTTGAGCTTATATATCTAGGAATAAAGTTCTCATCTAGCATTAACTTACTCAGTATATATATATATATATATATATATATATATATATATATATATATATATATATATATTATATATATATATATATATATATATATATATATATATATATATATATATATATATATATATGTAGATATATGTAGATATATATGTATATATATATATATATAATATATATATTATATATATATATATATATATATATATATATATATATATATATAATATATATATATGTATATATATGTAGATATATATGTAGATATATATATGTAGATATATATGTATATATATATATATATATGTATATATATATATATATGTATATATATATATGTATATATATATATATATATATATATATATATATATATAATATATATATATATATATATATATATATATATATATATATAAACATTTCTCGTTATTTATCATAAATTATATACTTTGAGTGTAGACGTTTACCGTCATTTTTGTATTAGACGCAGGTGAATCGTGAAAGATGATGGTAAACCTGCTACGTGTGTGTTGCTTTAGGATGCAATATTAACCTGTAATGATACCAATATCAGTCAAGGAAGGTGCATCAATACAGTAAACTGGTCTCAGATACCAGGGATAAAATTCTTAACTTGGTATGGAGAAGTCTCATGTTATATAGTCCAAAGCGGTTGTCAGTCACCAGCCACGTAAACAGAAGTTCATTACCAAAAAGTTGGATGGGTTTGTAAAGAAAAGGCTAAATGTGAAGACTAGCCAATATGAAATGAATAAAAGATATGTTGGTTACGTTTTAAAGATGACAGAGGTAGATTTACCTCTGTGTGTGTGTTTGTGTGTGTGAAGAGAGTTGTAGATCCAGGATTTAAAACGAACAGCCAAATGTTCTGATTTCGGATATGATACGGTCCTGGCGAGGGGCCAATCACCATACAATGAAATTAGGCCCAGTGCGCAGTAGAAGCATGCCTATGTTGCCCCATCGCGACTAACATGTCTGCAGTGTAATCAGTGCTGTATTTGTCATGAAGGACCAGACTCTCGAAAATAGAGCGCGCCAGTATACCCCAGTAGACCGAAACATCTGACCCTAGATGAGATATATATGCCGACGAGATCATGAACATATTTAATAAACGTCCAAATAGCCAAAATAACATAGAAAATCAACATCTAGGAAAATATAGAGTCAGATATTTTGGTCTAGTTCCCCAGGTAACGCGACCACATATGTTTGTGACAAATCCCTGCTATCTCCATTGAGTTGTCTTAACAATAGGAAGCCGTGTATGAAAAGATGTTTACTGTATGGACGTGTTATTTACTTGTCGGGCCATTATCAGTCATCTTTATGACTTTGCACTCCAATCAGGTCCTTATTTATAATCCTTCACATCACGAAAGAACGTAGTTAACACGCAGCTATCAAGAAGCCATAAAAGATACAGATAACTGGTACAAACGTACCATTTACCTATTGACACCTACAGTTGTCTAGAATGTCCGACTGACCATGTTAGTAATACTCCAGTTGCGGATACAGAGGGTGTTCTGGGGGAGGGGGTTAAGTTAGACGAACATCAAAACTGGATTGGGCTGTTGGCTTTAAAAAAGTGGTGGGGGCGGTCAGGAAATTTTGCATACCCCCTCTCCCCAATTCTGAATACCCAGGACCCCCCTCCCCAATTCTAAACTCAATGTTTCTGTCCTACGACCCCACCTCCCGAAATCTGAAAGTCCAGGACCCCCTTGCCCCCAAATTCTGAATTGTTTTCTGGTCCCCCATCACTTGTTAAAACTGAACAACCCATACAAGCTAGTGTGGGGTGACATTATAGCTGACTCAGTCTGCAGAGAACCTGGTTAGATGTATTTTTACTGATGCGCAAAGGGGTGTGCCAACAGGTTCACGGTTAAGGGTACAATTCTTTACTACCTTACTACCCACTTTAACCCTTCCAATGCTGAGACTACTTTTTTCCAAAGCATAAGGACACGAATATTTTTGAAGACCATTTAAACCCTGCCATGTTGGTATTCATTGGATAGCTCTTGCGAAATACTTTCAGATGAGTACCCATTTGCAAGGGTTTCCGTCATTTTTCAGGATTTTTGGATATTTTGTATCGGCCAAATTAGCCACCTGCAGCACAGAGGTTAAAAAACCACTCTTCTCACTCATACCAAGCAAACAGTCTCTATCATTACTAAATGCATGGCTGGACATCAACTAAGACGCCAACCAATTCCATGGAAGGGCATGTGAAGTGCGCCATGACATGGCAACAGCAGCTAATAACCACGCTAGGGACGGAGCAAGAATTTCTTCATAGGGTGGTCGATCTTACGAGGTTTTTTTTCATATAGATAATCTTTAGATAGATAATCTTTATTTCAAGTCGGTAATAACTCTACATAGTAAACACGAGCTGCCAGGGCTCTTGGCCAATGAATACTCTTCGCCTCTCTTCAACAGAGAGGTTGATCTACGTAACTAGTTTGAACTTGGATGAAGAAAAGAATGGATATGTAGCGAGAGACCAATTACTATATGCCCTAAAGTTATGTGCTGGACTCATGCCATGAGTACCAAATAAGGCAGCAGCGCGAGGTCACGTGGGAACAAGGACTAATCAGGGCTCTCGCATCGATTACATTATAGAGAAACCTTATCTCCACCACCTGCTTGGGGTGCCCAGAGCACTGATTTGGGCCTATTAGTGGCTATTAGTTGACACTGGTTGAGGCCAGCATGTTTAGGTTGACCGGCTGGTTTCGAATCCACTTGTGTTTGGTCATCTAATGTTTGAAGCAAAACGAAAGAAAAGTGACAACTTTGAGCACGAAAATTAACAATTTTCCGTTATAAAGGAAGGTTCGACGAAGCTCTCGAACCCCCTTTGTATCCGCAACTAGTAAATTGAAACAGAGCAATAGTGGTGGAATATTTGAAGAGGTATTGTTAGATTTGACCAAAGATGTACATAGATGACCAAACCCATGTACATAGCCAAGGTCATGTACATCCATCTCTTAATTAACAGAGGCAGCGTATAGACAGGTTTTTCTCAAAAATTATTTTTCATCGAGATGTCTCAGTACTTATGCGATGTGTACGCCTAAGATGTGAATGGGTTAAGGAGGGAAATATGCTCCATTTACGCATCACTTACGCATGTTTACCGCAGAGCCACTGAAACATGCAGGCTCGCAGTTAACGTGTTTACCAACCGTGTAAAGCCTACTGGTGGCGACATCTATCGTTTCAGATTACACTACATAATTAGATGCACTTTATTGTGGTTGGATGTGGGTTATCGTTTTCGGGCTAAAACGTAGTAATAAATGCTTGCTTAACCTGCATACATGCTAAAAGTATTGCAAAGCACTGCTAAAGCTATTAATGTCCAAAGTACATGCCGAAAAAGCATGCAAACAAATTTTCTCATGGTCAAAGTAGCTGTCCCATCATTCGCCATTCTGTAAATTATTCTCATACTATTGAACAACTAGATTTTTTACTTCATTGTATTTTTTGGACATGTCCAACCTGAAAAACCTCTGTGGGCTGGTGCATTTGATGAATACATACTTAGCATTACTTATGATAGATGTTTTACAACGGTAAAATGGATAGAAAAGGTCTCGCGTAATGTACGAGAATGGTGAATGAAGGCTTGCATTTGATTATTAGAAGAGGACCAATGATATTGCCCAGCCAAAAGGAAACGTGTAGCCATGTGAGGATGTTTGCAATCAACAAGGAGCCGGTCTTTCGGTATGGCTGGTCGCACTGTTGGGTACGCACCAACCTTTTGATTGTTTTTTAACTTCGGATCTCAATGCAATTCTTTTCTCTTCCAGAGTGGCTGGACTCCCCGTCGTAAAGCACTCATGGCTTTTATCATTATTGGCATCTTTTTGGCCCTCTCCCTACCCGTCATTCTCCAGTGTAAGTATTAGCAAGATTATCTCCATTCATCTAAGATATATAGACCCAAAGGAATGTGTGGTGTATGGGATATACCCGAGGTGTTATGAGGCGAAGCCGAGTAACCCCGAGTGATGTCTCGTACAGCACAGAGGGATCTTTGTAGCTATTACCACAGCTAACTGCCTTTTACCAATTAAAGGCTAAGTTTGGCTGAGCACTCTATCCAATACCCTGTGGTTAAAGGCAGCTTAGAGCTAGAGGTGCAAAAAGTGAAGATTAAGTCAAATACCCCACATTTCCGGTGATCTTCCTTAGCAGATTTATCTTAGATTTTGGAAACACTTTATATCATATTCATGGTTATTTCGTAATATGAATTGCATCATAGCAACGCATGTCATTGCTTTAATGTTTAAAATTAGCTTGTGGATCGGATCAAAAACAACATATGTATTATACATATATTATTGTGAATCTATCCGCTGGTAATCATAAGTAGTAATAATTGGCAGTGTGAAGTTCAGGCAAACCACACTAGGGGGGACGCTTAGTTTTCAATGCATCTTATTTTTACGTAATTGGGGTTGCTTTGGTGTTTTACCAGAAGTGCAGTTTGGCCCCGTTATGTTTAACATCTCATGATAAGTACGTATCCTCTATTTCAGTCCACTTTCCTGAGAGGTTTGGATTCCCACGAGATCCAGTCTTAGATAAAAGGCGTGGTTACGTGGCACCCTCCTCATGAGGTAAATTATTCTTATCTAATGTAATCTATATATGTATACATACACACACACACACATACACACACACACACACACACATATACATATATATATATATATATATATATATATATATATATATATATATATATATATATATATATATATGTATGTATATATATATATATATATATATATATATATATATATATATATATATATTCATACATACATACATACATACATATATATATATGTATATATATATATATATATATATATATATATATATATATATATACATATATATATATATATATATATATATATATATATATATATATATATGTATATATATATATATATATATATATATATATATAATATATATATATATATATATATATATATATATATTGTGACAGTTTTATCGCAATTAAAAGCAAAAGCAAAAATACCTGTTGGCACTATCATATCAAACTCAGAGCTCTTATCCATCAAGGTAGATTTCATTTGTGTGAACTATTTAATAAACATGATTACAATGCAATTGCAATAGCGCAACGTATAAACGTATAGTTGTAGCAAAGTCTTGCTCTTTGTTCGGTTTGGGTATCCCAAGCTATGTAAAGCTCGGTACATCCTTTCATCCTTTCACACTGAAGTTCGGAAACTATCCGTATTGTTGCTGACATTCATACCTAATTATTTATGACGTTTTGTCTTTTGCAGTTGGTGTCCACTGATGTCTCGACCGCCCCGCGTTTTCCCGATGGCGGCTCTACTATATAAAGCACCTAGTATAACTCATAATACTTATGTAGAAAGTATTGGTTTTACCGATGCCATTCGTACCGATATATTGAAATAGGATATGATGCTATCACGTTAGGACGCATTACGTTTGATATTATTGTCCATACCAAGAATGCCATATCTTTGAAAATAAAACTCTGTAAAACTTTTGGAAAACTTTAAAGTATTCGATATTTGATTTTAATGGTATTTCCGATGTGTTTCTACTATTAGTAATCTTAAGCAGGACTTACAAAAGACTGACGCTTCGTCGAAATTGAATTCAGATTGTAAGATTGTAACACGATACTTTTTCGCTCTGCAATATTTTAGGCAGCAAGCATTATTCATCACAAAACTCACGAATATTTGGTATGTATTTGATGATATAAATGGAGTTATTAAACAATACTTCGTGCTCTATATGTGCAGTCCATGGATAACATTTTTGATATTATACCACGTTTTATCGGTTTTTGTGAAAAAACCTTGAGATATATATTTGCACTACTAGATTTTATATGTTACCAATATATGCATATCTTTACGAAGAGAGATTATACTTTATTCGAATAAAATATACTTCTAAGCAATTAAGTTGTTGGTTTTATATACCGATCGAGGTGCCTTAGATGTTGTTTATTTATGTTGTTTTGCATAAATGTTTTACGTACATTTTTAAGAGTAAGTTTTGTGCATACACACATACATACATGCATATATCTATATCCTATAATCTATATATCTATATAGATCTTATAGTTTGGTCTTGTTCAGAGCTACAGGGAAAATCTTTGATCGCCTTTTCAAAATTGTTTTTGAAGATATTCTTAAATTGTTATTGTCTTCTTACTCTGAAAAAAGATATGTGTTTGCGCCAATATCGTATAAGTATTGTACTGTCACGCGATTTTGATTTCCAACCCCATTCTTCTCCTATGTATAATTTTAACTGCAGTGGACGCCATCTGTTTTTTATCTTAAAATTTCCTAAACGTGCACGTCTTACAACAAGATTTTTATTACTTATTTTGTTTACAAAACTATATACGTAATGTATTCCATTCACATATCAAATACAGTAGTACATTCATAAAGCGAAAAAGATTTAGAGAGCATTGTAAAATAAATAATATAGAGCAGTTGGTCTACAATTTTCCCAAATGAATCGATTATCAAATAACGGTCTGTAGTGTGTATTGTACGACATTTTTATATTCGTATTTTATCGTTCAAAAGTATATCCATATCCATTAGTTCTATGTATATGACTCCCCATGTGGTTTCTAGTTCTGTAATTTGTATACCATCTGTGTTGACACCAAAGAATATCCACCTGAGTAAGATTTGGTTTGTAATTTACAGTATTTTTGTACAAATGTGACAAGGTAGAAACCTGAAACAAAATAAATCAGTTCTTAACATGTAAGGGCCTATCCTGATGGGCGTGTGGTCTAAGGCGTTGACCCTGACTGCTAGCTGCCTCTCACCACTGGCCGGGCTCGAATCCGACTCGGGACATGCGAGAAAGTTGCCAGTGGCTTTGGGGTTAGGTGTTGGTTTTACTCACATGAACAATATGGACTAGCCTCTAGTCTATGGTTTTGTGAATTGCTGCTTATTTCTATTCTTATGTGTGAAGAATTTGGAATTTTGTTTTTCGTCACTTTTCGTGACTTGCCAATTGTAACTGGGTATCCCGGTTTTCTCCACCAGTGACAACTGTATAGTCACGACTTAGCCACAATATGGCAGAAGAAGTGTCGGAAAACTAAATTCCAAATTCCACATTCTTTACATATAAGGATAAAAAATAAGCAGCATTTCACGAAACCATAGACTAGAGACTAGTCCACATTATTCCGGGCAGAGTATTGGGATCCTTCGAATTCTTCGCCCCTCTCTGTGGACACAAGGAGGGCTTTTCTGTGGCTGAACTGGCTGTTTCTGACAGACAACTTGTGATTAAATGCGCGTCAATACAGCTGCCTCACGTATGCAGATTTTGCTGTCGCGATGATTTGTAGTTTGTAAAACCCCCATTCAATGTAATATTATAGAAAAGACATTAGCTTGAGCGCAATTCTGCCTTATCTGAATCGTTGAAAGGGCCACGCATGTTTGCTCGGCTCCGGGGATCTGGCGGGAGCGGTTTGCGCACGACAGTTATATTGTGGCCAGAAAGCAATGGCTTTTGTATTGTATCACGGCGGATTTTGTCATTGTGAAGCATAAATCGTGCCGTGAATAGCAGCACCGAAGAGAAAACACTCTGTTCTGTCGCAGGAAGCTGTTAGCCAATGCTCTATAGATGGAATTGTGGTGAATTGGGCGACGCGCCATCAAATGTATAATACTGACGGGCTGGGTCAACTTATATTTAACGCGCGTTTCGTGATTGAATGGTATGAAGCCTTCGATAAAGCTCGCGAGGGAGAATGGAACACATTCAATTGCATATCTTACAATGCGTCAGCGGCTGGAACCCAATCTCGGCTAGAGTTATGCTTAAAAGTGTCGTGTGAATGGTATGACACCTAGGGATAAAGCATTCATTCACAATATACTTCACTAATAGTTGCTAATTGAAGAAAAGTGGAAAGGTGGGCTTCCAATGTATGTATGTATGTTTATAAATATGTTTGTATGTATATATATATATGTGTATATATATATATATATATATATATACATATATATATATATATATATATATATATATATATATATATATATATATATATATATATATATATATATATATATATATATATATATATATACATATATATATATACATATATATATATACATATTATTATATATATATATATATATATATATATATATATATATATATATATATATATATATATATATATATATATATATATATATATATATATATATATATATATATATATTATACAAATATGACATCCCTGTGTGGTGTACAACAGGAATAACTCCCGCTCGAGAGGAGTGTCGCCCTCGGGCTACGCCTTCGGGCGACACTCCTCTCTCGGGGGAGTTATTCCTGTTGTACACCACACAGGGATGTCATATTTGTTTTATTATACCGAACAACATACAAAACACAAAAGGGGGAAAATTGACAAACACCAGAGATTTTGGATAAATACTCTTTTGTTAAAAATTTACAAATTACAATAACAGGGATTGTTGCATTGACGCATCAGAGTGAAAGAGAAGCCCCAAAACGGCCAAAAATGGAGAAAATTTTCAGTTTGACTCAGATAAATTTCTGAAAACATGAACAAATGAGTCTACTCGATGTTTCGCTTCCTTTTTCAAATAAAATTTGTATCAGAAAACGTTTAAACTGCATTTATTGATACCACCTCTTAATCAATCTATGTGCTTATGTATTAGCAAGACACTGAACCTTATTTGTTTGTTTGTACTTTTACTGTCTTTATTAGTTCGAGCAATATATGCTATATATTGGCCTCATCACAGTTTTAAGACTCTAACCTAGGGATCCGAGCATTTATAAAATAGCATCTGCGCCAAGAAAACTGGGCGCTCATATGTATAACTTGAAACACCCCCAAAAACCAGTCACGTTCGTTCCATACCTTATTTGTTTGTATAATTCTATCTTTATTTGATAAAAGTCCGTTGCATGGTGCCTGTTAGGCACGATTTTAAATTTGAGGCGGTCAGCCTTGTTGATTTCACGTCGGCGATGGCTGACGTCTGATATGCACGCATGCGCATCGAGCTCATTGCCCGGTAGAGGTGATTAACATGTTAATCACCTGCTGCATGTTGTCGTGATTAACATGTTAATTCCCTAGCTGTGCAGGACAACAGCCTGTTACTAAGTAGTGAGGAAATCATGACGATTAATCCATGGCCCTTGACCAATCAAAATCAAGAATCTTCACGTGAGGTATAATATATATATATATATATATATATATATATATATATATATATATATATATATATATATATATATATATATATATATATATATATATATATATATATATATATATATATGCCACCACAAAGACCGCCCCTTATATTTGGTCGCTATAGGCATGAATGGGTTAAAGAATTGGGGTGCTATAGACGGAAGACAGGGGTAGGAGTCAGGTTATTACTCAGAAATTAATATAATGAGGATTTAATCTACGAACATAAAAATACCAGAAATAAACATTTTCTGTTATTCTACTTATTTTCTTAATACGTATTCATATCACCTTCCATTCTTCCTTTAAAGAAAGTTTTAACTCTGTAAATCGTATTATGAAATGCATTGCACATTCATTCCTATAATCCCACCAAAAGCAGATGTTTCTTTGTGTCTCTCAACATCATCTTATTTCAAAGGTTTCAGTAATACAATTCAGAAAGATAATCAATAAATATCAATGATAACAGTCGAGCATCTAATAACAGCTCAATTAAATTAAAAGACCGATAATATCGCAAATTTTTGTAACATCACCTCAATACAATGCACTTTATTTTTACTCTTGGGAAAAGATTTCTATACTAGTACCGTATATGAATAGAAAAGGGAAAGCAATGAGCTTAAAGTAAACATAAATACGGTATCATTCATAAAAATGATGAATGTTTTATATTACTGAAATTGATTCCCCAAGGTTTTTTTAATTACGTGGTATTTAAATCACACGTTACCATAATAATAAAATTATAAGTAACATAGGATTGCGATGCCTTGAAATAATTGAATGTGACTAATGTTGAAGTGTGAAGCTCCTCATTGATGACACTAAGATCCACATACAGGCAACTATGCTTAATCCGGACATGTGTAATCCGGATTTTCGTCTAAACCGGACAGATTAGAAGGTCCCGGTCCCTTCAAATACATATACGTCCTGTATGCATAAACCGGATTTTGCCTAATTCGGACAGAAATTTGGAGTGCACATCAGTCCGGATTAAGCAGTGTTGCCTGTATAAGAACCTACCCTGTGAGCCGCGAACCAACATGAAAACCTACGGCGACAGATTGTTGAGTGCCTGTGCCCTAAAACCATGGAA
>OZ012698.1:22398687-22434989 GCA_963942565.1 Maea johnstoni | reverse complement strand
AAAATAAAGCCTACGATGGGAAAAATGTGAATGAGAGTTGTGTAGGTTGAGTTTCAATTTTCTTTTCTCCTTTCTATAGTTAATTTTAGGTTTTAGGTTTTATCCGAAAAATACCACCAGGTATTAGTGGTCATCTGCCGGGTTGAAAGGGTTAAATGGGCACACGCTTTAGAGTTATCATTATGCTTAAGCCATTAATGCTCACTGTTGCAAGAAATAGCTAGCTGGACAATTTTGGGGAAATTTTTATGGTGACAGCAAAGTTTGAAAAATTAATCATTGAGAAATTCAAATCAGAACATTACTAACATCTATCCATCAAAAATTTTGTCAAGTAATTCTGAATTCAGAAAGTTAGTGTCAAGAATGATATTGATACAGACAAAAAATTCTTGAGTTACTCCTATGTATAGTTGGGTTAATAATATGATGGTTTCATTATTCCAACTTTGTCTAATAATTCTGCGTACTTGCAGGTTGTATTTGGATCAGTTTGGAGGCACGGAGCACGACATTCAAGGCGGCCGTAAGCGAAGATGGGATTGGAACGACGTCAAGACTCATGTGCACGCCCCTCCCTTTCAGCCAATCGTGGTCGGGCTCAACAAAAACCTCGGGCTTCGCGTCATGAGTCAGGAGAATATTGCGGTCACCTTCACCGCCAAGAAACGAAGCTGCAGATTCAATGTTGGTGCTAAACTAAAGGTAAATTTTGTTCAACTCATCAGGGGTTGCCAGTGACTTGGGGTTAGGCGGCGGTTTCGCTGGTTACTCCGGTTTCCCTTACCAGTATTGTATTGTATTGTATGTTTATTGACTGCGTACGACGACGCAAAATCAACTGGCTAGTTACGAATTAGCCGTAATAAGGCTGAAAATGTGACAAAAAAAATCATAAAAAAAATCAGGGGTTGTGGGGCTGCCCTGATGGCCTAGTGGTCTATGGCGTCATTACTGACTGCTTGCTGTCTCTCCCCATTGCCCGGGTTCAAATCCAGTGCAGGGCATGTGAGAAGATTGCGAGTCATACTGGAGTTGGAGGCAGGCTTCCCTCATGAATAGGGCATGTGAGAAAGTTACCAGTGACTTATGGTTAGAGGGTGGTTTTTCTCTTGGTACTCCGGTTTCCTCAATCTTTTAAAACTGACTTGCCATGAATCAGTCCAAATATGGCATAAAAGTGATGATAATCAAAATTCCTGATCCTCATCGGGGGCTAATTTTACAAACTAGTTTTGGTTCTTTTCTGTTTATTGTGAGATAAATCCAATAAGTATCTAGAATGTCAACTTTTAATCCAGTCATAATAAATAATAACTAGTTGTAGGACTTTGACCTCCAAACTTATTGAGGGACAGATTTGCCTACCTCAGATTTTCACTTATCTTGAACAAAAGCACTGGTCCCAAATCATTCATACCTAGTAAAATGTTAACCTATTAACACTCAGAGCGGCCAAATCAGGCGTGACGTTTCTGGAAACATTTCACTAACAAAACTTTTTTTGAAAAACATTTGAAAAACAAATGTTTATCAGGAGCCACAAAACAACTCTCGTTCAAATATTTTGCAAACTTTCCCTTAATTCCAAAGTACGAGAATAGCAGACGATAATTTATAAAGGACTCTGAGTGTGAATGAGTTAACAGGTAAGTCAGATTTTGGTTACCTTAGACACGTTTGCTTTGCCCCTTATTGTCCAATGTAAGCAAGTTTATTTGAAGGATAGTAAATCATGTCAGGCTGTCAAGAAGTGTCTCAAAACACGCCATTTTTGTGCAGTGCTTTTTAACATTTTATGAATGGAAATGGCGCTATATGAATTCCAATAATTATTATTATTAAATGTTGTTTATTTAATGGTTTATTGTTTTGTTTTCAGCTGGTGAATCCGTCCAGTATTCCCGACAGAGACATCGCTGATGACATCATCTACATCAGTGAGGTCAAAGCTCGCGTTGAGTAAGTAGCCAAAATATATAAGTCTCTTCTGTAACACTTTGGTGTATACCATTTATATCAACAGGACTGAAGATTATGATAATAGCTTTTTCACCTAAGCCTTTTTTGGAAAAGAAATAATAAAAAAATTGTGAACCAAATTTTGCCTGTAGCAGCTTCAAATGAACAAGTTCAAATTTGGAGGATAGATATACTCTAGAATGGCTAATTTTTACATGAGTTTTATTTTCCCGTTTTTCCCGAATTCTTTCAAACGGTAATAAACAAAACAGGAAAAAACAGTACAGTACATGTCCGTACTTAATAAACACGGAGAAATACTTGTCCTTACCCATTAATATTTACTCTTTGGTATGCTAAAATTAAAAATCTACATAAAACGGGAAAATTAGAAATGGAAAAAACACATGTCCTCTCTTTGTAAATGTTAGAAACGGAAAGACCCAAAAATATAAAATTTGGGAAAATTGTTACACGGAAAAATTTGCCATTCTACAGTATTGCTAGGAGTTGCTTTTCTCCAGGGTCTTAGCCAGGATTTAGAAACTGGGTGCCCAAAATTAGCGATTGTTAAATATTTGGGCATCCAAATTTTTAAGAGGGATTAGAACATATTTCAACCATAAACATGCACAAATCTATCAAAATAAGGCATTATATCTTTATACAATGTCATTGGAATTATATGGTGACGAATGAGATCAACTATATGCTTTTGTTTGACATTTTAAGAAATTCCTCACAAAATATTTCGGATGTCCTGAGGGGTGCTTTTTAAGGGTTTGGGTGTCCAAAAAGACACTCAGACGCCCAGCTGGCTAAGACCATGCTTTTCTCCCTAGGTTTACCTTGAGGAACAATTTTCAACTCTGTGGCCCGAAGCATGAAAAGTATAATCCTTAAATCGGAGGGCCACAGCAAAAATCAAATCCTGTATTTGACTATGTTACTCTTCTGAAATAAAGATTATTATTATTATCATTATTATTATTATTATTATTATTATTATTATTATTATTATTATTATTATTATTATTATTATTATTATTATGTATATCTCTCATTTGGTTGATTTAATCTCGTGTTTCCTCCAGGGTGCTGATGGACAAGGTTGCCAATCTGCTCAAGTTTCCGAACTCGCCGAAGGTGAGCAAGATCACGCCTCCTCTGAACCTGACACAGCGGATCCAGCGGACGGAGAGACTTAAGCAGGACAAGGCCGCGTCACTAGAGAAAGAGAAAGACAAGAAAGGGATTCGCCCCATAGTATCGGTTAACTGATGTAAAACGTGGATGCTAGGAACTAAGTCCGTATCCCATTAGTCTGTCTTATGGACGGGAAGTTTCCAGAAAAAAAAAATAAGAGACAATTTTACAAATTACGAAATAAGACAATTCAACAGATTGAAATCTTTCAGTGCTGAGATTACTTTGTGTCGAGCCGCACAACCGCTGATGTATATAGGAAACAGAAAGAGAAAGATAAGAAAGGGATTCGTCCCATGGTATCGGTCAACTGATGCAGCCCTGGCTATGTGCGGAGCTACAAAATATGTTTTATTTGTAAATAGGGTCACAAGCTAGGGTTGGTTTATAATTGACTTATACCTGACTAGCTGAGAGAAAGAACCAGAGAGTTCGATATCAGAGGAAATATTGCCAAACATGGCCTTATTGATCAGTAATTAATTTGACCAACACAGAAAGATGCAAAAAAACTGAAAAATGACTGAAATTCTGACACATGAGTACTCATCTGGGAGTACTCAGCAAGAGCTATCCAATGAGTACCAACATGACAGGGTTTTGATGGTTTTAAAAAATTGTTGCATTCTTGTGCTTTAGATGAAGGTGGCCTTAGCATCGGAAGGGTTTGAACTGGAGCTTATCATTATAGCTGTCACATCTCTCTCTACATTTGGAGAGAAGATTCAACAATGTGGCTGGCCCTTGCATGTGTACATTTCATTGCCCCCCCCCCCCCCCCCCTCCCTCCCCTCTGCTGGCCAAGGTGGGGAAATATCTTGAGCCTTCTTTGGTATTTCATCTCTGGTTCTTTTTCACAGATATCAAGATAATCAGTGATACTACAACTGCTGAAACATCTGACTATGATATTATATGTTTCTGTATGTCTGGTGATTATTGTTCTTAACTTTGATATTTTGTTACTAGAATGAAGTCATCCACATCTTGGTACCAGTGCCAGTTATTGATGCCTTTCTAACTTTTTCTTTTCTCTTTTATCTTATCTTTTTTCGATGTAAGAGGTTCCATTTTAGATTATAAGTTTGAAACTTTTCTCCTCTTAATCATCCAAAGTGTACTTTTATTGTTACTTGATTTTAGCATTTTTAGTATTTTTTTCCTTTTTCCGTTTATTTTATTTTTTTATTGAACTTTTTTTTTTAATGTTTGGAAAGGGACACTCTTCATATTATCTTATTTGTGAATATCAGTTCGTTCATAATCTTTTACACTTTTTTGAGGATATGGGTATAGTTGTTGGCTCTTGTTATCAATGAGTCTAATATAATGTATAAATGTAAATAGCATGTGCCCCTATTTTTTGTTTCTAGACTCATCTGCAGACAGGGGCACTTAAAGGTGAGAGTTATAAAATGGCTTAGAATCGATAGCATAATCAAATAAGGAAAGGTGACGATAACTAATACATATATATATATATATATATATATATATATATATATATATATATATATATATATATATATATATATATATATATATATATATATATATATATATATATATATATATCATTCCAGGTTGGATATATAAATGAACTGAATATGCTGTGAGGATTTTCCACAAAAACTGTCATATTGTCTTCCATATTTGAACCAAATGCAAATATGTCAAAATGTTGTATTATAGAATTCCATATTTTGATGAGTGCGCTATTTTGGAAGATGTCAAATCCACTATTGAATCAACTTATTTTTTTTTCAAACTTGTTACCATATGATATTTATTTCTTCATTATCCCATTGATGCCTCAGTGCCATTTTAGAAATATCTTCCATTTAAAAGCATATTTTGGCCTTATCATTTTGGCCAGTAACAAGAGCATAATTGGGAAAATATTCAAAAGCCAAATTTTAATCAGAACCCAAACAACAACATTCCTTAAAACTTCCTTTAAGAGTATAATTTTTAAAAAGGCCTACAGATTTGGCCATTTACAACAACATATTTCATCATTCGCACCTAAGCGCTGGAAAACTTTTTTTTTATCACATGTAAATCGTTGTTTCAGATTAACCTTATCCATTATATAGGGTGCTACTATTCTAACATATACAAGCAAAGTAATATTTGAAGGAATAGCCCACTTCCAATGTTTCAGGTATTTGTTATATTGATTATACAGTATTATAGTAAATATATATATATATATATATATATATATATATATATATATATATATATATATATATATATATATATATATATATATATACATATATATATATATATATATATATATATATATATATATATATATATATATATATATATATATGTATATATATGTATATATATGTATGTATATATATATATATGTATATATATGTATGTATGTATTTATATATAGTCGCTGGAGAATCTGGGTATGAATGGGTTAACATGACATAGAAGTCGCTGACATCAGCAAAATAAATCATCTGTACATAATGCATAAAAAACCTGCTCAATTTTATCAATTGTTGATAATCTTGCATAATATTGATTCCCTTGACTGTGATAACTTTCTCCAGTCTGGACTGGCGGAGAGAACATAAGAGGACAATAAATGATGCATCAAAACAATTGTGACGGTCTTGTTTATTATTTCCCACTCATTATTTCCAGTTTTATAGTTATTGAATAAGGTAAAGACTGCAATGTATGAAATAATAGTTGTTTTCCTTTATATGCTATATCAATTATTATTATTGTTTTTATTACTATTATTATTTTTATTGTTATTATTATTATTATTATTATTATCATTATTAGTCCTTCAATCCATATCATGTGATTGCTTTGGACATGTGTGGCTTTTTTGTTGATTACAGACCATTCAGTATAACAACTTGGCAGATAGTACAATGTAATTCTTATATGTATACTACTTGTTCCAATTTATGAAAAATTAAAACCACATTTAAATAAAAATTAAGAATAAAAGAATATGATAATAATGGTGATATGATTGCATGCTCCCCAGGGAGTTGAACTGGTTCAAAGAGTGAACAGGCCTGCTGGGGAATACCGGGTAAATGTATAGTCGTGTGAACATTGATAAAATGGAACAACCCTACACTTTTCGAGGCCTCTGATTGGTGGAAGGCAAGCAACTGTGGTACAAGACTATAAACCTAACATTTATTTTTATTTATTTATGATAAACATAAACAGCAGCAACAATAATGATAGTGATAATAATAATGATGATAATTATGATGATATTAGTCTTAACAATCAAAATGATAGTATTATTAATAATAGTGATAATAATGGTGATGACAACTTAGGTGGAGCTCTCTGTGTGCCCGCTAAAAAGTTACTACTTCACAAAAGTTTGATATGTTTTATGTACATGGCAGCTCACCCTGGCGAGCTTGAAATGTACTAAAATCACACATCCCTGCCTTTGGGTAAGCCAGAGATAACTATACTTAAAAATAGATATATTCTCCCTCGGTAAACCAAGCACTGGTAGGAGGAAATATATGTACATGTAGATAAGGTAAAGGTGTGTGCAATCAGGTACAGGTGTAACTGATACCTGCGCACAGCAGCAATCAGGGATTGTTGTTAATTAGACCTTATGCTGCTGGTGACTAATTTGGCCAATACAATATGATGCAAAAAACCTTTGAAATGACTGAAACCTTGGATGAAGAATAGAATGGATATGTAGCGAGAGACCAATTACTCTATGCCCTATAGTGAGATGCTGGCCTCATGCCAGGAGTATCAGAAAAGCCATCAGCGCGAGGTCACATGGGAACAAGGACCAATCAGGGCTCTCGCATCAATTAATTACAGAGAAACCTTATCTCCACCACCAGCTGGGGGTGCCTATTAGCGGCTATTAGTTGACACTGGTTGAGGCTAGCATGTTCAGGTTGACCGGCTGGTTTCGAATCCACTTGTATTAGGTCATCTAAGCTGAAACCCTGGTACATAGTTACTCATCTGAGAGTACTCAACAAGGGCTTTCCAATGAATACCTACATGACAGGGTTAGGATGGTTTTCAAATATCTTTGCATCCTTGTTTTTTGGATGAAAGTAGCCTCAGCATTGAAAGTGTTAACCCAGAGAGATACTACTATTCTACTTCTCCCAGGTTAACCCTTCCAATGCTGAGGCTACTTTCGTCTGAGAGTAGTAGGTTATGTATTTCTCTGCTTTCGTCCAAACCACAAGAACGCAATTATTTTTGAAAAACATCTTAACCCTGTCTTGTTGGTATTCATTGGATAGCTCTTGCTAAGTACTCTCAGATAACCACCCATGTGCCAGCGTTTCAATCATTATTCAGGATCTTTGCATCATTTTTGATTTTTTCAAATTATGTACCTGCAGCATTGTAGGGTTAACCCATCTACACACCTGTATACCTGATACCTTACCTGTGTAAACACGTGACCAGCAACGCAACTGGGTCATGTCGATTTCTGTGCGTGAATAAAGCAATAACTCACACAGCAACTAGGTCAAACACCTTCCCATCCTAACACTATTTTCATCCAAAGCACAAGGATGCAAAGATTTTCGAAAACCATCTAAACCATGTCATTTTGGTATTCATTTGAAAGCTCTCGCTGAGAACTCTCAGACGAGTACCCATATGCCAGGGTTTCCGTCATTTTTCAGGTTTTATGCATCATTTTGTATTGGCCAAAGAAGCCACCAGCAGTATAGGGGTTAAAAGCCTTCGGGTACCTCGACCTGGTTGTGAATTTGTTTGCTCGTATATTGTATACGCCCCACCTTACTGGTAGTACTAGTGGGTTCACTGGGTAGTGAAGCTGGCACAACAGTCAGATAGATACGCCCACCAAGGACGAACAGGGAGGGCGACATCTAACACAGTTTCTTTAACAAATCATCAACTTTTTACGTAACAATGGCTGGCGATGGTGAAGAGGTAAGTGTAATGAGTTTATAGTAACTTTTTGCATTTTGGTAGTAGTTAAATATAACTTAAAACATGTAAATACGCGTACAGTTGTTATTGTATCTCACCTACAACCAGTAGGATTTCACCTTTGCTTAAGGGAGTGGATCAAATACGAACTTAGAATAGTTTTGTATGGGTTAGGTTTTTATGGGTGGTTTCGTCGAAAAGTGACGATCTGGCTATGTGAAACTCATGTTTGAATACGTTTTACACTAGTAGCAAAGTATGGGTCGAACCTCTCGGGTCCCGGCGGCTCTATTCTGAACTGTAACATTGTCAACAGACGCAACTTCATTAGTTCTTGAGGTTACATATCTAGGAATAAAGTTCTCAACTAACATTATATATATATATATATATATATATATATATATATATATATATATATATATATATATATATATATATATATATATATATATATATATATATATATATATATATATATATATATATATATATATATATATATATATATATAAGATGATAATAAACCTGCTACTTTTAAAGGTATTAGTTCCTATATGCTAGACCTTATAATGACATTTAAGAGTCAATGCCTGGATAGACTAATATAAACCTGTTAAGATACCAATAGGCAATACAATTTTTAACTTGGTATGGAGAAGTATCATTTTACAGTCAAAAACGGTTGTCAGTCACTTGCCACGTAAAAAGTTCTTTACCGTGTGAGCATATGTGAAGGTTGGATGGTTTGTAAGAAAATCTAAATGTGAGGATATGGACTCATGAAGAAATATAGCGCGCCTATTGGACGGAAGCCGGGTATATCAGTTGATCGCATACATGTGTTGCTCAGCGCAACTAACACGCCTGCAGTGTAATCAGTGCTGCATTTGAGTCATTAAGGACCAGTCTCTAGAATGCATAGCGCGCCTTTTGGCTGCAAGCAGCGTATATCAGTTGATCCCTTGCTCTGACCTGTACCTCAGTAGACCGAAAAATCTGACTATGTGTATGCCACCGAGATCGTGAACATATTTAATAATCGTCCAAATAGCCAAATTAACATAGAAAATCAACATCTAGGCAAATATAGAGTCAGGTATTTCGGTCTAGTACCCCAGGTAACGCGACCACATATGTTTGTGACAAATCCCTGCTATCTTCATTGAGGTGTCTTAACAATAGGAAGCCGTGTAGATAAGATGTATACTATATGGACGTGTTATTTACTTGTCGGGCCATTATCAGGCATCTTTATGACATTGCACTCCGATCAGGTCCTTATATGCTTCACACCACGAAACAACGTAGTTTACACGCAGCTATCAACATGCCATAAAGGATATAGATAACTGGGTACAAAGCATTCATCCATTCATACCTACAATTGTCTAGAATGTCCGACTGACTATGTTAATAGTAATACTCCAGTTGCGGGTACAGAGGGTGTTCGGGGGGGGGGGGGGGGGGATGAGTTAGACGAACATCAAAACTGGATTGGGCTGTTGGCTTTAAAAGAGTGGTGGGGCGGTCAGGAAATTTTGCATACCCCCTCTCCCCCCAATTCTGAATACCCAGGAACCCCCCTCCCCAATTCTGAACTCAATGTTCTGTCCTACGACCCCACCTCCCGAAATCTGAAAGTCCAGGACCCCCTTGCCCCCAAATTCTGAATTGTTTTCTGGTCCCCCATCACTTGTTAAAACTGAACAACCCATACAAGCTGGTGTGGGGTGACATTATAGCTGACTCAGTCTGCAGAGAACGAGGTTAGATGTATTTTTACTGATTCACGAAAGGGTGTGCCAACAGGTTCACGGTTAAGGGTACAATTCTTTACTACCTTACTACCCACTTTAACCCTTCCAATGCTGAGCCTACTTTTTTTCCAAAGCATAAGGACACGAATATTTTTGAAGACCATTTAAACCCTGCCATGTTGGTATTCATTGGATAGCTCTTGCGAAATACTTTCAGATGAGTACCCATTTGCAAGGGTTTCCGTCATTTTTCAGGATTTTTGGATATTTTGTATCGGCCAAATTAGCCACCTGCAGCATAGAGGTTAAAAAACCACTCTTCTCACTCATACCAAGCAAATAGTCTCTATCATTACTAAATGCGTGACTGGACATCAACTAAGACGCCAACCGATTTCACGGAATGCATGTGAAATGCGCCCATGACATGGCAACAGCAGCTAATAACCACACCAGGGACGGAGCAAGAATTTCTGCATAGGGTGGTCGATCTTACGAGGTTTTTTTTCATATAGATAATCTTTAGATAGATAATCTTTATTTCAAGTCGGTAATAACGTTATATAGTAAACACGAGCTGCCAGGGCTCTTGGCCAATGAATACTCTTGGCCTCTCTTCAACAGAGGGGTGATCTACTTAACTGGTTTGAAGCAAAACGAAAGAAAAATGACAACCTTAAGCACGAAAATTAACAATTTTCCGTTATAAAGGAAGGTTCGACGAAGCTCTCGAACCCCCTTTGTATCCGCAACTAATACATTGAAACAGAGCAATAGTGGTGGAATATTTGAAGAGGAATTGTTAGATTTGACCATAGATGTACATAGCCAAGGTCATGTACATCCATCTCTTAACCCATTCACACTCAGATTTCCTCTGGAAAGTGTCGTCTGCTACTCTAATACTTTTGAAAATAACTTGTGAATAAAGCGAAAGTTCACAAAATATTTAACACGAAGTTGTTGTTTGGCTTATGAACAACATTTCTCTTTCAAATGTTTTCCAGAAAATGACTTTGTAAGAAAAATATTTCTAAATTGGCCAGGCCTGTTTTGGCTGTCCTGAGTGTGAATGGGTTAATTAACAGAGGTAGCGTATAGACAGGTTTTTCTCAAAAAAATATTTTTCATCGAGATGTCTCAGTACTTATGCGATGAGTACACCTCAGATGTGAATGGGTTAAGGAAGGAAATATGCTCCATTTACGCATCACTTATGTTTACCGCAGAGCCACTGAAACATGCAGGCTCGCAGTTAACGTGTTTACCAACCGTGCAAAGCCTACTGGTGGCGACATCTATCGTTTCAGATTACACTACATAATTAGATGCACTTTATTGTGGTTGGATGTGGGTTATCGTTTTCGGGTTAAAACGTAGTAATAACTGCTTGCTTAACCTGCATACATGCTAAAAGTATTGCAAAGCACTGCTAAAGCTATTAATGTCCAAATTAAATGCCGAAAAAGCATGCAAACAAATTTTCTCATGGTCAAAGTAGATGTTCCATTATTCGGCATTCTGTAAATTTTTCTCATACTATTGAACAACTAGATTTTTTTTACTTCATTGTATTTTTTGGACATGTCCAACCTGAAAAACCTCTGTGGGCTGGTGCAGTTGATGAATACATACGTAGCATTACTTATGATAGATGTTTTACAACGGTAAAATGGATAGAAAAGGTCTCGCGGAAGGTACGAGAATGGTGAATGGAGGCTTGCATTTGATGATTCGAAGAGGACCAATGATATTGCCCAGCCAAAAGGAAACGTGTAGCCATGTGATGATGTTTGCAATCAACAAGGAGCCGGTCTTTCGGCATGGCTGGTCGCACTGTTGGGTACGCACCAACCTTTTGATTGTTTTTTAACTTCGGATCTCAATGCATATTTTTTCTCTTCCAGAGTGGCTGGACTCCCCGTCGTAAAGCACTCATGGCTTTTATCATTATTGGCATCTTTTTGGCCCTCTCCCTACCCGTCATTCTCCAATGTAAGTATTAGCAAAGATTAACTCTATTCATCTAAGATATATAGACATCAAGGAACTTGTGGTGTATGGGATATACCCGAGGTGTTATGAGGCGAAGCCGAGTAACCCCGAGTGATGTCTCGTACAGCACAGAGGGATCTTTGTAGCTATAACCACAGCTAACTGCTTTTACTAATCAAAGGCTAAGTTTGGCTGAGCACTCTATCCAATACCCTGTGGTAAAAGGCAGCTTAGAGCTAAAGGTGCAAAAAGTGAAGATTAAGTCAAATACCCCACACTTCCGGTGATCTTCCTTAGCAGATTTATCTTAAATTTTGGAAACACTTTATATCATATTCATGGTCATTTCGTAATATGAATTGCATCATAGCAACGCACGTCATTGCTTTAATGTTTAAAATTAGCTTGTCGATCGGATCAAAAACAATATAGGTATGTATAATACATATGTTATTGTGAATCTATCCGCTGGTGATCATAAGTAGTAATAATTGGCAGTGTGAAGTTAAGCAAACCACACTAGCTTTTTTTTTGGGGGGGGGGGGGGGCGCTTAGTTTTCAAGGCATCTTATTTTTACGTAATTGGGTTTGCTTTGGTGTTTTACCTGAAGTGCAGTTTGGCCCCGGTATGTTTAAGATCTCATGATAAATACGTATCCTCTATTTCAGTCCACTTTCCTGAGAGGTTTGGATTCCCACGAGATCCAGTCTTAGATAAAAGGCGTGGTTACGTGGCACCCTCCTCATGAGGTAAATTATTCTTATCTAATGTAATCTATATATCTATACATATACACACGCACATACACACACACACACACATATATATATATATAAATATATATATATATATATATATATATATATATATATATATATATATATATATATATATATATATATATATATATATATATATATATGTATATATATATATATATATATATATATATATATATATATATATATATATATATATATATATATATATATATATATATATATATATATATATATATATATATATATATATATATATATATATATATATATATATATATATATATATATATATATATATATATATATATATATATATATATATATATATATATATATATATATATATATATATATATATATATATATATATATATATATATGTGTATGTATGTATGTATATATATATATATATATATAAATATATATATATATATATATATATATATATATATATATATATATATATATATATATATATATATATATATATATATATATATATATATATATATATATATATATATATATATATATGTATATTGTGACAGTTTTATCGCAATTAAAAGCAAAAGCAAAATACCTGTTGGCACTATCATATCTAACTCAGAGCTCTTATCCATCAAGGTAGATTTCATTTGTGTGAACTATTTATTAAACATGATTACACTGCAATTGCAATAGCGTAACGTATAAACGTATAGTTGTAGCAAAGTCTTGCTCTTTGTTCGGTTTGGGTATCCCAAGCTATGTAAAGCACGGTACATCCTTTCATCCTTTCACACTGAAGTTCCGAAACTATCCGTATTGTTGCTGACATTCATACCTAATTATTTATGTTTTGTCTTTTTGCAGTTGGTGTCCACTGATGTCTCGACCGTCCCGCGTTTTCCTGATGGCGGCTCTACTATATAAAGCACCAAGTATAACTCATAATACTAATGTAGAAAGTATTGGTTTTACTGAAGCCATTCGTACCGATATATTGAAATAGGATATGATGCTATCACGTTAGGACGCATTACGTTTGATATTATTTTCCATACCAAGAATGTCATATCTTTGAAAAAACTCTGGAAAACTTTTGGAAAACCTTCAAGTATTCGATATTTGATTTTAATGGTATTTCCGATGTGTTTCTACTATTAGTAATCTTAAGCAGGACTTACAAAAGACTGACACATCGGCGAAATTTAATTCAGATTGTAAGATTGTAACCCGATACTTTTTTCGCTCTGCAATATTTTAGGCAGCAAGCATTATTCATCACAAAACTCACGACTATTTGGTATGTATTTGATGATTTTGATGATATAAATGGAGGTGCAGTTATTGAACAATACTTCGTGCTCTATATGTGCAGTCCATGGATAACATTTTTGATATTATACCACGTTTTATCGGTTTTTGTGAAAAAACCTTGAGATATATATTTGCACTACTAGATTTTATATGTAACCAATGTATGCATATCTTTACGAAGAGAGATTTTACTTTATTCGAATAAAATATACTTCTAAGCAATTAAGTTGTTGGTTTTACATACCGATCTAGGTGCCCTAGATGATGTTTATTTATGTATTGTTTTGCATAAATGTTTTACGTACATTTTTAAGAGTAAGTTTTGTGCATACGCACATGCATATATCTATATCCTATAATCTATCCATCTATATAGATCTTATAGTTTGGTCTTGTTCAGAGCTACAGGGAAAGTCTTTGATCGCCTTTTCAAAATTGTTTTTGAAGATATTCTTAAATTGTTATTGTCTTCTTACTCTGAAATACGATATATGTTTGCGCCAGTTTCTTATATATATTGTACTGTCACGCGATTTTGATTTCCAACCCCATTCTTCTCCTATGTATAAACTGCAGTGGACGCCATGTGTTTTTTATCTTAAAATTTCCGAAACGTGCACCTCTTACAACAAGATTTGTATTACTCATTTTGTTTACAAAACTATATACGTAATGTTTTCCATTCACATATCAAATAGTACATTCATATAGCGAAAAAGATGTAGAGAGCATTGCAAAATAAATTTACATAGAGCAGTCGGTCTACAATTTTCCCAAATAAATCGATTATCAAATAAAGGTCTGTAGTGTGTATTGTACGAGATTTTTATATTCGTATTTTATCGTTCAAAAGTATATCTACCGTATATCCATTAGTTCTATGTAAATGGCTCCCCATGTGGTTTCTAGTCTTGTAATTCTTTAATTTGTATACCATCTGTGTTGACACCAACGAATATCCACCTGAGTTAGATTTGGTTTGTAATTTACAGTATTTTTGTACAAATGTGACGAGGTAGAAACCTGGAACAAAATCAATCAGTTCTTGACATGTAAGGGTCTATCCTGATGGGCGTGTGGTCTAAGTCGTTGACCCTGACTGCTGGCTGTCTCTCACCAATGGCCGGGTTCGAATCCGACCCGGGACATGCGAGAAAGTTGCCAGTGACTTTGGGGTTAGGTGTTGGTTTTACTCATATGAACAATATGGACTAGCCTCTAGTCTATGGATTGCTGCTTATTTCTATTCTTATGTATAAAGAATTTGGAATTTCGTTTTTCGTCACTTTTCGTGACTTGCCAATTGTAACTGGGTATCCCGGTTTCCTCTACCAGTTACAACTGTATAATCACGACTTATCCACAATATGGCAGAAGGAGTGACGGAAATCAAAATTCCAAATTCTTTACATACAAGGATAGAAATAAGCAGCAATTCACGAAACCATAGACTAGAGACTGGTCCACATTATTCCAGGCATATAAAGTATTGGGATCCTTCCGGCTTCGAATTCTTCGCCCCTCTCTGTGGACACAAGGAGGGCTTTTCTATGGCTGAACTGGCTGTTTCTGACAGACAACTTGTGATTAAATGCGCGTCAATACAGCTGCCTCACGTATGCAGATTTTGCTGTCGCGATGATTTGTAGTTTGTAAAACCCCCATTCATTAGCTTGAGCGCAATTCTGCCTTATCTGAATCGTTGAAAGGGCCACGCATGTTTGCTCGGCTCCGGGGATCTGGCGGGAGCGGTTTGCGCACGACAGTTATATTGTGGCCAGAAAGCAATGGCTTTTGTATTGTATCGCGGCGGATTTTGTCATTGTGAAGCATAAATCGTGCCGTGAATAGCAGCACCGAAGAGAAAACACTCTGTTCTGTCGCAGGAAGCTGTTAGCCAATGCTCTATAGATGGAATTGTGGTGAATTGGGCGACGCGCCATCAAATGTATAATACTGACGGGCTGGGTCAACTTATATTTGACGCGCGTTTCGTGATTGAATGGTATGAAGCCTTCGATAAAGCTCGCGAGGGAGAATGGAACACATTCAATTGCATATCTTACAATGCGTCAGCGGCTGGAACCCAATCTCGGCTAGAGTTATGCTTAAAAGTGTCGTGTGAATGGTATGACACCTATGGATAAAGCATTCATTCACAATATACTTCACTAATAGTTGCTAATTGAAGAAAAGTGGAAAAGTGAGCTTTCAATGTATGTATGTATGTAGCATGTATATATGTATACATACATGTATGTATGTATGTATGTTTATACTAGTATATGTATTAGTATATATATATATATATATATATATATATATATATATATATATATATATATATATATATATATATATATATATATATATATATATATATATATATATATATATATATATATATATATATATATATATATATATATATATATATATATATATATATATATATATATATATATAAATATATATATATATATACATATATATATATATACTAGTATATATATATATATATATATATATATATATATATATATATATATATATATATATATATATATATATATATATATATATATATATATATATATATATATATATATATATATATATATATATATATATATATATATATATATATATATATATATAGGGCGTGGCAGCCAGGATATTACCGAGAAATTACTTGATTTAATCTAAGAATATGGAAATACCAGATATAAACCTAAAATTTTCTGTTATTCTATTAGTTTTGTTACGTATTCATGCCACTTTCCACTCTTCTTTAAAGAAAGTTTAAAATCTGTAAATCGTATTATGAAATGCATTGCACATTTATGCATATAATCCATTCCACAAAGCAGATGTTTCTTTGTGTCTCTCAACATCATCTTATTTCAAAGGTTTCAGTAATACAATTCAGAAAGATAATCAATAAATATCAATGATAACAGTCGAGCATCTAATAACAACTCAATTAAATTAAAAGACCGATAATATCGCAATTTTTTTGTAACATCATCTCAATGCAATGCACTTTATTTTTACTCTTGGGAAAAGATTTCTATGAATAGAAAAGGAAAGCAATGAGCTTAAAGTAAACATAAATACGGTATCATTCATAAAAATGATGAATGTTTTATATTACTGAAATTGATTCCCCAAGGGTTTTTTAATTACGTGGTATTTACATCACACGTTACCATAATAATAAAATTATAAGTAACATAGGATTGCGATGCCTTGAAATATTTGTGTGTGACTAATGTTGAAGTGTGAAGCTCCTCATTGATGACATTGAGATCCACATACAGGCAACTATGCTTAATCCGGACATGTGTAATCCGGATTTTCGTCTAAACCAGACAGATTGGAAGGTCCCGGTCCCTTCCAATACATATACGTCCTGTATGCATAAACCGGATTTTGCCTAATTCGGACAGAAATTTGGAGTCCACATCAGTCCGGATTAAGCAGAGTTGCCTGTATAAGAACCTACCATGTGAGCCGCGAACCAACATGAAAACCTACGGCGACAGATTGTTGAGTGCCTGTGCCCTAAAACCACGGAATCAGCTTCCAAATAATATCCGGGCAGCTGAGAGTGTGGCAATCTTTAAACGACAGCTGAAAACAAATCTGTTTAAAGATGGATATATCAAATATATACATGTCAGTAACCTTTCTTACATCTCAAAACTGTTGGAGAGGGTGGTGGCGGGGTGACTCACTGACTACATGACTGAGAACAACTTGCATGAACATTTACAATCTGCTTTATACAAGCCTGGTCACAGCACTGAGACTGCCCTAGTGAAGGTACAGAATGACATTCTAACCAGCATTGACAAGCATGGAGTAGTTATACTGGTCATGTTAGATCTGAGTGCGGCGTTCGACACCTTCGACCATGATATTCTATTCAGCAGAATGGAAAATACACTAGGTATTACGGGTCAAGCACTTGCTTGGTTTAAGTCTTACCTGTCAGGTCGCACACTCCGCATCAAGATTGACAAGTCATTCTCTGAGTTACAGGACATTCTGTGGTCCGTACCACAGGGATCAGTGTTAGGACCATTGTTGTTCCTGATCTACCTCCTACACCTTGGAAAACTTATCAGAAAGCATGGTTTAGAGCTTTACATATATGCAGACGACACACAGCTCTATCTGGCAATAAAACCCATCACTCAACAAGCGGTGGACATAGGAGTTGCTAGGCTGGAAAGCTGCCTCACTGACATATATACCGGTACATGGATGTCACAGAACAAGCTAAAACTGAATGCAGACAAAACGGAAGTCCTAGTGCTAGGTACCCCTAAGCAGCGAGCCAAAATATCTGTGCCTAGCATCTCCGTATATGGTGAGATTGTTAAGATTCTCAATATACCTATCGGCAATCTGGGCTCTGTTTTTGACCAAGCATGAATATGGCAGCACATGTGTCAAGGCAGTCAAATCTGCAAACTATTACCTTCGAAACATCGAAAGGATCAGAAAATACTTGACTGCAGAATCAAGTAAGAGTGCTGTCATATCCCTGGTAACCTCAAGATTTGACTACTGCAATGGACTTCTCTGTGGAATACCCGAAGAGCTAATACGTAAGCTCCAGAGAGTACAAAACAACGCTGCCGGGGTGATCACTCTCACAAAAGAGTATGACCATATCACTCCAGTACTTAAGGAGCTGCACTGGCTACCAGTCAGGAAGAGAATTGAATTCAAGATTCTGCTACTGGCGTACAAGTGTTTGCATGGAACTGCACCTTCTTACCTGAGGGAATTGCTGAAAGAGTATGTCCCACCACGGACACCGAGATCAACATCCAAGAACTTACTCTGCGAGCCGAGAAACAACATGAAAACCTACGGTGACAGATCGTTTAGCCTGTGCCCCAAAAACTATGGAATCAGCTCCCAGATAATATTCGGGCAGCTGGGAGTGTGGCAATCTTCAAACGACAATTGAAAACACATCTGTTCAAAGATGTATATATCAATTAACTATGTGGATATCAACATCTATCCTTTGACAATGGAATGTAATGCGCCTTTGAGCATGTTTATATGGAAAGGGCGCAATATCAAATGACAATATTATTATTATTATTATATGGATACCAACATATATCCATCGCAATGAAATGTAATGCGCCTATTAACATGTTTATGTGGAAAGGGTTCAATATCAAATTACAAAATATTATCATATTGTTTGGCGCATTTATGTGGTTAATACTATACAAATATGGCACTTTGGTGAGTTCAATATCAATTTTTTTGCACTCTGAAAAATGATATTGCACGAGGCGCTTGCAGGGGGGGGGGGGGGGGGGGGGGGGCTGGGGATAGGGATTGCCTGGCATAATAAAACAAATATAATATCCCAACACGGTCAGCACGGGAAACCTGCTGCTGCTCACTCAGATATTGCACTGCCAAAGTGAGTTTTGTAAGTTTCAACTTGTCACCCGGGGGTGAGGGGGGGGGGGGGGGGGGGTCGGTATAATAAAACAAATATGACATCCCTGTGGGGTTGCCAACACGATAGTCCACAGGGATGTCATATCTGGATATTATCATACCTCTGTCGTTTACTTATACCATCCGTTTACCTACCCTAACGGGGCAGTTTTTGCCGAGTATTCCGGTTTCCTCTAACAGTTACAACTGGCAAGTCGCAACAAAGCCACAATATGGCAGAAAAAGTGATGAAAACCATAATGCCAAATTCTATACCAGCCTTAACGCAATGTGGGTCAGTGCCATGCAGTAATTGTAGTGGTCAGCCCTTTGCTTGGAATTTGTAATTTCGTTTATCGGCATTTTATAAGTAGTGACTAGCCAGTTGTAAGTGGTGGGAGAGATTGGAGTACCCAAACAAAACCACTCCATGATTTTCCCAACCCAAACATATTTTAAACAGTACTTAGCATTTCCTGCAACTGCCTCTTCGAGAAATGCGACTTGCAACTGTGAAAAAAGCCTGTGAGAAAGTTGCCAGTGACTTGGGATTAGGTGGTGGTTTTCGCCAGGTATTCCGGTTTCCTCCACTACCTACAAACTGGTTAGTCAATAATTAGCCACAATTAGCATAAATGTGACGAATAACTTAATTCCAAATTCCAAATACAACAAAGCCACCCCACATAAAGCATTAACAAGTTTGGTTGTCGTCCGTCCCCTTTTCTGTGCTTCGGACAAAAGAAGCCTTAGCATCTGAAAGGTTATCCAATTGATGTTCACAGCTGCCTAAAGTATCCTAAAACTAACCCAAATAAGAGGTATAATCATTACCTACGCATCAAAAAAGAAAAGACAGCAAAACGAGCGAGAACAACAGTTAACTACTGAAATCGACAATGACCAAAAAAATATACATCAACACATGACAGACACAGACTGGATGACAACTCTAAAGGGCAAACAGGACGAGCTAGAGGAAATACGTGAATATAAATTAAAAGGCACTCTGGTGAGGGCTAGGTGGCAACAATTGACAGAAGGGGAGAAGCCCTCTAAGTATTTCTTGAATTTAGAGAATAGGAATTTCGTTTCCAAACATATCCGGGAACTTAAAACACATAGTAAAACACTTGTAAATCCAACAGACATTCTCAAAGAAATGAAGGATTTCTATGAAAACTTATATAAAGATAGAGAGACAGAAGATATTAACAATACTAATTTTGCACATATAACAAATAAACTAACAAAATTGGATGAGAATGAAAAAACACATATTGAGAGGGAAATTAGCCTAGAAGATTTAAAACAGATAAAAGTAAGAATAATAAAAGCCCGGGGCCGGATGGATACTCCAATGAATTTTACAAAGTTTTCTGGAATCAACTCAAACACCTTCTATTAAAATTAATGAATTTCTACAGAAATAATAATAAGTTAAATAAGATGCAGATTAGTGGGATAATAACTTGTATTCCGAAAGGGGGAAAAGTTCGCAATGATCTGAAAAATTGGAGGCCAATCACTTTGTTAAATTCTATATACAAATTCTACTCTGGCATTCTAGCTGAAAGGATTAAATTACTTCTTCCAAAACTAATAAACTCTGATCAAAAAGGCTTTATAAACGGGAGATTTATAGGTGAAAATACGAGATTAATTTACGACCTTATAAACGAATGCGAAAAATCAAAATTAAAAGGCTTGATCATCCTTATAAATTTCGAAAAGGCCTTCGACTCTATATCATGGAAATTCATCTTGAAAAGTCTTGAAATATTCAATTTTGGCGAAAATATCATAAATTGGGTCAGATCATTGCAAACAAATTCAAATTCAAAAATCTTACAAAACGGTCATCTTTCGGAAGAAATTATACTAGGGAGGGGATGCAGGCAGGGTGATCCGATATCACCCTACTTGTTTGTTTTGGCAGCTGAAATACTGGCAGAGGCAATAAGATCAAATACTAATATAAAAGGTATAACAATACGCGATAAAGAACACAAGTTGTCCCAATATGCAGACGATACAACTTTATTTCTTAAGCAAGAAGAACATAGCATACGCAGTTGCATGAGGACACTCTTAGAATTTGAAGAAATATCAGGATTGAAAATTAATAAAGAAAAAACAAAAGTGGTGAAAATTGGTGTGGAAAGGGACAACAGGATGAAACTTTGTACAGATCTTAATTTGATATGGACAGATCAATTCACAGCACTGGGCATTAATTATGACGTTAAAAACATAAACTCAATAGCAGATCAGAATATTGAGATTAAAATAAAAGAAATAAAAAAAGTAATAGCAGTATGGAGTGGTAGAAATATCACTCCTCTGGGTAGAATAACACTAATTAAAAGTCTTTTAATCTCGAAAATCACGCACATCCTGTTGTCCCTACCCACTCCAAGTGATAATACTTTCAAAACACTAGAGCATGTTTTTAAAAAATTTATATGGGGTAATAAACCTCCAAAATTTCGAAAAGAAATTTTAGAATCCACTTCAAAATTGGGGGGGGGGGGGGGGGGGGGCTACAAATGACAAATTTGAGAATGTTTGATAAGTCACTTAAAATTTCCTGGATAAAACGCCTAAAAGATCAAAATGACGGATGGGAATTTTTCCCTAGCTATTTTAATATACACAAGATCGAAATTTTTGGCGATATTTATCCTACAATGTTGGCTAACAAAATCAACAACCCCTTTTGGTTAGATGTTTCACAAGCATGTGCCACATTTCAAAGTAAAATTTATAACGAGAATAATAAAGCCTATAACATTCCCCTGTGGCATAATAGTGGTATAACATTAAGTTTTAAAAACCAATGGTTTGACAAAGGGTATACAAAAATCAGTGATATCATGAATATAGAAGGTCAAATTTTAACACGAGATGAAATGATGGATAGAGGTTTAAACTTAAACTTCCTAGATTATGAAAAATTAAGATTTGACATTTCCAATCTCAACATAAAACATGGCAGAAATGACATGAATGGTCCATACATACCACTTACATTAACCAAAATAGGTTACAATGGGAAAGGTTGTTCTAACACTTATAAATATTTAATGGACTTTGATTTTAACATCTTATTAGAGATTCAAAATAAATGGGAAAACATTCTAGATGAAGAAATTAACTTAACTATAATAGAGAAATCTTTTCGAAACATACAAGAAATGAAAGAAGGTGCGTTTGTTAGATACTTACAATTTAAAATGTTACACAATAGGATAATCACTAATAAGAAATTATATGATATGGGTATTTCTGATACCAATAATTGTCCATATTGTCAAGAACCAGATGAAACTATCGAACATGCTTTTCTAACATGCGAAACAGTTAAAATATTTTGGAATGAGGTGGAGCAATGGTTATTAAGAAACATAGGTGTTAATATTAAAATATCAAATATTGAAAAGATAATGGACACATCGTCCACAGATGACATTATAGATAAAACAATACTAGCCACAAAAAGGGTCATATATAGAAATAGACAAGAAGGGAAACCATATTCAATCATAGAAGTAAAGGCTCTTTTGAGAACACAAATGTTGATGGAGGAGTACCATGCAATGATTGAGGGGCCAGAGGTAAAGTTTTTGAAAACATGGGAACTGATTTATGGAATTATATACTGATCAAAGATCAACACAATGAAATCCTGAAAATATGAAATATGTCGAATAATATATGTTGAAATATTTGTATATTTATGATTATGAATCCATTTTTGTAAATACTGAATAGTATATGTATATATATATATGTTTATGAATATGAATCTATTTTTGAAAAACTGAAGATTACATGCTACCTGAATAAAAATCAGCAGTTGCGAAATTAAAAAAAAAAAATCTTAAAACTTTGATTAGGATCTGTAGGCAAAAGCAAGGTTAATTATATATTTGAAAGGGAAATGCAACTCAGAACAACCCTCCTTCAAACATTTTGCTAATTTCAAAGTTATGTCAAAAGTACAGTATAATAGATCAATACGACAGTTTTTGAGGAACCCTTTAAAAGCATGAATGGGTCAAAACTTCACGCATAGGTATACAGGGTGTCGATTGGTAGAAAGGGTATTTAACCTTATAGGCCTAAGAAACAAGATGTTTGTTTCCTATTACCATACCTACCCTAATTTTATGCCTCTACCATAATCTTTTTATTGCCCAAAACATTTTATTATTTTCAAAGCAAGGTAAACATTTGTAATTGCTTCATATTCCAAGTATGGCATACACATGAAATTGAAAACAGAAAGAAGAAAACATCCCATATCAGCATGTCGCACTAATTCAGTGGATTGAAATAGATCTAGATACCCCACTACTTAAGATGCTGCTATTTTGCTTTAGATTTACATCTAATGCAGCATGGAGGAGAAAACAATATATATGATAAAATAAAATAAATTCACTACCTACCTAAACTGTTTTTCTCTAGCATGTAATAGGAAACGAACATATTTTGTTTGGGCTTCACAGATATGGACGACGGCGTGCATTCTTAGTATAGCAAACGACACAGGCAAACTCATTATGATGTATGCATGCACTGTGCATACTATTTGATCCAGAATATTGAAACTACTTCCTAATTGAAAATTTCCGGGTCGTCTTTTTGCCATTTGATCTCCATGGTACTATCTGATGTTTCTTTTTCTAGTGCTCCAGTTTCCGTCATTTGGCCAGTTTTAGCAATGTGCAAATACCAAAAAGGAAACGACGAATGCACTATTCACACACGTTTTGCTCCACAATTAGCATGGCGATGCTACAATTCACAATTGCATGCCTAGTAGTTTGATATTGTTGATAGTAGTCAGATCTAGGGTCCCGCTGTATCGTCATTAGTAGCTAATCTGATAGATTTTCAAAATGTGCGGCGTTTGGAAGGCCTTTTTTAAGCATTTACAACTTGAAGACCCTATGGCTAATTTGGTCGAAAGGTGATGGGTACTAATGATTGGTATTATTTTGTATGATTTAAGATTTTTTATGAAGTTTGAGTATACGTTAAGGGTGTGATCTAGAAGAACTACATGATGTTAATATTCACAAATATCCTGCCACTCGTTATGAGAGCTTTTATGGTTAATTAGAATTGTTTGATAAATGATGAATGTTCGCTCACTGCAGTCAAGGAATTCTGACAATGATAGAAACTAGTCGCTATCACAGTTTTCACGATAAGAATTTCTCTTAAAAGTTCTTAATTTTTTGCTGTCACCATACGTCCGTGTGAACCTTTTGCAAAGAGTTCAGCATATGCTAACTTTCTGCAAATAGTTCAATACATGCTAACTTTCTGCAAAAAGTTCAATACATGCTAACTTTCTGCAAATAGTTCAATACATGCTAACTTTCTGCAAATAGTTCAATACATGCTTACTTTCTGCAAATGGTTCAACATATGCTAACTTTATGCAAATAGTTCAAGATAGGCAAACTTCCTGCCAATAGTTCATCATATGCCAAATATCTGCAAATACATATACTTTAACATGTGCCAACCTTCTGCAAATAGTTGTGCATATGCCAACTTTCTGCAAATAGACCAACATACGTCAATTTTCTGCAAAAGATTCAACATATGCAACTTTCTGCGAAATTCAACATTAGCCAACAAATAGTTCAACAAATATCAACTTTCTGCACATACTTCAACAAATGCCAACTCTCTATAGATAGTTAAATATATGTCAACTTTCTGCAAATAGTTCATGGTATGCCACATTTCTGCACATAGTTCAACTTATGCTAACCTTCTTCAAATAGTTCAAAATACGCCAACAAATAGTTCAACATATGCCAACTCTCTGCAAATAGTTTAAAATATGTCAAATTTCTGCAAATAGTTCAGCATGCTAACTTCAGGTAGTTCAGTATATGCCAACAAATAGTTCAACACATATCAACTTTCTGCAAATAGTTCAGCAAATGTTAACTTTCTGCAAATAGTTCAACATATGCCAGCTTTCTGCAAGTACACGTAGTACCTACAGCTACGTATGCCTTGGGGGAGTCTGACACTTCAAGTAAGCAGCTTTCAGAATCATGGATGGTTCCTCCAGTGCACCCCCCCCCCCCCCCCCCCCCTCTCAATGGTAGCATTGGTTGATGCTGGGCGGCGCTCAGTATTCCCGATCGCATCCACACCAGCCATCTCTACTGCTGCAATGAGCTATACCATTTCGCCGCATTTAATGTAAGCTATTGTCCAAAAAGCGTGTTTTCTGCTGAAAATCCCGATTCTTTTCATGACAGACACCCGGGCAGCAATGAGCTATACCATTTCGCCACAGTTAATGTAAGCTATTGTCCAAAAAGCGTGTTTTCTGCTGAAAATCCCGATTCTTTTCATGGCGAACACCCAGTGTCCTGCCAGCGCCCATGACTGATCGTGCGGAGGGGCTCTACGCCCGCAATCCCTCCATTGAAGGAAGGGGAACGTTTAATGAATTTCTATTGCCGTCCGTAATTGCCTTTACTAATATTTGCCTGCACACGGCGGGCCAAATCAGAACTCGCCTCGGCGCTGAAAGGGACGAACAGAACGATAAGTGGGCTCTCGTGATCCGACCACAAGTGAATTGTCTCATTCAGCTTCCTCAAGAGCTCGAATCTGCGCCCTCTTTTGTCCGCCTTCAATGCCATTTCTAATGGAGCCAAGGCAGCGGGCGATTTGCCCGGATGACGTCACAACGTAACAGACGAGATTGAACGTTTTTACAAAATACCCGTTTCTTTTTAAACTTGAGATACTACCTCTTGGTGATTATTTCATGCATTTCTTGAATATTGATTGAAATATCCGAAACGCTGAAATGTTTGGTGGTTGATTGAAAGTCGTCTGCGAATGAATGACGTCACCCTCGACAACCAATCGTGTTGTGTATTGTCCAAAAATCATGGAAGTGCGTGTTGAAAATCACTTTCCCCTCCTGCCTCCCATCTAGATTTTATTATTTGATAATTTCAGCATTATTTCCCCTGATTGAGTTAAAGTCATGTAATTCAACTAATTGAAAGGAGGGAAATTTCGTGTTTTGTTATGGATCGGCTGTCGGCTGTTGCAGACGAGATGTGAAATGGCATTCCCGCGTGCCGAGAGCGGGAGATCACATTCGCGCTGAACACGCATTGTTCAGAGAAAATCAGCTTGCTGTCGTGTAAGTCCACGTTTGAACAGGACTCGCTCTCAACCCTGGTACCCTGGGATTATCTGAAGTATGGCGGGAAAACTTCCAAGTGTCGTCTGTGACGTGCACTAACAAGATCGCGACAGTTCCATTGCAATTGGGCAACGCTATGAATTTATTGCGATTAGTAGCCCATACATGCCAAGATCAATTGGCGTCAAGCTCTCATATATATATATATATATATATATATATATATATATATATATATATATATATATATATATATATATATATATATATATATATATATACACACACATACAAACATACATATATATATATATATATATATATATATATATATATATATATATATATATATATATATATACATGTATATATATATATATATATATATATATATATATATATATATATATATATATATATATATATATATATATATATATATGCATTTTATATTTCGTTTATCGTCACTTTTCCTGCCAAACTGCGGCTATTAGCTCGCGTAGTGAGTCGGCCGAAGGCCGACTCAGCGTAGCGAGCATTTACGGTATATATATAGTGTAATGGCAGGATACACACTGAGGCAGGTTTTTTGGTGTTGACGTCTGTCTGTTCGTCTCTCGTCGGGCTCGCTCGCTCGACCCTGCTCGCTCGATTACCTCGGAAAAATGAGCATAACTTTTTGCTTTAAGAGCACATTTTGCCGCCAGATCGTTTCATGTTTTAAATATTTCTTAATCAAATAATAAATTTGGATTGTTTCCTTTAAATTGTGTCAAAATAGCGTCTTGGTCGCCGACTATCGTGCAACACACGCCGAACTATGCAACAACTGAAACATACATGCTCACGTGCGACAAATGCTGACGTATTGAAATGACGTCATGTTACGATGGAATTCCGCGTATTCCAAAGTCGTAACTTCGATGTTCACGGTAAAAATGACTTTACTCATCTTTCCGTGAATCGATTTCAATGCAGTTTAAATTGCTACAACCGCCACAAATAATTCTTCATGTCTCTTAATTCTAGATGAAATCTGTCGTGAAATGACGATTTTGCAACAGGTTGAAGTCGTAGTAATTTTTATGCCATCCCCTATTTTCGGTCAATCGCTACGCATACTGTGTGTGGTTATTGCACAAATATGAAGCTCATATGAAGGGGCTTCTAATATGTTTCAGCGAAGTTTAAGTAAGGAATGACGTCACGGATAACAATAACAAACACTTTGTGACTGCATTTGAAGGGGAATGCAGAAATATCATCGAGCTGCGCGAGCATTTAAAGCTTTGCTTTCTCATCATATTAGAATTGGAATCATAGGTGATTTTACAAAATGATTGATGGAAAAGTGTTGGTGTTATTCTGTTCAACATTCTGATCTAACTGTTCAAGGTGCCTTTGGCCGCTGTCAGCACTACTGGGTTAGTTTTCATACGCCCCTTTATCAAAATGTTAAATCCCACACCTATGAACATCTGTACGACATTGGCTAAAAATCCGCACCTGCGTCAACAACAAAAAAAGAACGTATTAGGTGATGTCACCACTGGCAGCACTACCCTATACTCGATCTGGCATACATGTAGAGCCTCTCTGTCCATATTTAGCAACGACACCCCAAGATATTCAGAAACTGGTGATACAAATACACCCATCGTAAGCCAGGATTAAACCAATCCCTTTATTAAATCTGTGAATTCACAGAGAATATTGAGCCGAAGACACGTGGAGTGTCTTCAAGGAGCTGAGTGCGGAGCTCCTCAGCTTACTTCCGGCTGATCCAAACTGGCGCATGCGCATTATACTATACTATCCCGTACATTCGCAGAACTTGCCGTTGACTGTGTTTACATCAGGGCACGATGCTGGCTACGCTGGCAATGGATATGCCACGTTAGAGTTAAGATCACACTTTCGCTGATAGGAACCACATAGGATTAATAGGATATTAGAGTGAGTTAGGAACAAATCTACAGGATTACCAATACCTGCCCGAAATTAAAAAGGAAAAGTCAATCCATACAACGATGTTTGGAAGTTGTGCATACTTGTACACTCTTTAAGGTTGCAGACAACAATGTAAGTATACATATATGTATGTGGAAGTACCAGTAAATAGCTATGCATGATCAAAACATAAGACAGACCAATGTAGATATTTAGTGCGAATTACTAGTAACTGAAATGATTAAAACCGGTCGTGCTTATACTTTTTTTCATGATTTCCTTTCTCCACAGACAATAGACTTGTAATATTAACAGATGTACAATCAGGAAATGTATGGTGTTTTATCATGGACGATATCCCGCAAGGTGCACACCCTATTGGCTTACTCAATGGTGTTAGAATAGGAGCTGGCACCTCCCGAGGAACCCTGAGCTGGTGTAGCACCCTGTTCGCATTATAAAAGAAGGGGGATGTGTGGATCTGTCTATGGATACCATGCCTCTTTGGATCTGAAGGCTCTGCTCTTCCTCTTCCTCTTTTTATTCTTTCGCCTAGAATTACTGTAATATGTTTTGTTTTTGTTCTTCAACAATGGCAAAGGACCATTTCTTGAAAAAAAAGTTATGGCACTGAATGGCTTTGTGTGCCGATGTGCCTTCAAGCACTTATCCATTCATTCATGCATTCATAACCATGGGGTGCTCAAACAATATATTGATGTGATTATACGTTATCGGCACAACGAACCGTGTCTATTATGCTTAAGAGTTACGCTAGAAAGTGTCGGCTAGATCTATTTGACAATAACAACAAATTGGATATGATTCGACAAATTTATTTGAGTAAGAGTTATCAAGGGTGTTCCAAATGATATTTCTCCTTTAGATTTTTCAAAACTATTCTTTTGCATGACATATTTAAATGAAACTGTTAGGCTGCCTTTGGCCCCAGGGAGCATCAATTCGTCATAAAAAGCCTAGTCAAGAGACCTCGCCATAGATAAAGGTAAAGGTATTCGGTTTATAGTCTTGTATCCACCGAAGCGCTCACACGACCTTCCTCCCCTAGCAGGCACTGTACACACGGAAACCATTTCAATCCCCCGGGGGATATTCCAGAGCAACTGGCAGCATATAGCGCACACGCTATAAGCACTGCCTTATTAATGCTAGGTACCCATTTTGCAGCTGGGTAGACTGAAGCAATATGGAATAAACTGTCTTGCCCAAGGACAGACCAAAGTGCCCCGGCCGGGAATTGAACCAGCGACCCTCTGATTACAAGTCCGACACCTAACCAACTGAGCTACTTTGTCCCCTTAATAAGATGTAATCACAATGTTTATTGTAATGTTTATTGAATACACCCAATGGTGTTAAATAACAAATCCGTGTACATACATATGGATAAACGGTGTACAAACATATCAAAACTAAAAAAAAACATACACAGCAACTCACATCAATACCATAATAGAAATATGGTTTTGGCCAGTTTTCTAGTAAAAATGCTTTTTACGAGATGTAAGACACTACAATAGTAGCAAATAGGATTTGGTTCATATATGGAGTCTATTTAAACCCAGCTGTTTATTAGTGACCGGTAGTGCCAGCGCTTTAAGACGCAACTTCAAGATGTTGATGAGTATCGTACAGTTGGAACAAATAACCACCTGTTCAAACCTGCATAGGATAAGACAACGTTGCCACATGTACACATTGAACAGTAATGTAGATGTGTAAATTGCGCACGTAATTGTACTTCATGGTAGAAAGTCTAAATGTACCATAGGTATTTAAATAATAATCAATGCGTGTATCAGGCAATAAAACAATAAAATTGGTGACAGCATATAGAATTGATAGTAAACAAAATTTCTGTGGGGAACGAAAAAGTGTTCAACTATCTACTTGAAGGAGAATCTTGATTATCATATTGATTATTCATTTGTTATTATGTTGTTATTTTGATTGAAATGAAGTACCTCTACTACTCTAATAATACTATTCTACTCAAAGTTTTACATCAAGACATTCGCGTTAGGAAATGAAGATAATCGTAATATTCTCCCCAGTCGAGTGGACGTGGTTTTGTTGAGAACTGGTCTTCCATCGGTGTATAGCATCTACATGCACATTGTACATTGGGGAGATAATACACACATAACTGCATGTCAATTAAGGATTTGGTTTGGATGGACTTTTGGTCTTTGTGATTTTTCAAAGATTTAAGGTTAAATCGTTAATAGACACTTATATCTGGGCTAATCGAGTGCCCGACTTATCCCACGTCATTGACAACTTTCATACCCAGTGCAGACATCTAATTCCTGCACCAGTCGACCGGGCGTCTGATAGTGCATGGTTGTACAAACACACATGGATAACATGCCATTAAGATACGCCAAGTCCAGCTAGCTTGCGAATCAAAGCCACGTTCAGTTACTAGGTCATCCAAGCATCCAGGTCCAGGAAACTGTGTGGTAAATGGCAGTGGGGTCGTGTATCATGCCCACACATTTAGTGCAGGAATTACATGTCGGCACTGTATGTACTTTCCTAAGATGGATTTTGAGACTAAACCAGTTGAAATGCCGAGACGGCAAGCAATCGGTGCCCTAAATTAGATGTAATACCCTTTGATGCTCTTCGGTCGAAGCATCTCTCTGTGATGACGCCATCTTTGAAATTGAGTCATCAGAAGAATGCACGCGTGATAGCGCCACCTATTGATGAACTTGTGAGTCAGGCCATCCATACAAAAAGCAAGTCGTTATTCACGGTTCTGATCGTCTTCGACGGCTACAGAGATACTCAATGATGATTGTAGGGGGGAATGAGAGTAAAAAGGAAACGATGCAAAGACGTTGTCAGCGACTTCTTTCAAAAGCGGCACCCATTAATTCACACAGTATACTGTCTCTGGTCGATCAAAGTGCGACGTCCTTAAAGAAATTACAAGGAAAGTTGAAGGCGCGCGAATTAACCAGTTGAAAATCAGAGTGGTTCGTATAAAAGCCGGAATGGTTATGTATACGGAATAAGTGCCATTGGAGTTATGAATACCCGGGCTGCGTTCTTTGGCAGCGATGTCTATAGAAAATCTATGATTGCGAACAAATGGCTTGATGCCTCCTTTTTAAGCTCGGCTGAAGCCAATTGTGGGACTGCCTGTTTTTAGTGGTCCATTTCAGAAACGTCGAAAGCGGCCATTCAGCGGTTTCTATGGGCTCGCTGAGGCTTGTGTGGGGGTATTCACGTCGACTGAGGGGAGCACAATTAGGAACGTTATTCAGCTCTACAGACAGGGCAAGATTTGATGGCCGGGCAAGGTAGGAATCGATGCCTTAACAAAGTACTATTAGATGCTTATGCTGTGGGTATGGTATCTCTCATCACCGTGAAAAGCTATTGCATGGGTAAGGTATTCTTCCACCTCATCACTTGGAAAAGCTATTTAGTGGGTAAGGTATTCTTCCATCTCATCACTGTGAAAAGCTATTTCGTGGGTAAGGTATCTTTCCAGCTCATCAATGTGAATGGCCATTGCATGGGTAGGGTATCTCTCCATCTTATTACTGTGAAAAGCCATTGTATGGGTAGGGTATCTCTCCATCGCACTACTGTGAAAAGCCATTGAATGGGTAGGGTATCTCTCCATCTCATCACTGTGAAAAGCCATTGTATGGGTAGGGTATCTCTCCATCTCATCACTGTGAAAAGCCATTGTATGGGTAGGGTATCTTTCTATCTCATTACTGTAAAAAGGCATTGCATGGGTAGGGTATTTTTCCGCAATAATCTCATAACTGTGAAAAGCTATTGCATGAGTAGGATATCTTTACGTTATTCAGCTCCACAGACAGTGCAAGATTTGATGGCCGGGCAAGGTAGGAATCGATGCCTTAACAAAGTACTATAAGTTGCTTATGCTTTGGGTATGGTATCTATCATCACCGTGAAAAGCCATTGAATGGGTAGGTTAACTTTCCAGCTCATCACCATGAAAAGCCATTGCATGGGTAAGGGTATCTTTCTGCAATCATCTCAACACCGTGAAAAGCAATTGCATAGGCAGGACATCTTTCCGCACGCCAGCTCTGTATATATGTATATATATATATATATATATATATATATATATATATATATATATATATATATATATATATATATATATATATATATATATATATATATATATATATATATATATATATATATATATTCCGTCATCATCATCATCATACAATCTGTGCCGCCAGGTACCATGGAGTACGTCTAGGGGCTTTATGTAAGTTGCACTCGGAAGGACAATGGTTTCTTTCATGTCTGGGCACCTGCTACCGTATATCTACTTGTATTCTTTATCTTTAAAATAAAAGCACTAGCGGTCCCTCACCAGGAACGGCCATACGCATTTTGCCGGAACTTTGCCAAAGTTCATAATATCGAATATCTTACCTAACATACCAAATGTGTCAACGGCTTCAGACGTTCTGAAATGGCATTCGAAATCTGTTGTTATTACCCTAAAGCCCTTGATGATAAAAATCCACCTCATTTGAACACTTTCCTCACAATCTCTACAATCGTTTTTGTATGAAAGGGGAAACATGCATAGTCTTTTTTCGAACGAGGCTCCTATACACACAATTATCAAGCGGGGACCATCGAATCTTATGAATGAGGAGAAAATATCAATACGGAGAAAGGGGTAACACATCTTAATTCAATTTTTGCTCCGTTCAAATGCCATGACCATTCCTTTCGTAATTTTCTCGAAAATGAGAAAAATGTGTATTTTTTCAACTTCAGGATTCCATAACTTTAGTACAAATTCAAAATCGAAGAAACGTTGATACCTTTCCCTCCGAAATACTTAAAGCTATGTACAGTATACACCGAATTCCAAGCAAATACGTTAACATTTAGTACCGAAAGTGCCTTTTTGAAGTGACCCTGTTTTGGTGAAATTCAATATGGAGAAAAAGGCTAAAAACGTTTCCTGTCTGTGTGGAAGTCTATATGAGGCCCTGCGATTATTCATGTCTTACTCTGCTCAGTGATGGCCTAGAAAGTCAAAGTTGGTCTGATTATGAGAATGAGAGTGTAGGCTTTAAGGTAATCCGTAACGCTCATACGTCTGCATGATTTGAACACTCCGATCCACGGTACAGTTAGTACTTTGGAAGAAGAATGTTAACCCGTTAATGCTTAGGAGTTCCTCCAGAAATTGTCGTCTGCATCTGCAATGCAATTGGCAATAACTTTATAATTGGGATTGATTTTACAAAATATCTGACGGAAAGTTGTTGGTAATGTTCTCACCAACATTTCTTCATCAAAAGTTTTTCTAACATTGCTTTTGCCTGAGAGAACTCTCAAAATTGTCCGGCTTCTTTCTGTCGCGGCGAGCATCAATTGGTTAAGCATTCGCAGGTTCTGTGGCCGAATTATACCTAACTAGGCTAAATTCAAAGAGTTCTCAGACAATTCACTCATCTCAATGGCCATCATTGCTGACTGGACGAGTTGACCGCAGGCCCGACGTCACGTTACGTAAGAAGTGCTCCATTGAACGTTCATAGCTATTTACCCGCTCTGAATGCCTCGCTATGAGGCATTGTCCGCGAGAGAAAAGCAGTCTTAACATCAGTTGATGCCACCAACTGCATTTGTTCATCGACGGCCTTTGAACATGTGCAATTTCGTACTCATTCAATAGAAAATTGACCCGCTTCGTACCAAAATTTCGCAATTTCGTACTCATTCAATAGAAAATTGATCCACTTCGTACCAAAATCGAATCGATGTTAGGAAGATTGCACTCTACATGGTGAGGGAGTTAACAAACTAAGTTCCGAGGAAAATGGTTCAGGATTGGTTTGGATAAGTTGCCGATGAAGGGTTCAGGAATCCTACGTGGCTTGTCTGCACCTGTGTAAAAAAGGGTTTTAAGATGAGCGTATCTTTTTATGTAGTTATTGAGAAGTGTTACCAGTATTACAATACGAAACTAGTGGCATTATCAATGGAGGGTTTGTTCTTCAGTTTCAAGTTCAAGGGAAACATGAAGCCTTCAGTATATATATATATATATATATATATATATATATATATATATATATATATATATATATATATATATATATATATATATATATATATATATATATATATATATATATATAAATATATATATATATATATATATATTTTCAAGTTCAAGGGTAACATGAAGCCTTCAGTATATATATATATATATATATATATATATATATATATATATATATATATATATATATATATATATATATATATGTATATATATATATATATATATATATATATATATGTATATATATATATATATATATATATAATATATATATATATATATATATATATATATATATATATATATATATATATATATATTTATACATAACTAGTCCGACGCCTAACCAAATGAGCTACTTTGTCCCCATTATATATATATATATATATATATATATATATATATATATATATATATATATATATATATATATATATATATATATATATATATATATATATATATATATATATATATATATATATACATATATTTATACATATATATATATATATGTATATATGTATGTATATATGTGTGTATGTATATATATATATATATATATATATATATAATATATATATATATATATATATATATATATATTATATATATATATATATATATATATATATATATATATATATATAATATATATATATATATATATATATATATATATACATATATATATATGTATATATGTACCTATGTATATATGTGTGTATGTATATATATATATATATATATATATATATATATATATTATATATATATATATATATATATATATATATTATATATATATAATATATATATATATATATATATTTATATATATTCTAAAGTCTACTACGGTTACCTCATTAGGAGCGTCATGTCTTGCTGACTGTGTGAATCTACTTGTCAGACGTTCCATCATACTTGACACTATGAGGGAAAGTGAAGGTGTGACAGTGGTGGGCCTGAGTGAGGTGTTACTCACGTATTGTTATACCTGTAGCAGGTGTCCTCTACACCTTTCTCTCTAGTGACGCACTGCCCTATTCAGGTATTACTCCAAACGTGTTCTGCCTTGCTTTGTCTTTATTTCAGATATACGCACGTTGTCAATCAAGAGATGTTCCATTCAAGTTTTACGCACGTGTTACCTTAACTACTATATAGTGCTTGTCGATCTAGCTTCGTCCTTATTAGAGATACAAAGCACATTATTAATTCAAGGGTGTTCTTATCAGGTTTTGCTCATGTGTTCTCTTATTTCCATAGTATTCTGCCGAGCTTTGTCGTAAGAGACGCATGTGCGTGTCAATCCAGAGGAGGTCTTCTTAAGGTCTTCCGATACTCTATACCGGTGACACTATTGGGTATTGGGACAAACTAAAATAATTTATTATAATTACCTGACACCACATGAAAAATTGAAAAGAAACTGATTTTTATTGAATATGTACCAATTATTATTATACCTGCCTATTATAAATAGTATCCTAAGAGTTTTTTGTTTTTGGCTACAGTGATTTTCATATTCATCGAATTTGATGTTTTGACACGTTTTCAGAAATAATGAGTGGAAATTCATGTG
>OZ012698.1:22362532-22398487 GCA_963942565.1 Maea johnstoni | reverse complement strand
CGCAATATGGCAGAAAAAGTGATGAAAATCATAATTCCAAATTCTATACCAGCCTTAACACAATGTGGGTCAGTGCCATGCAGCAATTGTGGTGGTCAGCCCTTTGCTTGGAATTTGTAATTTCGTTTATCGGCATTTTATAATTCGTGACTAGCCAGTGGTAAGTGGTGGGAGAGATTGGAGTACCCACACAAAACCACTCCACAATTTTCCCAACCCAAATATATTTTAGACAGTACTCAGCATTTCCTGCAACTGCCCCTTCGAGAAATGCGACTTGCAACTGTGAAACAAAGCCTGTGTGAAAGTTGCCAGTGACTTGGGGTTAGGTGGTGGTTTTCGCCAGGTATTCCGGTTTCCTCCACTACCTACAAACTGGTTAGTCAATAATTAGCCACAATTAGCATAAATGTGACGAATAACTTAATTCCAAATTCCAAATACAACAAAGCTTCCCCACATAAAGCATTAACAAGTTTGGTTGTCGTCCGTCCCCTTTTCTGCCATATTTAGACTGTCGTGTCTAACAAGTTATAAGTGGTTAAGCAAAGCTGAATATCCGACAAAAGTTATTACCTAACCCTAAGTCACTGGTAACTTTGTCACATGCCTTGGTCGGGATTCGAACCCGGACAGTGGTGGATACAATGGGCAGTCAGTGGCAAGGCCTTACACCACTCCGCTATAAGGGCAGGCCCGCTACAAAATGAACGATTGCGGTTTAAGTTTACAACAGTTGAAAAAAGTTGACGATTGACATTTTTTATTAACCCTTCCAATGCTTAGGCTACTTTCGTCCAAAGCACAAGGATGCAATGATTATCGAAAACCCTCCAAACCCTGTCATACTGGTATTCATTGGATAGCTCTCGTTGAGAACTCTCAGATAGGTACCCATTTGACAGGGTTTCAGGTATTTTTCAGGTTTTTCATTTTCTATTGGCAATTCTGACCTGTATCAGGCAGAATTGAAATAATCTCGGATCTTATGCATATGTGAGTCACACTGTGAGCAGTCAGCGCACAGCACGCCAGACCGCTAGACCAAGGGTCAGCCCCTGCTGATATCTTAACCCTTATGCTGCTGGTGGCTAATTCTGCCAATACCAAATGCTGCAAAAAGCTGGAAAATGACTTAAACCTCCTGCACTCATTTGAGAGTTCTCAGTCAGAGATATCTAACGAATACCAACATGAAAGGGTTTAGATGGTTATCAAATGACAGGAAAACAGGGGTTATAACCCAAAAGATCACATGATTGTGTGAGATATGGCATCATCATTTTCTTAGTCGAAAACATTGAGGCCCATAGGGGTGGTGGATCTAAGTCTATGGATCCACATTAATTCCAAAATTAATCTAATGGCCAGTGACTCTGCTGAGTCTGGATCTTTCCTTCCAAATTGCAAAACAAAAATTTCCACATCAGATAGACCACGGTGGTCCTCTGTATTGAAATGTCTACCCACACTGTGGGTATTGTTATTTTGAGAAATGAATCTAAAATGCTCACACATCCTCTCCCTGAGGGTGCGTTTTGTATGACCAACATATTGTTTATGACAACGAGTACAAGAGATACAATAGATAATATTGTTAGTCTCACAATCACAATTGCGAATTGTGTTGTATTTTCTCCCTGTGATAGGGCTATTGATGGATCCTTTTTTAACTAATTTGGGACAATATCTACAGTTTGGGCGTGAACAACGCTTTTTAGGCTTACCTTTTTTCAGGTTATTGGAACGTCTGTCCTGTTGGACATCCATAGGATTAATGCAAAGAGCTCTCACCAGGTGGTCCCTTAGGTTTTTAGGTCTTCGAAAACCTTTTGTAATTTTCCAGTTCAAGATTGGTCTGGTGCTGCTGGAGCGGTCTAGGAGGTCCCAGTTTTTCCGGATGATGTCGTTGAGAAAGCCACCTGCTGGGTGGTAGGTGCTAATAAGGAAGATTTCTTCAGGAAATTCCTTGTCCACAGTCCTGTCTTTCAGAGGCGGGTGGATGAGTATGTGCCTGTCTTTCTGAAAAGCCTTATCAAAAGATTCTTGAATGAGGTCAGCCGGGTAGTCTGCTTTTAAGAAATATCTTGCAAGATTCCTGCTGTGAAATACAAAATCATCTGTATTGCTGCAAATACGCCTCACCCTTAGGAATTGGCTATAAGGTATAGCCTTTTTACAATTCCTAGGATGACAAGATTTATAACTGAGATAGTTATGGGCGTCTGTAGGTTTAGTGTAGAGTGAGGTGGAAATGAGGCCATCCTCAATTTTGACAGTAACATCTAAAAAATGTACTTCTTTATTGGAAATATCAGTTTCAAACTTAATGGATTCAACCGCATTATTTAAATGTTGTTCAAATTTTCTAAATTCAATCATGCCATGTGTCCAAATTTGGAAAATAAAGAAATTGTTCATTTTCTCGTTTGCTGGCAGGCAATTCCTTCAGATTGGAGGCACAGCTATGGGCACCAAAGTGGCGCCATCTTTTGCCAATACATTTATGGGCTGGTTTGAAGACCAGTTTGTTTATACATACCCAAAGCAACCTTTACTTTGGGTCAGATATATTGACGATATTTTCCAAATTTGGACACATGGCATGATTGAATTTAGAAAATTTGAACAACATTTAAATAATGCGGTTGAATCCATTAAGTTTGAAACTGATATTTCCAATAAAGAAGTACATTTTTTAGATGTTACTGTCAAAATTGAGGATGGCCTCATTTCCACCTCACTCTACACTAAACCTACAGACGCCCATAACTATCTCAGTTATAAATCTTGTCATCCTAGGAATTGTAAAAAGGCTATACCTTATAGCCAATTCCTAAGGGTGAGGCGTATTTGCAGCAATACAGATGATTTTGTATTTCACAGCAGGAATCTTGCAAGATATTTCTTAAAAGCAGACTACCCGGCTGACCTCATTCAAGAATCTTTTGATAAGGCTTTTCAGAAAGACAGGCACATACTCATCCACCCGCCTCTGAAAGACAGGACTGTGGACAAGGAATTTCCTGAAGAAATCTTCCTTATTAGCACCTACCACCCAGCAGGTGGCTTTCTCAACAACATCATCCGGAAAAACTGGGACCTCCTAGACCGCTCCAGCAGAACCAGACCAATCTTGAACTGGAAAATTACAAAAGGTTTTCGAAGACCTAAAAACCTAAGGGACCACCTGGTGAGAGCTCTTTGCATTAATCCTATGGATGTCCAACAGGACAGACGTTCCAATAACCTGAAAAAAGGTAAGCCTAAAAAGCGTTGTTCACGCCCAAACTGTAGATATTGTCCCAAATTAGTTAAAAAAGGATCCATCAATAGCCCTATCACAGGGAGAAAATACAACACAATTCGCAATTGTGATTGTGAGACTAACAATATTATCTATTGTATCTCTTGTACTCGTTGTCATAAACAATATGTTGGTCATACAAAACGCACCCTCAGGGAGAGGATGTGTGAGCATTTTAGATTCATTTCTCAAAATAACAATACCCACAGTGTGGGTAGACATTTCAATACAGAGGACCACCGTGGTCTATCTGATGTGGAAATTTTTGTTTTGCAATTTGGAAGGAAAGATCCAGACTCAGCAGAGTCACTGGCCATTAGATTAATTTTGGAATTAATGTGGATCCATAGACTTAGATCCACCACCCCTATGGGCCTCAATGTTTTCGACTAAGAAAATGATGATGCCATATCTCACACAATCATGTGATCTTTTGGGTTATAACCCCTGTTTTCCTGTCATTTGTTGTATTTCTATAACCTAATTGATTTCAGCTTGGACACTGGTCAAGCGACCATAGTGTTTATTTTCTCTTGGTGGGCGTCTTGAATTTATTATTCTCCTAGTACTTTTACACACCCTGATGCAGGCATTAAGGGTGTGACACTATCCCAACTTTCGAACCCATTACAAAATTTCATTCAATAGCACTTAGGGTATCTTGTAGATGCCATTTTAATTCCATCTCTCTTATATTTCGACCATTCTAAAATTCAATTTTTTGGACTTTTTACCTCTGATGATTGTCTGTAGGCATGAAACCGCTCTTACGGGGGTTCACGTGAACCCCTCCAGAGGGAGCCACTGACTGGCCCTTCGAACTCCACTTGTTTACCTTGACTACCCACGTGGGACCAAGGAGACACGTGAATACGTCTTTGTTGTTTCTAGGAACGCCCGCCAGTTGATGACACAACAATGTCATTAGCGGTCAGGTTTTCTTCTTGTACACCAGAGAAAATCCGTCGTCTTCTGTCTTTTCCCCTGTTCTTCCATTTAGATGGTTATCAAGATTGTGCATCCTTGTGCTTTGGACGAATGAAAGAAGCTTTAGCATCGGAAAGGTTAACCAATTGATGCTCACAGCTGCTTAAAGTATCCTAAAACTTTGATTAGGTTCTGTAGGCAAAACCATAGTTAATTACTAGTATATATTTGAAGGGAAAATGCACCCCAGAACTTACTAACAACCCTCCTTCAAACATTTTGCAAAATTCAAAGTTATTGTCAAAAGTATAATAGATCCATACGACAATTTGAGGAACTCTTAAGCATGAATGGGTCCAAACTTCTAACAATGTGTCATCTGTGGGCACACACGCATAGGTATACAGGGTGTGGATTTGTAGAAAGGGTATTTAAGCTTACAGATATGGACGACGGCGTACATTCTTAGTACAGCCATTTCAATATAGCTTAGAGTACGGGAATATGAGGTTTTGGTATAGCAAACGATACAAGCAAACTCATTATAATGTATGCATGCACTGTGCATACTGTTTGATCCAAAATATTGATACTACTTCCTAATTGACAATTTCCAGTCGTGGTCGTCTTTTTGCCATTTGACCTCTATGGTACTATCCGATGCCTCTTTTTCTAGTACTCCAGTTTCCGTCATTTGGCAAATTTTAGCAATGCGCAAATACCAAAAAGGAAACGACGAATGCACCATTCGCACACGTTTTGCTCCCCAATTAGCTTTGCGATGCTACAAGTCACAATTGCATACCTAGTAGTTTGATATTGTTGACAGAGGTCAGATCGGGGGTCCCGCTGTATCTTCATTAGCAGCTTATCTGGTACATTTTCTAAAGGTGCGGCGTTCGGAAGGCCTTCTTTGAAGCATTTGCAATTTGAAGACCCTATGGCTTAATCTGGTCGAAAGGTGATGGGTATTAATGATGGGTAAAATTTTGTATGATTTAAGATTTTTTATGGAGCTTGAGTAAACGTTAAGGTGTGATTTAGAAGAACTACATGATGCTAAAATTCCCAAATATCCTGCCACTCGTTATGAGAGATTTTATGGTTAATGAGAATTGTTTGATAAATGATGAATGTTTGCTCACTGCAGTCAAGGAATTCTTACAATGATAGAAACTAGTCGCTATCACAGTTTTCACGATAAGAATTTCTCTTAAAAGTTCTTAATTCTTTGCTGTCACCATACGTCCTCGTTCTGCAAATAGTTCAACATGTGTGAACCTTTTGCAAAGAGTTCAGCATATGCTAACTTTCTGCAAATAGTTCAACATATGCCAAATATCTGCAAATACATGTAGTTTAACATGTGCCAACCTTATGCAAAGTTGCACATATGCCAACTTTCTGCAAATAGTTCAACATACGTCAACTTTCTGCAAAAGGTTCAATAAATGCAACTTTGTGCGAAGATTAACATGAGCCAACAAATAGTTCAACATATATCAACTTTCTGCAAATAGTTCAACCTATGCCAGCTTTCTGCAAATATTACCACATATGCCAATAAAGAGTTCAACATATATCAACTTTCTGCAAGTAATTGTACATATGACAGCTTTCTGCAAATGATTCCACAAATGCCATATATCAACTGCTAGAGCGATGTACACCCCTAGGGAGTCTGACACTTCAAGTAAGCAGCTTTTAGAATCATGGATGATTCCTCCCCACACCCCCCCCCCCCCCCCCAGATCAGGAGATTTGCCCCCTTAGGCTGTTCGTACCGTTTGCCGTATAGGGGAGGCCCGTCAGAGCAACAATAGCCTAGGGACGTAACGCTACGGCACGGAGGGTCTACCCCCCCCCCCCCCCCTTCCCTCCATGGTAGTAGCACTGATTGATGCTAGGCGGCGCTCAATATTCCCGATCGCATCCACACCAGCCATCTCTACTGCTGCAATGAGCTATACCATTTCGCCACATTTAATGTAAGCTATTGTCCAAAAAGCGTGTTTTCTGCTGAAAATACCGAGTCTTCTCATGGCAGACATCCAGGCAGCAATGAGCTATACCATTTCGCCACAGTTAATGTAAGCTATTGTCCAAAAAGCGTGTTTTCTGCTGAAAATCCCGATTCTTTTCATGGCGAACACCCAGTGTCCTGCCAGCGCCCATGACTGATCGTGCGGAGGGGCTCTACGCCTGCAATCCCTCCATTGAAGGAAGGGGAACGTTTAATGAATTTCTATTGCCGTCCGTAATTGCCTTTACTAATATTTGCCTGCACACGGCGGGCCAAATCAGAACTCGCCTCGGCGCTGAAAGGGACGAACAGAACGATAAGTGGGCTCTCGTGATCCGACCACAAGTGAATTGTCTCATTCAGCTTCCTCAAGAGCTCGAATCTGCGCCCTCTTTTGTCCGCCTTCAATGCCATTTCTAATGGAGCCAAGGCAGCGGGCGATTTGCCCGGATGACGTCACAACGTAACAGACGAGATTGAACGTTTTTACAAAATACCCGTTTCTTTTTTAACTTGAGATACTACCTCTTGGTGATTATTTCATGCATTTCTTGAATATTGATTGAAATATCCGAAACGCTGAAATGTTTGGTGGTTGATTGAAAGTCGTCTGCGAATGAATGACGTCACCCTCGACAACCAATCGTGTTGTGTATTGTCCAAAAATCATGGAAGTGCGTGTTGAAAATCACTTTCCCCTCCTGCCTCCCATCTAGATTTTATTATTTGATAATTTCAGCATTATTTCCCCTGATTGAGTTAAAGTCATGTAATTCAACTAATTGAAAGGAGGGAAATTTCGTGTTTTGTTATGGATCGGCTGTCGGCTGTTGCAGACGAGATGTGAAATGGCATTCCCGCGTGCCGAGAGCGGGAGATCACATTCGCGCTGAACACGCATTGTTCAGAGAAAATCAGCTTGCCGTCGTGTAAGTCCACGTTTGAACAGGACTCGCTCTCAACCCTGGTACCCTGGGATTACCTGAAGTATGGCGGGAAAACTTCCAAGTGTCGTCTGTGACGTGCACTAACAAGATCGCGACAGTTCCATTGCAATTGGGCAACGCTATGAATTTATTGCGATTAGTAGCCCATACACGCCAAGATCAATTGGCGTCAAGCTCTCATATATATATATATATATATATATATATATATATATATATATATATATATATCTATATTATAAGAGAGGAGGCCCAATCCTTTGAAACGCATGTTCTCCGTTGCCGCGTCCGTTTGTCTAATTCTGAGTTGGCAATTTGGTGGACGAGTGTATGTAGATGGTTCTTAACGTAAACACATTTCAAAATGTTTTACAAAAAGGTGCTTTTGAAGCTGATTTCTCAACCTCGAGCGCGGCCGGGTTTGGTATGACCACCCGGCGATAGATGGTACTGCCGATATCAAACTTCTGCTTCCACAGTGGGGTTACACTGCACGAACTTTGTTCGTTGTACGGTGGCAGAAGTGCGCTGACTGTAGTAGCGTCAAGCCTACCCGGGTGATCCAACGGACGTTGCCTGCCTGCATTGGCGCTTAGCGGACAAATCCCATGGGTGAAAACACAAACAAGGGCAGAGTTCTTCAACAGACATGCGTAGAAAACACCCAGACAGTTCAGCATAATACGGTGGCGCATAAAAGAGACATGTATATTTGAGCTTAAGAAAAATCTGGACTTTTCTATAGTTCAAAAAATGTTTTTCAGACAACCAGTATATAGGCTACGCGGGCTGAAATAGACACCATTTGAAAATGATCATTATGAAAATAACTTGAAGATTGGGACGAAATTCAATGTTTATATAAACTTAGAACTACCGCATTTTTCAGAAAGTGAAAGGTCAGTTTAAAAAAAATTCTGGATACAGCCACTGAAAAGTTATAACCCATTTTATATAGCAATTTTGATAAGCATTTTATTAAAATCGATGGATCAAATGCAAGTATATATTTATATAAATATGTACATATATATATATATATATATATATATATATATATATATATATATATATATATATATATATATATATATATATATATATATATATATATATATATATATATATGCAGTTTGGTGGACGAGTGTATTTAGATGGTTCTTAACGTAAACAAATTTCAAAAAAATAATCAAAAAGGTGCTTTTGAAGCTGATTTCTATATCCATATAGCTCTCCGGGAGGTCCGAGGTACACTAACACAACAGCTAACACCTCACAATAGTTATAAGTTGTCCGGGCAGCGTCAAGGGAGCCCCTCCGCCGTAAGAACGCTGTGCTGGTCGCACCTCAGGGAAGTCGCAACTGAGACAGCAAGGGCTGAGTGCATACTGCATACTGCTGAGATAGTTTATAGTCATTTCAGGTGTGACGAGAGAGAGAGAGAGAGAGAGAGAGAGAGAGAGAGAGAGAGAGAGAGAGAGAGAGAGAGAGAGAGAGAGAGAGAGAGATACTGTGTGTGTGTGTGTGTGTGTGTGTGTGTGTGTGTGAGAGAGAGAGAGAGAGAGAGAGAGAGAGAGAGAGAGAGAGAGAGAGGAGGGTAGGGGGTGGACGGACGGAGAGACGGGCGGATGGATAGGCAGACAAATAGACATATCAATATACAAATGACATGCTTCATGCCATGCTTTTACTTTAAAAATAAATTTTGAGTAGAAGTGGTTGGAATTAGAAATATCAGTGATGTCATAAACGAACACCGCCCCATCTTCTTCATGAGAGAGAGAGGGAGGGGGAGGTAGGGGGACGGACAGATCGACGCACAAATGAAATACTGTACACCATACTTTTACTTTGAAAATAGTTTATGAGTAGAAATGATTAGAATTCGATATATTAGAGAGAGAGAGAGAGAGAGAGAGAGAGAGAGAGAGAGAGAGAGAGAGAGAGAGATACACAAATGAAATACTATACACCATACTTTTACTTTGAAAATAGTTTATGAGTAGAAATGATTAGAATTCGATATATTAGAGAGAGAGAGAGAGAGAGAGAGAGAGAGAGAGAGAGAGAGAGAGAGAGAGAGAGAGAGAGAGAGAGAAGGGGCAGGGGCGGATGGATGGAAGGACAGACGGACAAACAGACATAGATATACAAATGACATATACTTTTACTTTGAAAATAGTTTTGAGTAGAAATTATTAGCATTAGATATATCAGTGATGCCCCATCGTCTTCATTACAGCCGGTGCAATAACCCATGATCTTATATATTAATTGTATGACAGTTCGCCAAGCTTCTTGAATTATTGATACATATAATAGGTGGCCCTAAATGTTTGTTCTCAAGGATATCTGGGTGCCCTGATATGTTTGCCACTGAAATACGATGGTCTCCGTCCGAAGGACGGGTACTTTTCTAGTATATATATATATATATATATATATATATATATATATATATATATATATATATATATATAAATATATATATATATATATATACACATACATACATACATATATAAATATATATATATATATATATATATATATATATGTTTATATATATATATATATATATATATATATATATATATATATATATATATATATATATATATATGCATTTTATATTTCGTTTATCGTCACTTTTCATGCCAAACTGCGGCTATTAGGTGCGACTAGCCAGATGTAGGTGATGGAGTACCTGGCGAAAACCATCGCCTAACCCCATGTCACTGGCAACATTCTCAGATGCCCGATCAGGTTGCAAGCCTAAGAAATGGGGAAGGACGTCGAGCTGCCAGTGGCAACTCAAAAGACCTCTTCAACCGGGGCAGGCCCATTCAATTTGAATTCTAAGCATTTATGACACAATGCAAAGACATAGAGCGTTGCATTGACGACTCCTTACCCCATTCATGGTTTGAGGTACCATTCGAAAATGTCGTCTGGATCTATGAAACTTTTGATAATAAAATTGGAATCATAGGCGATTTTACAAAATATTTGATGGAAAAGTGTTGGTATTATTCTGATCAACATTCTGATCTAACTGTTCAATGTGCCTTTGGCCGCTGTCAGCACTACTGGGTTAGTTTTTTTATACGCCCCTTTATCAAAATGTTAAATCCCACACCTATGAACATCTGTACGACATTGACTAAAAAGCCGCTACTGCGTCAACAACAAAAAAGGACGTACTCGGTGATATCACCACTGGCAGCACTACCCTATACTCTGGCATACATGTAGAGCCTCACAGAGTGGTAGAGCCTCTCTGTCCATATTTAAAAGCAACGACACCCCCAAGATATTCAGAAACTGGTGATACAAATACCCCCATCGTAAGCCAGGATTAAACCAATCCCTTTATTAAATCTGTGAATTCACAGAGAATATTGAGCCAAAGACACGTGGAGTGTCTTCAAGGAGCTGAGTGCGGAGCTCCTCAGCTTACTTCCGGCTGATCCAAACTGGCGCATGCGCACTGTACTTTACTATTCCGTGCATTCGCAGAACTTGCCGTTGACTGTGTTTACATCAGGGCACGATGCTGGCTACGCTGGCAGTGGATATGCCACGTTAAAGTTAAGATCACACTTTCGCTGATAGGAACCACATAGGATTAATAGGATATTAGAGTGAGTTAGGAACAAATCTACAGGATTACCAATACATGCCCGAAATTAAAAAGGAAAAGTCAATCCATACAACGATGTTGGGAAGTTGTGCATACTTGTACACTCTTTAAGGTTGCAGACAACAATGTAAGTATACATATATGTATGTGGAAGTACCATTAAATACTGTGAATCACTTAAGTATAGCGATGATAGCGCTCTGCCCATATGCGATATTGTAAAATCTCCGTCCTTATTAAATTCTTAATTGAACTTCTTGCTGCTGTTCCAGTTCAGCGCTATACTTAGATCACGCTATCCATGCCAGTACTGTACTTACGCTATATAATGTTCACGCCCTGTTTAAGTGATTTACAGTAGCTATGCACGATCACAACATAAGACGGACCAATGTAGATATTTAGTGCGAATTAACTGAAATGATTAAAACCGGTAGTGCTTATACTTTTTTTCATGATTTCCTTTCTCCACAGACAATAGACTTGTAATATTAACAGATATACAATCAGGAAATGTATGTGTTTTATCTTGGACGCTATCCCGCAAGGTGCACACCCTATTGGCTTACTCACTGGTGTGCAATACGGGTAGGAGCTGGCACCTCCCGAGGAACCCTAAGCTGGTGTGGCACCCTGCTCGCCTGACAAAAGAAGGGGTATTTGTGAATCTGTTTATACCATTCCTTTATGGATCTGAAGGCTCTGCTCTTTCTTTTCCTCTTTTTCTTCTTTCGCCTAAAATTACTGTTATATGTTTTGTTCTTCAACAATGGCAAAGGACCATTTCTTGAAAGAAAAAAGTTACGGCACTGAATGGCTTTGTGTGCCGATGTGCCTTTGAAGCAGTTATCCATTCATTCATGTATTCATAACCATGGGGTGCTCAAACAACATGATGTGATTATACGATATCGGCACAACGAACCTTGTCTATTATGCTTAAGAGTTACGCTAGAAAGTGTCGGCTAGATCAATTTGACAATAACAATAAATGGGATATGATTCGACAAATTTTAATATTTGAGTGAGAGTTATCAAGGGTGTTCCAATTGATATTTCTCCTTCAGATATTTCAAAACTATACTTTTGCATGAAATATTTAAATGAAAGTGCCTGGTTGCTTTTGGCCGCAGTGAGAATGTATTCGTCATACATAAAAGCCTAGTAAATATACCTCACCATATAGGTAATTGCAATATTTATTGTAATGTTTATTGACCACAACCAATGGTGTGAAATTACAAATACATGTACATATGTATAAACGGTGTGCAAACATATCAAAACTAAAAAAAAACACACATACGCAGCAACTCACATCAATACCATATTAGAAATATGGTTTGGGCCAGTTTCCTAGTAAAAAGGTTTTTTACGAGATGTACGACACTACAATAGTAGCAAATAGGATTTGGTTCATAAATGGAGTCTATTTAAACCCAGCTGTTCATGAGTGACTAGTAGTACCAGCGCTTTAAGACGCAACTTCAAGAATTTGATGAGTAGTGTTCAGTTGGAACAAATAACCACCTGTTCAAAGCTGCATAGGATAAGACAACGATGCCACATGTACACATTGAACAGTAATGTAGATGTGTAAATTGCGCACGTAATTGTGTTCAACTATCTATTTGAAGGAGAATCTTGATTATCATATTGATTATTCATTTGTTATCATGTTGTTATTTTGATTGAGATGAAGTACCTCTACTACTTTAATAATACTATTCTACTCAAAGTTTTACATCAAGACATTCGCGTTAGGAAACGAAGACAATCATACTATTCTCCCCAGTCGAGTGGACGTGGTTTTGTTGAGAACTGGTCTTCCATCGGTGTATAGCATCTACATGCACATTGTACATTGGGGAGATAATACACACATAACTGCATGTCAATTAAGGATTTGGTTTGGGTGGACTTTTGGTCTTTGTGATTTTACAAAGATTTAAGGTTAAATCGTTAATAGATACTTATATCTGGGCTAATCGAGTGCCCGACGTATCCCACGTCATTGACAACTTTCATACCCAGTGCAGACATCTAATTCCTGCACCAGTCGACCGGGCGTCTGATAGTGCATGGTTGTACAAACACACATGCATAACATGCCAACAAGATAAGCCAAGTCCAGCTAGCTTGCGAATCAAAGCCATGTTCAGTCACGAGGTCATCCAAGCATCCAGGCCAGGAAACTGTGTGGTAAATGGCAGTGCGGTCGTGTATCATGCCCGCGCATTTAATGCATGAATTAAATGTCGGGACTGTATGTTCTTTCCTAAGATGGATTCTGAGACTAAACCAGTTGAATTGCCGAGACGGCAAGCAATCAGCGCGCTAAATTAGATGTAGAATACTCTTTGATGCTATTCGGTCGAACCATCTCTCTGTGATGACGCCATCTTTGAAATTGAGTCATCAGAAGAATGCACGCGTGAAAGCGCCACCTATTGATAAATTTGTGAGTCAGGCCATCCATACAAAAAGCAAGTCGTTATTCACGGTTCTGATCGTCTTCAACGGCTACAGAGATACTCAATGATGATTGTAGGGGGGAATGAGAGTAAAAAGGAAACGATGCCAAGACGTTGTCAGCGACTTTTTTCAAAGCGGCACCCATTAATTCACACAGTATACTGTCTCTGGTCGATCAAAGTGCGACGTCCTTAAAGAAATTACAAGGAAAGTTGAAGGCGCGCGAATTAACCAGTTGAAAATCAGAGTGGTTCGTATAAAAGCCGGAATGGTTATGTATACGGAATAAGTGCCATTGGAGTTATGAATACCCGGGCTGCGTTCTTTGGCAGCGATGTCTATAGAAAATCTATGATTGCGAACAAATGGCTTGATGCCTCCTTTTTAAGCTCGGCTGAAGCCAATTGTGGGACTGCCTGTTTTTAGTGGTCCATTTCAGAAACGTCGAAAGCGGCCATTCAGCGGTTTCTATGGGCTCGCTGAGGCTTGTGTGGGGGTATTCACGTCGACTGAGGGGAGCACAATTAGGAACGTTATTCAGCTCCACAGACAGGGCAAGATTTGATGGCCGGGCAAGGTAGGAATCGATGCCTTAACAAAGTACTATTAGATGCTTATGCTGTGGGTATGGTATCTCTCATCACCGTGAAAAGCTATTGCATGGGTAAGGTATTCTTCCACCTCATCACTTGGAAAAGCTATTTAGTGGGTAAGGTATTCTTCCATCTCATCACTGTGAAAAGCTATTTCGTGGGTAAGGTATCTTTCCAGCTCATCAATGTGAATGGCCATTGCATGGGTAGGGTATCTCTCCATCTTATTACTGTGAAAAGCCATTGTATGGGTAGGGTATCTCTCCATCGCACTACTGTGAAAAGCCATTGCATGGGTAGGGTATCTCTCCATCTCATCACTGTGAAAAGCCATTGTATGGGTAGGGTATCTCTCCATCTCATCACTGTGAAAAGCCATTGTATGGGTAGGGTATCTCTCCATCTCATTACTGTGAAAAGCCATTGTATGGTTAGGGTATACCTCCATCTCATCACTGTGAAAAGCCATTGTATGGGTAGGGTATCTTTCTATCTCATTACTGTGAAAAGGCATTGCATGGTAGGGTATTTTTCCGCAATAATCTCATAACTGTGAAAAGCTATTGCATGAGTAGGATATCTTTACGTTATTCAGCTCCACAGACAGTGCAAGATTTGATGGCCGGGCAAGGTAGGAATCGATGCCTTAACAAAGTACTATAAGTTGCTTATGCTTTGGGTATGGTATCTATCATCACCGTGAAAAGCCATTGAATGGGTAGGGTTACTTTCCAGCTCATCACCATGAAAAGCCATTGCATGGGTAAGGGTATCTTTCTGCAATCATCTCAACACCGTGAAAAGCAATTGCATAGGCAGGACATATTTCCGCACGCCAGCTCTGTATATATATATATACATATATAAATATATATATATATATATATATATATATATATATATATATATATATATATATATATATACATGTATATATATATATATATATATATATATATATATATATATATATATATATATATATATATATATATATATATATATATATATATATATTCCGTCATCATCATCATCATACAAGCTGTGCCGCCAGGTACCATGGAGTACGTCTAGGGGCTTTATGTAAGTTGCACTCGGAAGGACAATGGTTTCTTTCATGTCTGGGCACCTGCTACCGTATATCTACTTGTATTCTTTATCTTTAAAATAAAAGCACTAGCGGTCCCTCACCAGGAACGGCCATACGCATTTTGCCGGAACTTTGCCAAAGTTCATAACATCGAATATCTTACCTAACATACCAAATGTGTCAACGGCTTCAGACGTTCTGAAATGGCATTCGAAATCTGTTGTTATTACCCCAAAGCCCTTGATGATAAAAATCCACCTCATTTGAACACTTTCCTCACAATCTCTACAATCGTTTTTGTATGAAAGGGGAAACATGCATAGTCTTTTTTCAAACGAGGCTCCTATACACACAATTATCAAGCGGGGACCATCGAATCTTATGAATGAGGAGAAAATATCAATACGGAGAAAGGGGTAACACATCTTAATTCAATTTTTGCTCCGTTCAAATGCCATGACCATTCCTTTCGTAATTTTCTCGAAAATGAGAAAAATGTGTATTTTTTCAACTTCAGGATTCCATAACTTTAGTACAAATTCAAAATCGAAGAAACGTTGATACCTTTCCCTCCGAAATACTTAAAGCTATGTACAGTATATACCGAATTCCAAGCAAATACGTTAACATTTAGTACCGAAAGTGCCTTTTTGAAGTGACCCTGTTTTGGTGAAATTCAATATGGAGAAAAAGGCTAAAAACGTTTCCTTTCTGTGTGGAAGTCTATATGAGGCCCTGCGATTATTCATGTCTTACTCTGCTCAGTGATGGCCTAGAAAGTCAAAGTTGGTCTGATTATGAGAATGAGAGTGTAGGCTTTAAGGTAATCCGTAACGCTCATACGTCTGCATGATTTGAACACTCCAACCCACGGTAAAGTTAGTACTTTGGAAGAAGAATGTTAACCCATTAATGCTTAGGAGTTCCTCCAGAAATTGTCGTCTGGGTCTGGAATGCATTTGACAATAACTTCACAATTGGGATTGATTTTACAAAATATTTGAGGGAGAGTTGTTGGCAATGTTGTCATCGACATTTATCCATCAAATATTTTCCTTACAGTGCTTTTGCCTGCGAGATTTCATCAAAATTGTCCGGCTTCTTTCTGTCGCGGCGAGCATCAATTGGTTAAGCATTCGCAGGTTCTGTGGCCGAATTATACCTAACTAGGCTAAATTCAAAGAGTTCTCAGACAATTCACTCATCTCAATGGCCATCATTGCTGACTGGACGAGTTGACCGCAGGCCCGACGTCACGTTACGTAAGAAGTGCTCCATTGAACGTTCATAGCTATTTACCCGCTCTGAATGCCTCGCTATGAGGCATTGTCCGCGAGAGAAAAGCAGTCTTAACATCAGTTGATGCCACCAACTGCATTTGTTCATCGACTGCCTTTGAACATGTGCAATTTCGTACTCATTCAATAGAAAATTGACCCACCTCGTACCAAAATCGAATCGATGTTAGGAAAATTGCACTCTACATAGTGAGGGAGTTAACAAAATAAGTTCCAAGGAAAATGGTTCAGGATTGGTTTGGATAAGTTGCCGATGAAGGGTTTATGAATCCTACTTGGCTTGTCTGCACCTGAGTAAAAAGGGTTTCAAGATGAGCGTATCTTTTTATGTAGTTATTAAGAAGTGTTACCAGTATTACAATACGAAACTACTGGCATTATCAATGGAGGGTTTGTTCTTCAGTTTCAAGTTCAAGGGAAACATGAAGCCTTCAGTATATACTAGTATATATATATATATATATATATATATATATATATATATATATATATATATATATATATATATATATATATATATATATATATATATACATATATATATATATATATATATGTATATGTATATATATATATATATATATATATATATATATATATATATATATATATATATATATATATATATATATATATATATATATATATATATATATATATATATATATATATATATATATATATATATATATATATATATATATATATATATATATATATATATATATATATAACATATATATATATATGTATGTTTGTTTTTATGTATATATATATATATATGTATATATATATATATATATATATATATGTATATACATACATACATACATACACACATATATATATATATATATATATATATATATATATATATATATATATATATATATATATATATATATATATATATATATATTCTAAAGTCTACTACGGTTACCTCATTAGGAGCGTCATGTCTTGCTGACTGTGTGAATCTACATGTCAGACGTTCCATCATACTTGACACTATGAGGGAAAGTGAAGGTGTGACAGTGGTGGGCCTGAGTGAGGTGTTACTCACGTATTGTGATACCTATCGCAGGTGTCCTCTACACCTTTCTCTCTAGTGACGCACTGCCCTATTCAGGTATTACTCCAAACGTGTTCTGCCTTGCTTTGTCTTTATTACAAGTACATGCACGTTGTCAATCAAGAGATTTCCTATTCAAGTTTTACCCACGTGTTACCTTTCTCCTATTCTGGCCTGTCCAGCTTTGTCTTTATTAGAGATACAAGCACATTATTAATTCAAGGGTGTTCTTATCAGGTTTTGCTCATGTGTTCTCTTATTTCCATAGTATTCTGCCGAGCTTTGTCGTAAGAGACGCATGTGCGTTGTCAATCCAGAGGAGGTCTTCTCAAGGTCTTTCGATACTCTATACCGGTGACACCTAATGGGTATTGGACAAACTACAATAATTTATTACAATTAACCTGACACCACATGAAAAATTGAAAAGAAACTGATTTTTATTGAATATGTTCCAATTATGATTATACCTGCCTATTATAAATAGTATCCTAAGAGTTTTTTGTTTTTGGCTACAGTGATTTTCATTTTCATCGAATTTGATGTTTTGACACGTTTTCAGAAATAATGAGTGGGAATTCATGTGTATGAAATGGGGTTCCCTTGCTCAACATTATCTTATAAAAGGATGGGCATATATGGTAATATTATTGAACAACTCTTTTCTAACACTTTCATGAGAATTTGCCCCCAAAAAGTCCTATTTCACAAACCTTGACCATCTGTGGTTTGAAAACTAACATGATGACCTATCATTTTCTTTATGTTTTCGTATTAAGGGCATTGTGTAGATGTTGTAGACCAAATCGGTGAAAATTAAACTAGGCAATTCTGACTTATACCAATTTTGGGTTAACAGCAGAAAAATAATTTCAACAAGGCGGAACAGTATTTAAGGCAGTGTCAGTATCTCTGACGGGATGAATTTAGCAAAGAAAGAAACCAATTTTGGAGAAATTAGAAGTTTGAGACATGAATCGCATAAATTTTTCAAAAATCTGTGAAAAAAATTAAGTTGATGACCCCATGATTTTAAGTTGTTTTTAAGATTACTGTGCTTTGTTCTTTCCTCGTGCAAATTTTCAGGAATATTAAACTAAGATTTCTAAAAGTTTCGTCAGACCTTAATAAAATATAACTCTCGCACGTGTTATCTGACTCTGATAGTTTTCTGCCCAACTTTGTATTTATTAAGATATATGTACATTGTCAATTCAGAGGCGATCTATTAAGGTATAACTCACGTGTTTTCTTATTGTTATAATGTTCTGGCGGGCTTTGTTTTTATGTGTATGTATGTGTATGTCTTTACTAAAAGGCCTCACGGACGTTTTATCAGTATATGCTATTCGAAATAACGATACATTGAAGGAGTCCATTTGAGCAATTGCTGTCTGTGCTGGGTAGAAAAGAATTCGGATGCAAATATATATATATATATATATATATATATATATATATATATATATATATATATATATATATATATATATATATATATATATATATATATATATATATATATATATATATATATATATATATATATATACATATGTATATATATATACATATATATATATATACATATATATATATATATATATATATATATATATATATATATATATATATATATATATATATATATATATACATATATATATATATACATATATGTATATATATATATATATATATATATATATATATATATATATATATATATATATATATATATACATATATATATATATATATATATATATACATATATATATATATATATATATATATATATATATATATATATATATATATATATATATATATATATATATATATATATATATATATATATATATATATATATATATATATATATATATTCATTATGGTATATCAAATCAATTCATATCAGTTCGGCCTCGTTTTTAGATTACGAAAGTTTACAGTTTAGAGTTAGAAACAGATTGCTGAGATACAACTTGAACAAAAGAATTTTGACTGGGCCCAACCTATCAGTGATCCTTCATATGATTAGAATTGCAGACAAAGGTTGCTCAAACGTATGTAAGCAACTGCTCGGAACTAATATCAATGTCATCAATGCAATTCAGGCGAAATGGTCTACCAAATAAATAAAGAAATTGAATTTAGAATTGTAGCAGGTGCCTTTAAAGTTATCTATCGTACTGCATATGGCGTATTCTCCCAACTTATCCAATTTAGATTAGCACACAATAAAGTAATGACTAAAAAACTATTATATGAAATGGATTTGGTGCCAAACCCTTTATGTTTAAATTTGTGGGGAAGTAGAAACAATAGTGCACGCATTTTTGGAGTGTTCCTTATGTAGCTAATTTATGGCGACAAGTAGATATTTGGATCAGGAAACATAGATAAACATGCTCTCAAACGCAGAAAAGAGTTTTGATGTAAATGCAAATAATACGGCGATTAATGTAATAATAATGACCACAAAAGAGGTGATATATAGAAAGAGGCAAGGAAAGAAATGGAATCCCAAATATTTTACTTATGAAGGGAATTTGGTATAATCAAACTAACAAAAAAAAATGCTCATAATGTCATCTGAAGTTTGGTAGTCAAATATTTGGAACACGTGGGGTTCCATAGAACAGGACCTAATGCAGATATACAAAGATTAAACATTCATTTATGCTTGAAATGTTGTTACTTGCGATATTGTTAGTTAAGAATTGATGATTACCCATTCTTACTTCACTGTATGCTAGTATTTATTACTTTGACATATGTTCGTGGAGAATGCTTGTATCACAGCTTGAAACTTATATTTGTTTGATGAATTATTATAACGATGAAAGAAGAAAATAAAAAACAACATCTGCACTGCAGAGAAAAAAATAAATGGTCGGCCTCGTAAAAATTAAAACAGAGTATCTCCTTATTAGGTTTGATCGATAATCTCGGAGCCAAATCCGATCTTCTCTGTCACCATTCGATAAATCCTCCCCATTAAAATCAATTCATATTCTTCCTTATGGATGATTTCAGAACTAGGGATTCGTTAGAATAAGAGAAACTAAGAAAAAACCATCAAAACATATAAAGTGAAATAATGCTTGATGCATCATCTGTCCATCCTTTACGGAGGCAATTCTATGTCACATCAGCTGAAAAAAAAATGAAGTTTTAGTTTTAAAAACTTAAGAAAAATTAACTTGTGTCTGAAGTGCATTAACCTCGGTAATAGGTATTTGTATGCCTTAACCCTGGCCATTCCTTAGCGCCTACAGCACGCCTTATTGATCCGCTATCAAAAAGTTAAAAAGATGAACTCTCTTGTACCATCAGCTGAGAGTAAAAATGAAAATTATCATTCAAAAAGATGAAAAATTCCATTTAAATGGCCTTTATTGTCTTAAGTGCATTAACTTCAATCGAAATTGTTTGTGAATCTGTAAATATGCTTTAATTTGATAATGGTTGAATCGTTGAAAACGTGTGCTCGTCTATTGGGGGGGGGGGGGGGGGGGGGGGGGGGGGGGGTTGGGGTCCGCAGTGGCCTAGTAGTTACGATGCCCGGCTCCCAAACGTGAGTTGGCAGGTTCGATTCTCCGCTGGATCCCCATAAGCGGGTTGGCCTGGTCGCTATGTAACCGTGCGGCGTTATTATGTGCTGTCTATGGTACTTTTGCATCTAAAATACCCCTTGGAACTATTAGTGAGAGAAGGGTATTTCTTCCCGATTTCGGGTTTCTATCTCGCCGCGATATGACCTAAGCTGTTGAAAGCGACCGAAAACCCATTACCTCCTTCCTTCGTCTATTGGTTGGTCAGATCTTCCTATCATTTTGAAGGAGTTGTGAGGGGTGCGAAGCAACCACGATTCTTGGCCATTCTTTATCGCCTAGAGCACGCGTAATTGATCCGCTGTGGACAGCTAATGATCTATTATAGTGGTCAGGTGCGATCCTTCGTGCAGCTTACATCTGCGCGCCAGAAACTGCCCCATTGTTCGTCTGCTGCACCTGACAATCCGCAGCCATAATACTGATACGATTTCCCTGATTGAGGATGAGTTGCATTCAGCGTAACAATAACTATAAAGGCGAATGAGGCTCGCCCATATTGTTGATAAAAGAAAGGCCATCTTTGGCAAGAGGGAAAGTAATTATGGAAGTGAAAGAGGCAGTCTTGGAGAAACCCGTGCGCCAATTCTTTAGCGAAGTAAGGAGTGGAATTACCGCTTTGTTCGGTCCTTCCATCTGCCCGATACACATAAAACAGATTGATTTTATTCACCACACGGACTTTGCTCAAGGTTAACTACTTTCTGCTAGATATAAACGACGATGCAGCGACCAGCGACCAACAAAATCTGTTTACTGCTCGTTATGCTTATGACTGATTTCGCCAACAGGTGGCTGCAGGTCCACCGACAAAATATGTTTGCTTCTCGTTATGTTTATGCCTGAAGTCGCCAACAGGTGTCAGGAATTCCACCGACAATCTGCTTTCTGCTCGTTATGCTAATGCCTGAAGTCACCAAAAGGTGGCAGCAAGTCCACCGACAACATCTGGCTACTGCTCGTCATGCTTGTCCGAAGTCGCAAAACAGGTGGCAGCAAGTCCACCGAAAAAAATCTGCCTACTGCTCGTCATACTTATGCATGAAGTCGCAAACAGGTGGCAGCACATGAGGTCAATTCAATGCGACTTAACAGCACTCTGACACCACCAGCGCCAAAATGTTTACTACTCGTTATGCTTATGCCTGAAGTCACCAACAGATAGCAGCACCTACGGACAAGTGAAGATGATTCTTGGTTTTGCACTTTTTAGATTGAAGTGTACGTTTAAGTAAGGATTAACTCTTCCAATGCTGAGGCTAAATTCGTCCAAAGCACAAGGACGCATATATTATTGAAAATATCTAAACCTTGCCATGCGACGATAATATAAGTTATAGTCCATTAAAATGTTTCCTCTTTGCCCTTTAAATCCACCACGGACCCTGAAACCACACGTGCTGTCTCCAACTATTCCTGTTTTATATGAGTAACTTTCTTTTTCTGTAATGATTGTATTTTTCCTCTTCTATTTTCAAAAACTACCTCCAATTATATATATATATATATATATATATATATATATATATATATATATATATATATATATATATATATATATATATATATATATATATATATATATAACATATATATATGCATGTATACATATATGTGTGTATATGTATACCAAAAGGCTTTTGCTTAATTGATTCATTTTGGATGTGTGTGTATTGTTCTGTCTGTGCCTTGCTTCCGCACTACAAGCAATCGCAAACTCAATGCACTCTGATCGCAGAAATCCAAATACAGATCCTAAATGTAGTTTGTGAATACCTTTGATTCAATTCTGGAGTGTGAAATACCTCAGCCCGCCCATTCCCTAACCACAAATGAATCAGTCTGACGGTTGGCGTGAAGGAAAACGGCGCTGCCAAGCACTCGGCAACCCCCCAGAAACGTTTGATCGCAACATAACATGCTGTATGCAAGACCGAAATTAGTTGCAATTTGACAGCGTACTCGACAAATTTAATTCGATTCTCTGAATGACTGGGATGATTATAATATCACTGCCATTCTTCCCGCTCCTCAATTCAGCCAGATTCCCCGGCTTGTTCCTTGCAAATAATGGCGTCTTCCTAGATCTAATCGACCTGGAGTTACGCTAACAAAATTACTGCGCAATGCCTCTATTCAAGTTTACGTCTGACAGTCCGGCGATTTAAAACCTACGCCTAATTCATAACTTTGAAGTAATGGTTTGGTTTATGTAAGTAAAGAAAAGGCCGGCCGAGGCAGCGGCGAAAATAGATTAAAATGGCCCTAATGAAATCTATAGAAGAACTGGTGAAGTTGATGGCTGTAGGGAGCCCCCATCAGAACGAGTGAAAAGATTCGCTGAATAGTATCATCATTAAGACATGGTCATGTTTGTTCAGAACGATGTTAGTCAATGAACTGAAGCCAAAGGGTGCCCGTACTTGAACCCTGGCTTTGTGTATAAGGAGAAAAAAACCTTCACTTTTTCTAATGGCCGCCGCGCCGGCCTGGAGGGGTAACCAAGGAAACACCGGGCGCTCGTGACGTCAGTCTCTTAGTCTCCGGGAGGGGGGGGGGGGCGCACCCGCGTTACGTATTTCGCGGAAGAAGGGGTCTTTTTTTAAGACCTCCGCATGTCCGCGATTTTGTAAAAGAAGGGTACTTTTTTGTACCCAGGTACGTACGAAGTATGGGGGTCAAAATCCCCTTACAATCCACGAAATATACGCGGCTCTGACGCCGAGTGACTCCCGAAGTGACTGGGCTTCCGAGTTTTCGGCCGCCACTTATAAAATCTAAAGTTGAAATATGTGTTCCCGTTCATCAAATGTCAGTGTTTTGATAAAAGAAGGGGTGTTTATTTAGTGGAAAAAGGGTGCTTTTTTGGCCCAAAATCAGTGCTTTAGGGGTATTTTTAAATTTTGATAACGAGCGTATGCTCACCCCTTAATACCCAAGTGCCCCCCCCCCCCCCCCCCCCCGGGCTTGGTCTGCCTATGCCATCCCAATCTAGCGACAATCCAGCAAATTAAAATGTTCTTATACATGCTATGAATTTGGGAAATACAAATTACTGATAGGTTCTTAATTTCAAAACCAGCGTGTACCCTTTTTAAAGGGACAGTAGGACAGTAATAGGGTTTCATTGTGAACAATAACTACCCATGGAAGTTTCTGGGGCGAAAACATCATGCCAGGAGCGGAATTTTCATTTTTGTGCATGGAAATATTATTTTTATGCATAAAAATTTCAGTTTCATGCCACGATTTCTTCATACAGGAAACTTTTTAGTTCTGCATGGGCAGGGTTCGAACTGCAGAACAGAATCAACGATCCGTTGAGTGTTTCAGTAGCATCACCGATCTCCGCATAGGTTGCCTTAAATACACACAATGATACTAAAGAAACGAAAACATACCTCAAGGTTCGAAACTGTCATAAATTCTCTCATTGGCCGATGATAATTTTCCATTCTACTTGGGTTCCATCAACTAGTGAATTAGGAATTTTGAATTCTGTAAATCTGGTAATAAGTGCGTCATAAATTTTGCGTTTTTTTTTCATTTCCAGATTTTTGCTACTTCTTATTTTTGCATTTATCACCATTTCAGAAGCGCTATCTATTGTTCACCTTCGGGACTAAACTACTCAGGGTATTCAATGCTCTGTTTGAGTACAACACTTCTATTTTAAGGCTGGTTGTCATGGCCAACTGACCGGACCGGTCACTTGCTCCAGCCACGTCACGTTTTCTGCCACATTGCCGCTAAGAATGAATGAATGAATGGATTAGTGTTTGAAAGGCACATCGACACAAAGGTCATTAAGTGCCATAACATATTAGCAAAAAGTGGTCCTTTGTCATTGTTGAAGAGTAATGACAACGCATAATTATTCTAGGTGAAAGAAGACAAAGAGGCAGAGTAAGAGCAGAGCCTTCAGAACCTAAGAGGAACAAGGGATATTTTAGATGTTCGGTATCCATAGACAGATCCACACACCCCTCTTCTTTTCTAAGGCGAGCAGGGTGCCACACTAGCTTAGGGTTCCCCGGAAGGTGCCAATTGCTATTGCACACCATAAGGAATGTCCCTTGTGGGGTTAAGACGTAACTAAGCGGTGGAGGAACCCGTAGTACCCGCCGAAATACACAGCCTAACCCTGGCAACTTTCTCACTGACAGACCGGCAATCGAACTTGGGCAGTGGTCAGAGACAGCGAGGAGTCAGTGGCAATTGGTTAGACCACATTGCCATCAGGGCAGGCCCTACATAGTGGATAGTCACATTTTTATCTTGGTATGGTAGAAAAGTGATGACAATAAAAAATACATGCCAATCATTCCGGTTACTCTCTCTCCTTCTCTGTCCTCTTTCTTTCCCGTTTTGTATTCCTCTCTCTCTCTCGGTCCTCTTTTTCTGTCCTCTTTCTTCTTCGTTATGTATGACCTCTCCCTCCCTCTCTCTCTCTCTCTCTCTCTCTCTCTCTCGGTCCTCTTTCCTTTTCTCTGTCCTCTTTCTTCCTCGTTGTGTATTCCTCCCTCTCTCGGTCCCCCTCTTTTTCTCTGTCCTCTTTCTTTTTCGTTTTGTATTCCCCCTCTCTCTATCTCTCTCTCCGTCATCCCCTCTCTCTATCTCTCACTTTCTTTCTCTCTCTCTCTCCCCCCCCCCCCCCCTCTCTCTCTCTCTCTCTCGGTCCTCTTTTTCTCTGTTCTCTTTCTTCCTCGATATGTATTCCTCTCTCTCTCCCCCCCTCTCTCTCGGCCCCCTCTTTTTCTGTCCCCTTCCTCCCCCTCTCTCTCTCCTCTTTCCTTCTCGTCTCTCTCTCTCTCTCTCTCTCTCTCTCTCTCTCTCTCTCTCTCAGGCATACTCATCCCCAGCGCAATCAAGCAACACAAAGATTGTGCGTGCAATGATTGTAACAGCCACGCAGACAATGCCATTCATTTTTATTATAACCAGTTACGAATCTATACGATTAAAATTGCTAGTTTTTGTGCGCACTTCTCGCTGTGCTTTTGAATGCGGCCGCCAGTCTGTCTGTTCGCTATTGTGGCCGGTCTTTTCTTGCCAACAGAGCTGAACAGAGTTGGCGGTATAGTATAGACCCACACACACACTCGCTCTGCGCAGCCAGTCGATTTCTAGTCAGCTACGCCGCATAGTACATTCAGCGGGCGAGATGTAAACATCGCGTGGATACCTATCTGGTCAGGCTAGGGCCATTTTAACCTAACTCCAAGTGGAATTATTATCCGTTTATCATTCCATGGATTACACTTACCCGGAAAATCACATATGTGAGTACACTTTGACCAGGTGTTGTTGTGTCTATGTTGTACACGGTTGTTTTGACTTGTTAATCAAAACATTCAGCCCGCGAGTCGTGCGGTCGTGTGCTACGCATGTTCTGTATGTACACACAGCGTACGGCTGTGTTGTATAGTGTGTGTGGGGGTTGTACATACCTCGCACAGGAAACAGATGTTAGGGGTCTCTAACTTAGTACTATACACAGGTGCCAACTGCCAACCACCTGTATACATATATATATATATATATATATATATATAATATATATATATATATATATATATATATATATATATATATATATATATATATATATATTATATATATATATATATATATAGGTTCGTCGAACCCCTACCTGTTTTTTAAAGTCCGAATACAATGAAACCTCTCATTGTGAACACCCCGGAGATGTGAACACCTCCTAATGTGAACACTATTTATTGGTCCCATGTGTATCTTTTACATTATGAAAACATCTCTGAGCTGTAAACACCTTATGTGAACACTATTTCCTGATCCCATTTGTATATTTTATATCATGAAAATACCTCTTATATGAACACCCACTAATATGAACGAGTTTGCCTGGTCCCCAGGTGTTCACATATCTGATGTTTCAATGTACCCACTTTTTATATAAAAAATGGAGGATAAAACCCCCTTATTGAAAAGAGAAATTCACTGTCAAATCCTAAATCCCCAACAAGCGGACATTCTACCCCTTCTATCACCGAAATATATAGTCCCATGGTTCACCTATCGAGGTATCGTCCTTAAACCTTAATACCCTAGGGTCGTGTACCAAAACCAAATAGAGCTCTAGTGTTTTGACCCCAGCGTTGCCACTTGGGCAGATTAGTTACGGTGATTTATCGATTAAACACTCCAAAATGTTCCACCGCCTTTCTCAGCGTGGAAACCTGACCCCCCAATTCGTACCATTCTGGGGTCAACTAGTCGTACCAGAACTCGTACCGCCTACACGACCACGGGTATCCAAAAGGATTCAAAATGAACCCCTTTAACGCACGCCCCATCCAAATCAAACCCATCATTTCAGACAATTCGTATCCTCAACTGTAGTATCCACGCGTTACCGTAAACTTCTTCTAGAAGCAACTCGTACTAGTGCTGGACCCCTCACACGTTGATCCATTTATTTATTTGTCAGTTTTTTTCTTTTTGCTGGTCTTTACCGTGTTTAACTAGGCAAGTCTTTGGCTCACTCTTTAGTTCTTCTCCTAAGTTTACCTATTATTTGTACTCTATATGTTATGTCTTTTTGTTTTGTATTTGATATGATGTTGTACCCTATTAGTACAGTCAATAAACACACAATACAATACAATACAATTCAGAACGCCAACAGGAAGTCGAGATCTCCAGAGTAATACCCGGTACCTCATACATGATGATTTTTGTTAGGTCTTTATACATGCATTCCAGAGAGCTGCCTTCCTCAGTCCCGTTCGAGTCATGTGTGAAAGTTACAAGTGACTTCTTGTTCGTTGTTTTTTTGTCCCCGAGTACTTCGGTTTCATCCGCTTTTGATGACAGGCTAGTCACGATTCAAATTTTATATGGCGGAAAAGGAGACAATACGCTTGTCAGAGCACTCCTACACAACTTATGTTTTATTTCCTGATTGTATTCGTACATGTCATGCACGGTTTGCAGACACCAGTTGTATTTTAAAAGGGAAACTCAAATTTTGAATGAGTGAGATACTCCATGAACTAAATTTGGTAGATATTCTAGACATATTTGTGAGATTCCCTAAGAATACATGCTTGGCATACTCTTAGCATGAGCGTGTGAGATACCCTAAGCATGAGTGTGTGAGATACTCAAATCAAGAGTATGTGAGATACTCTAATCATGAGTTAGTGAGATACCCTAATCACGGGTGTTTGAGATACTCTAATAATGAGCGTGTGAGATACCCTAATCACGGGTGTGTGAGATACTCTAATCAAGAGTTTGTGAGATTCCCTAAGAATACATGCTTGGCATACTCTTAGCATGAGCGTGTGAGATACCCTAAGCATGAGTGTGTGAGATACTCTAATCATGAGCCTGTGAGATACTCTAATAATGAGCGTGTGAGATACTCTAAGCATGAACGTGTGAGATACTCTAATAATGAGCGTGTGAGATACTCTAATCATGAGCGTGTGAGATACTCTTAGCATGAGCGTGTGAGATACTCTAAGCATGAGCGTGTGAGATACTCTAAGCATGAGCGTGTGAGATACTCTAATAATGAGCGTGTGAGATACTCTTAGCATGAGCGTGTGAGATACTCTAATCATGAGCGTGTGAGATACTCTAAGCATGAGCGTGTGAGATACTCTAATCATGAGCGTGTGAGATACTCTAAGCATGAGCGTGTGAGATACTCTAATCATGAGCGTGTGAGATACTCTAAGCATGAGCGTGTGAGATACTCTAATCACGGGTGTTTGAGATACTCTAATAATGAGCGTGTGAGATACTCTAATCATGAGTTTGTGAGATACTCTAAGCATGAGTGTGTAAGATACTCCTATAGCACGATTGTGTGAGATACTCCTATAGCACGAGTGTGTGAGCTTCTCTACTCATGAGCGTGTGAGATACTCTAATCAAGAGGTAGTGATACTGCTAGCATGAGTGTGTGAGATATGGGTTGAATGTTGACACGATTGGTACGTGTAGTACCTGATCGGGCCCGCTGTCTGTAGGGGTGGGGATTGCCCTTTGTGAGATAGTTGAGACCGAGCTTGAGAAATGCCTGTGGTTCACTCGATCTACTTCAATCTTCAACTGAGCATACCTGTGTATTGGCTGCACGCGCCTTAATTACACGAACCTCTGGGCCGCAAGCAGCTTTAAGGTGGCTCCTCACTCTGGCAATTACTCGCAATGATGGGCGCCTTCCAATACACACATACACACAATCTCTCTCTAGACTAGTGGGAATCTCTCTCTCTCTCTCTCTCTCTCTCTCTCTCTCTCTCTCTCTCTCTCTCTCTCTCTCTCTCTCTCTCTCTCTCTCTCCATGCCCTTTCTCGGTTTGGGCCGTCCGTGGCCTTACTAAGTAGATATGGTAGGCAAATCAAAGACACAAACAAAACGAAATAACAAAACAAAAAATTCCCATAGTTTCTCGTGAAAAAACATGTTGTCTGGACATGTGATACTTTAAAGAAATACTCGGTAATGAGGCATTATCTTTGAAATCATTTGAAAGAGAGAATCGGTGAATTGTGATGAACCTACCTCTTTGAACTGGTTTCAAAATAAACTGTCACTAAAATGTTATCAACAAAAGGCAGACCTTCTGACTGCCAAAGGCATGCATGCATTAGATATATTTTCCTGGTGAGGGTTTATAATTGTGTCCTAATGTTTGAGGTAAAATATAGTTATAAACATGTTTAAGTGAAGTCCCAAACATTTTATGGGGCAAGCACACTGAAGTAACACCAAAACATGTTTTGATATTCATTGATAAACACTGTCATTTAGTTTAGACGTTTGTTTAGGGCGAACGTTCAGACTACAACACAAACTTCATTAACGTTCGCAGACTCCAACAATGGGTATCGAACGATCGCATGAGTGTACTGCAACCGTATGTTAGGTAGACTTGTGCGTGTGTGTGTTTGTACGTCTGTCTGAACGTGCGAGCGAAGATGTGAAGTAAATATCGACGGCAGCCTTTGTTTTGGTAATGGCAGCAGGAAAGGGACAATACCAATGTACAGCTAGCACCCGAATGACCGAGCGAGACGTCGAAGCGTATCTTCTGCTCAATGTGGTCCCGTGAATGGCCGTCCGCGCAAACAATGCTTAACCCATTCACACTCAGAGCTCCTCTACAAAGCATCGTCTGCTACTCTCAAACTTTTGAAAATAACTTTGGAATAAAGCAAAAATTCCAAAAATATTTGAAGGGGACTTCTTGTTTGACTTCTTGTTAACATTGCTCCATCAAGTATTTTCCAAAAAAATACTTTTGTAAGCAAAATATTTTCAAAACTGTCAGGCCTGTTTTTGCCGCTCTGAGGGCAAATGGGTTAAAATCGATACCCCAGCCGCAGGCAGCCATCCGCAGCGCTAATTAGACAATGGTAAAGCACCAGGTACCCTTTTGTTCGGCCCAATGGTAACCCGGGAAAGACAATGCCTATTTGGTGCGGTCCCTGCTCGCCCAATGCGTAATCTATGTCGTAATGGCAGTTCATAAAATAACTCCACATTCGCTTCATGGTAGCGATCGTTAGATTCAGGCCATGGAACGCGTGTCCCTATACAGCAGGAATACTAGTATGTGTAACCCATTAATGCTTTGCAAGAGTTCCCTAGTATTTATCGTCTGGATCTACGTTACTTTTGACGATAACTAGAAAACGACATATTTGGGGAAAGTTGTTTGTAGTGTCCCAACGTCTATACAGTATAACCCATGAAAGCTTCAGAGTTCTCTAGAAATTGTCGTCTGGATCTATGTTACTTTTGACGATAACTTGGAACCGAAGGATGATTTTGAGTTTGTAGTATTCTAAAAAATATTTCTCCTTCAAGTATTTTCCCAGTTTTGCTTAGCCTGAAATTTTTATCAAAATTGTCAGGGTGCTTTAGAGCTGTTAGCATTAATGAGAAAACTAGACTGCATTTGAGGATTAAGAATCAGTTTCAAATGTTTAGCAAATTTTATTTTGTATGAAGTATAATCAATACATATACAATAATACATTGGGGTTTGCGCCAATAGCTGAGTGTTATAATGTTTTGCGTGCCGCCTACTCACAAGTCTGGAAAGAGTCAGCTACAATATTGTCTTACTCCCATTAGTTGGAAGCCTTTCAAAAGAAGGCGGTTGCGTTGTACAACAAACCACTCGGCCATTGAGGCGACCCCTCCACTAGTCAGAAATGCTTCAGTTTCGGCGTTGATATACCCGATTGATTAGGAGTCTTTCAAAAGAAGATTCTTGCTCTGTACATTATACTGCTTAGCCATTGGGATAACCCTTCTCGAGTCGGCACCAGCTTTGTTCTATCCCAATTAGTTGAAAAGACTTTAAAAAGGAGATGGTGGCTTTGTACATCAGACCGCTGGGTAATTGAGACAACCCTTCATGGCTCGGAAAAACACTAGCCACAGCTTTGATTTACTCCGATTAATTGGAAAGTTTTTCAAAAGAAGATGGTTGCTTTATACATTAGACCGCTCGGCCATTAGGACAACCCTTCACTAGTCAGAAAAGCGTCAGCACCCGTGTTGATTTACCTCGATTAGTTGAGAGCATTTCAAAAAAAGATGGTTGCTTTGAGTTTTAGAAAGTTGGAAGGAAATTTGTTTCCCCAGGGCTGTGGATGATTTACCCCGATTAGTTGAGAACCTTTAGCGAGTTAGAAATGTGTCAGCTTCACCCCTATTAGTTGAGAGAGTCTTTCAAAATCTGCTTTGCACATCAGACAGCCCGGCAATTGGGGAGACCCTTCACTAGTCGGAAAAGCGTCAGTTACCGCTTTGATTTGCCTCGATTAGTTCTGAGCATTTCAAAAGATGGCTCGGAAAAACACTAGCCACAGCTTTGATTTACTCCGATTAATTGGAAAGTTTTTCAAAAGAAGATGGTTGCTTTGTACATTAGACCGCTCGACTATTAAGACAACCCTTCACTAGTCCGAAAAGCGTCAGCTACCGCGTTGATTTACCTCGATTAGCTGAGAGCATTTCAAAAGAAAATGGTTGCGTTGTACATTAGACCGCTCCGCCATTAAGACAACCCTTCACTAGTCAGAAAAGCGTCAGCTACCGCGTTGATTTACCTCGATTAGCTGAGAGCATTTCAAAAGAAGATGGTTGCTTTGAGTTTTAGAAAGTGAGAAAGGAAAGGGATCGTTTTCCCCAGGGCTGTGGTTAGAGGCTGTATACGTACGCCGCCTGGAACACAGAACACGGAGCTCAGTCTCGGCTGCCGCGCGCCGACGTCACCCCTAGGACTTTCTTCCCCCACTAACTCTCATTAACTTATTGTATGCTGTAAGGAACTCTCGATGATGTAGGATGAAAATACATCAGACGATATGTCAGCGCCGGCTATTCAAACCTCTCAATGATTTATTCCCATTGAATTCAATTCGCTGTTTCTTTCAATGCGCGTATCGAGGCAGAAATAGCATATTCCTTCTGTGAAAAGGAGCCATTTTTCATTCTGACGTAAGAAGAGCGGGCTTTTATGCCCTCCGCTAGCCGATAACGGAATTTGAACAGCGCGCTGGAGTTTTTGTTGTAGGGTCTTTTAGTCTGTTGACATAGGGTATTGTCCCGTTGAAGCTTTGACGATAAATACCGGGCGCGATTCCCAGCTTTGATAGAAAACGCTGGCGAGAGTTTTATGATTGTGCTATCAGTTGAGGAGGACGCTATCAGACCTATGGCGCATGCGCGGGGACTTTGAGCCCTCCCATGCAGGGACAGTGCACGAATTTAAAATTTCAAAATATTCACAATATACATGTACTGATAGATTAACGACATTATATTCCATTTTTTTTTCGAAAATAACACGTGCTACAAGAGAAGTACGCTTGAAAAGAAAGAGTCTGAGTATTCGTTATTGGAACATATGCCATAGTGATTTGCCATGAAAATTTCACCGACCCCAATATTTTCCTTTCAATCCCCTAGTTTCACATACACTCACACTTGGCACGTGGCATAACACATTTTAGAAAAATGTTTGACATCTATTTCTGCAGTTGGATTTTTAAAGCTTTTTTGTAGAGGTATTTTGAACTATGTTTTTTCTTAACATGATTTCAAAACGAGTGTTTACTTTCGAGGAATCTGACGCAATCCACAATTACTAGTATTTAGATAAAGTTAAGACTATATTATTCATCCTGCCACTGGCATAACTATGTAATTATACATTTATAAACGTAAAAACGACATATTTTAATGTTTTTTAATTGTATTGTATTGTATCTTTATTCACTGTATGGAGATTGTACAAAAATATACGGTATATAAATATTCTTTTACCCATTAAGGGAACTCAAAAATACATTAATGTACCTGCTAGATAGACAAATCAAATCCGAAATAAGTCAACGGTATGGCATTTCATTTAAAACTAATTTCTGTCAAGGAGAACAGTTTTTGTTTCAATTTTTCTTGACATTGTAACACTCTTTGCCTACGCTACCAAATTTCTCAAATTCACTCGAAATCTTCTTCGTTACACAGGAAAGATAGATTATCTATCGCACTGGCGCTGCTTTGATGCAGAAGGTCTCAACTTTTGGCACAACAAATGCAAGTTACAATCATGCAATTTATCATATTTAGGACATGATCTGATATTTTACCAGTTCTGATAATATTTTTTAACATGGTGCAGTTTAATGACAATTGTAGGGGATTTTCCTATCTTTAATTACAAAAGAAAGCACCGCTCAGAAATTTCGCGTGATGACGTCTATCCTGGTTCTCATGCTGAGTTAGGTATAATGCCACACTATGCTGAATGGCATAGTCTGTTTGATGTCTCTATCAAACTATAAATGGCAGAACAGTTCTCGGAATTTACGGTCAAAACGTTATCACACTGTTCTAGTGGCTCCCCCAAAATGATTCATACAGAACTAAACCTGGAGTGAAATCAACTCAGGTTGGATCATTGAGCCTCAGAAAAGAGCCATTTAGCACAGACTTGTAGCGAGTCTAAAATATCTGGCTATGATGTTAGATGTCTCTATCAAACTATACATGGCCGCACAGTTCTCAGAAGTTGCCGGTTTAGAAACTTATAACTCAGCTCTAGTGGCTCCCCCTAACGGAATTTGGAATTTCCTTTTTCGTCACTTTTTCTGCCATGTTGCGGCTTAGTCGTGACAAGCCAGATGTACCGGTAATTAGAGGGGGGAAATCGGAGTACCTGGCGAAAACCAACGCCTAACCCCATGTCACTGGCAACTTTCTTACATGCCCACGGTGGTATTCGAACCCTCACTCACTCTAACGGATTCATACATAACTAAACCTGGAATGAAATCAAACCATGGTACAACACAGCACACTTGTTGCAAGTTTAGGTGAATATCTAATGGCTCCCCCTAGCGGATTCACTCAGAACTAAACTAAACTGAACCTGGATTGAAATCAAATCATGGTATAACTGACTGCTCCCCCCATCACCGACTTACGGGCCAGAATATCTCTATGTGATTATACCCCTGTTCTTTAAATCAACCTCGCTGTAAATATCCTGATGTTATTTTCTTTTTTTTTCTTTTGTATTTTGATGTTATATTATTAATTCATATTGCGTGATGTACTGTACTTTTATAGCAAAGGCTGTAGTCAATAAAATACATACATAACACAGAACACTTGTAGCAAGTCTATTTGAATTCCCTCCCTCTGCTGTGTGTCTAGTGGCTCCCCCTGACGGATTCACTCAGAACTAAACCTTGAATGAAATCAAATCATGGTACAACACAGCACACTTGTAGCAAGTCTAGGTGAATTCTCTCCCTCGACTGTGTGTGTCTGAGTAAGGACAGAGGTGTGATCGCCCGCCGCCGATGGCTTTATCTGAGGACTGACTACCCCTCCCAGCCCGTTATCAACTTGTATTGTCCCTATTGAACACAGTGTGCGCTGCCTCCCCAATAGAGGCTCCATCCCTCCTTTCATACTCGCAGGAATGATAAATAGATCTGTGATACTCATTGTGCTGCACACTCCGGACATTATATACATAGTACATGGCCGTTCATTTTAGCACCACAATACGAACATGAATTATGCAATAAATCATGAGTATACATATTCATATATAATGTCAAATCAATGTGGCCCGGTGCTGTGCATAATTATTGGATTGGAATTCCCTGTAGGTTGCAGTAGATTTCAATGCTAAATGCAAGCATCTATGTAATGTATACTGAACCAGTAATTCTGATCAAGCCTATACATAATGAGAGTTAAGAAAATCCACATGCAGATTGTCGACATCCATGCTGGAGACAGGATACTACAGTTGAAAGAAATCCCTGAAATCTCTACATGTACCAGCGACAGTTTGGATTATCCGACTGGGATATGGGGAGGCGAGTTACCTGCAGGATTAGTTTGGGGGATAATCTCTGCCAGATAATCTCGAGAGAGTCACGTCATAGGTAAGTAATGAAGGCGTAATTTTGATGAAAATCTGCCATACGGTTAGAACTTTAAAACGTATCGTTATTTCTAAACATATTGCCATTATTATACTCCTGCTGCGACTGCCTCTACTACATCTCCGACTAAAAATGCATATATGTATATATATATATATATATATATATATATATATATATATATATATATATATATATATATATTATATATATATAATATATATATATATATATATATATATATATATACATACATACATACATACATACATACATACATAAATACATACATACATACACACACACACACACACACACATATATATATATATATATATATATATATATATATATATATATATATATATATATATATATATATATATATATATATATATATATATATATATATATATATATATATATATATATATATATATATATATATATATTATATATATATATATATATATATAATAT
>OZ012698.1:22353464-22362332 GCA_963942565.1 Maea johnstoni | reverse complement strand
TATATATATATATATATATATATATATATATATATATATATATAAATATATATATATATATATATATATATATATATATATATATATATATATATATATATATATATTTATATATATTTATATATATATATATATATATATATATATATATATATATATATATATATATATATATATATATATATATATATATATATATATATATATATATATATATATATATATATATATATATATATATATATATATATATAAATATATATAAATATATATATATGTATATATATATATATATATATATATATATATATATATATATATATATATATATATATATATATATATATATTTATATATATAATAAATACCTACATACATACATTAGACCACTTGACCATGGGGTAGTCCCTCATTTCACAATCTTGACGTCAACATCTAAACTAAGCTATATAAAGTTTTCTCGCTGTAATCCTACTACTTAACCTGGGTTCATATAAGTCGACCAACAATGGCGCTCGCCTGTTTATTGAAACTCCACATAAGCTCCTAAAGTTCATTGCCCTTAACGTGACTATTTAATAATAATGAAGAGTAATTGATTATTAAGCACATGGTTATAAAGTCGCATTCCCGACTGAATGCATCGAGTAAGGAAATGCTAACAGGTGGTATAAATATATATATATATATATATATATATATATATATATATATATATATATATATATATATATATATATATATATATATATATATATATATATATATATATATATATATATATATATATATATATATATATATATATATATATATATATATATATATATAAATATATATATATATATATATATATATATATATGTATGTATGTATGTATGTATATATATATATATATATATATATATATATATATATATATATATATATATATATATATATATATATATATATATATATATATATATATATATATATATATATATATATATATATATATTTATATATATATATTTATATATTAAATATTATTATATATAGGCAAGAGTAGAATTATAAGTTTTTATCAATACATGTCTCGTGGTCTATACTCTTAGTACTTGTCTGGCCTATCTTTACATGTTTACTAACACTATCGCCCTGAGCTTGTTTATAAGCATCTGTCGATACCTGAACCAGTTTGTGGCTATAGTTGTAATATTGGCAGAGAGCGCTGGCCAGATCGATGAGGCCCGTCCCTGTACGCCTGACCTACTCTCCCAATACCTAACACCTGGGAGGTTTATTGAAGGGATATGTGGCATGGCAGGCAGTTTCCAATCCATATTCATATACATCCCAGTTATTACCGCTGCTCCAAGTCTGGTTACTGACCAGGGACCATACCGTTCCCGACAGCACAAAATCAATAAATACCCCCCCCCCTCTCCTCAACACCGTCTCTGGCATCCGGGTTGGAATCTACATGTATTTGGTATTTTCCAGACATACCAGGGTATCGACAGAATACAGGGCTCGAAAGTAAAGTCAGATCTGCTGACTATGTATATGATATGTACACCTCAATAAGTTATGACTTTCCGTATGGCCACATTAGTTAAGAGATAAGACCAAACTTAACGAGAGTTTAAAGAGAATTCTCTTTCCTCCATATGTTTGTGCAGTTATAATTTTGGTTAGTTCATGTATTTATTCATTTGTAATAAGTTTGTATTCATAAGAGAATATCTTGTACAACCAATGATCTTGTGTATTATTCGCACAGTCAATTAAATAAACATATAATACAATACAAATAACCTATTGCCAACAGCAGTAAAGAAAGCCTTTATAAATTTGTCTGTTACTAACTATGAACCCTTCCAGTGCAGAGGCTACTTTCGCCCAAACCACAAGGATGCAACGATTTTTGAAAACCATCAAAGCCCCTGTCATGTTGGTATTCATTGGATAGCATTCGCTGAGTACTCTCATATATGTACCAATGTGCCAGGATTTCAGTTAGGTGCCAGGGTTTCAGATTTTTATTGCATCATACGTACATATCAGTCAAATTTTCTACCAGCAGCATAAGGGTTAAAAGTAAACTAGAATTTGATATATAAAACTAAATAATCCATATTCCCTACTCTGATATGTTGACGATCTTCAGTTTACATGCACAGGAGTTTAATTTGCGTCAAAATTTGACGTCTTTTGGCGCGAGTGATCAACATGTTGTGTTTATGTAGGGGAGTTTTAAAATTGATCTTCAATAGATATGGTCTCTCTTTTAACAGGTTTGACACTATTCCAAATCCTTTCTTATCAAATCTATGATGTCGTTTATGCCACATGTTTTGTTAAGGAATTTTGATATATTATAGTGCGTAAGCTTTCATAAGGTTTCAAGCATTAAAATGCGCTTGCGATACTGTCAGTAGTACCTGCTGAAAATACGACACCACCAGTCTTAGACAAGACACAAAAAGGCAGATTTGATGAATAAGATGAGAGAAAGCATACTACATCCTATAACCAATGCCAGTATAAGGGAATGAATGAATGAATGGATGAATGAATGAATGAATGAGTGAATAAATGAATGAATGATTTGATGAATAAGATGAGAGAAAGCATACTTCATCCTATAACCAATGCCAGTATAAGGGAATGAATGAATGAATGGATGAATGAATGAATGAATGAGTGAATGAATGAATGAATGATTTGATGAATAAGATGAGAGAAAGCATACTACATCCTATAACCAATGCCAGTATAAGGGAATGAATGAATGAATGGATGAATGAATGAATGAATGAATGAGTGAATGAATGAATGAATGATTTGATGAATAAGATGAGAGAAAGCATACTACATCCTATAACCAATGCCAGTATAAGGGAATGAATGAATGAATGGATGAATGAATGAGTGAATGAATGAATGAATGATTTGATGAATAAGATAAGAGAAAGCATACTACATCCTATAACCAATGCCAGTATAAGGGAATGAATGAATGAATAAATGAATGAATGATTTGATGAATAAGATGAGAGAAAGCATACTACACCCTATAACCAATGCCACTATAAGGGAATGAATGAATGAATGGATGAATGAATGAATAAATGAGTGAATGAATGAATGAATGATTTGATGAATAAGATGAGAGAAAGCATACTACACCCTATAACCAATGACAGTATAAGGGAATGAATGAATGAATGAATGAATGGATGAATGAATGAATGAATGAGTGAATGAATGATAAATGAAAGGAAAGGCATGATGATAGTGTTGATAATCTTATCATTATCATCATTGATATTGAGGATGGTAATAATAATAATAATAATAATAATAATAATAATAATAATAATAATAATAATAATAATGATAATAACAACGACAACAATAATAATATTAATAAAAATAATAATGATAATGATAATAATAATGATAATAATAATAATAATAATAATAATAATAATAATAATAATAATAATAATAATAATAATAATGATAATAATAATAATAATAATGATAATAATAACCATGATAATAGGATGAATAACTGGACAAACGAACAAACGATTGAGCGGAAGAATGAATGAACGAACGAACAAATGAATGAACGAACGAACAAATGAACTGACAACAGGACAATCCGTTAAGCTTAACCAGAACACTGTATTGGTGTGAATCATCCGTTTGGTCTGTGAGAACCGTGTTAACCGTGGATATCCTAGTCCCTTGTTCGATAGTCTCCATGCATTGTCCCTAGGTTTCCAATTGTTAAAGGCTCAGATTAACCTCATAAGACTCACCATCTGTAAATCCGCCAATATCCATCATTGCTGCGAGCAGTATAGAACATGTTTATCTGATTACGTTCAAAGGTTGAACACTTCGATCCATGATGAACATACAAGTAGTACAGTGAAACCTACGAGATATGAACACTTTGGGAACAGGGCAGTAGTATTCACTTTAAGGGTGTTCACATCTCAGAAGTCTTTTCTCAACGTATCAGGTACACGAACAGGGGATCTGGAAAATGTGTTCATATTTGGAGGGGTTTCACTATAGCAGGAATAAACACTATGGTAGCATTTATATTGTGTTCATATACAGCGAAACCTCAGGGCTGTGAACACCATGGGCAAGAACGTTCATATTAGGGGGTGTTCCCAACTCAGAGGTCATTTCACAATGTAAAAGATACAAATAGGACCGGGAAATAGAGTTTATATTAGAAGGTGTTCGCATCTCCGGGTGTTCACAATGAGAGGTTGCATTGCATTTCTGTATAATTTCTGTATAACTGACAATGTTCTTAAATTGAACACCTGTGCATGTTAAACATATATTGGACTGTAGGTGTTCTAATTGTGCACGTTTCGTTAATCCATCCACTTTCATGTGTTTTCATCTCTGAGTTTGCAGGAACAGTAGTTAACCCATGTGTTTTGGAGTGCACACATGGCATGGTTGGACAACTTAAACATTTCTCATTATATTCATAGTAACATCTGAGGGATTGTTGCACCCACGAATGTCGACCCACCTATTGGTATATTCATCTAAGGTTGCACCCAACTGAAACTGCAACTTTCATTTGAATATTTCACAAAATGCTATCAACATATTTGCATCTGAGTCAGACCCCAAGAAAAATCCGGGTTAGAAATTTGTAATACTTACCAGTTAGAACCATTGTTGAAAAGAGTTAAAGATCGGCAGGTGCAGAACGAGTTGACAAATAACGTGACGCAACTAACCCCCACTCTCTCAATTTACCCCCCACGTACACTCTGACAATCCATTATGACAATCCATTATAAGATCTCGACTAAATCTTAGCCAGGGAAAAGGATTTATTTCTGTATTAAATAACAGCGTTTAGATCCCTCATCCGGTCATGAAAATACACGTTAAAAATGTATATCATACTATATAATTCAATCAGTCCGTATCTTTTCGAATGTTCAGTTATGTTCATCTATATTAGTTTTTCTGTTTAGTTATTTCAGAGAAATACATCCCCTTCTTTCACGTTATTTCTATGATTTGTTTATTTGTATACTTTTGTTTTAAAACAACAGTCAATAAATATACAATATAATTACATTATATGATTACATATTCTATCCTATGATGAAGCCCAGTAGTGCCAAACGCCTCTTCATTATCATCAAAGAGTAGATATAAAAACAGAGATTAGAAAGGGAAGTCCTATCTGGGCCATAGATCTTAAGATGCGTGGTACCACTCGCCAGGGGGTAATTAAGACTAATTAAGCTAATACGCACTTGCATAGTTCTATGGTGTGTTTGATTTTTTGTGTGTCTAAAAAATATTCCACTCTTTCATTTATCTATCTATCTATCTATCTATCTATCTATCGATCGATCGATCTATCTATCTATCTATCTATCTATCTATCGATCGATCGATCTATCTATCTATCTATCTATCTATCTATCTATCTATCTATCTATCTATCTATCTATCTATCTATCTATATATATATATATCTATATATATATATATATATATATATATATATATATATATATATATATATATATATACATATATATATATATATATATATATATATATATATATAATCTGGTAAACCACAGTAACGCCTAGAAGCTAGGCTAGCCATGCCCTTATGAAGGTGTGGTCATTGATGTATGTACACAATATAGTAAAACATCGTAAAGCCTAGAAGCTAGGCCAAGCCACCCCCTCCTCTTCCACTCACGTATTAATACCCTGAACACAAACCTCTGTTTCTGCTACTTAATAGCCCATAATCTGCGTGTGTGTCTCAGTAAGCCCCTTCTGGCCATGCTAATATCTCTGAGGATCTCCATCCACGGAATCACAGCAGAGGATGGGGAGGGGAGGCGTAGCTCGAATGACGAGTGGCACTATTGCCCAGCCTCTCAGATAGCCTGTGAATGATTAGACGATTATCTAGGGATATGAATCCCTAAGTTTCAATAATTATTATCTTATATTCAATTAGCGCTATCTGCTGGCGGCGCGCGGGGAGGAGCGAGACAAGTGGGGAGATTAACACCCTGGAATTACAACTACTGCTGCTACTAGTACTACACATACAGGCATACAGCACAGTGTGTCAGTGGATTGGATATGTGTATGTTTGCATTTTTCTGTTGTATCTATACCCATACTGGTTCAGACTTTTGATAAAGATTTGTTATTATTATTATTATTATTATTGTTATTATTATTATTATTATTATTATTATTTTCATTATTATTGTCATTATTTTCAGTAGTAGTAGTAGTGGTAGTAGTAGTAGTAGTAGTAGTAGTAGTAGTAGTAGTAGTAGTAGTAGTAGTAGCAGCAGCTCAGTAGTAGTAGTAGCAGCAGCTTAGTAGCAGCAGTAGTAGCAGCAGTAGTAGCAGCAGTAGCAGTAGCAGTAGTAGCAGCAGTAGCAGTAGCAGTAGCAGTAGTAGTAGTAGTTGTTGTAAAAGTAGTAGTAGTAGTAGTAGTAGTAGTAGTAGTAGTAGTAGTATTAGTGGATGTAGTAGTAGCAGTATCAGAGGTAGTAGTTGTAGTAGTAGTAGTAGTAGCAGTAGTAGCAGCAGCAGCAGTAGTAGTAGTATGGCTGTTGTTATTGCTGTTGTTGTTGTCATTATCATGACGCAAAGGGTTAGAACTGTGAGAGAGGGGGGTTACTAGTATACGTGTATTGAGGGATGGGTGGGGGTTAGGGATTCGTTTTGACAGACACACATAAAACCCACCTGCTTCCCAGTTCCCAATCGATGCCACATGATGTTACTAAAACAATGTCAAGGCAAATTAATGCAACAACTGCCGCAGGGGCCAATTATTGAACAGCCTCGTGTTATCATAAAATATGAATTTCTCGGCCGTTTTTAACCGTTTACTGCTCGCGTGTTTCCCATGGATTACAGGTGCTTATATGTGCATGTAAATATGCATGCGTGCATGTCCGAGACGTAAATTATACATACTTAAGTCATACATGCGTATGTATGTGCATAATGAATGTATGTATGTATGTATGCTATGTGAGTAGATATGTATGCATATATGTATCTATATTTCTATGTATGTACCCATGTGTGTATTTGTGCATATATGTATGTATGTAGGTATATGTGTACTTATGCATGTATGTATGTATGTATGTATGTATGTATGTATGTATGCATGTATGTAGGTATGTGTGCATATATGCATGTATGTATGTTTGTATATATATATATATATATATATATATATATATATATATATATATATATATATATATATATATATATATATATATATATATATATATATACATATATATATATATATATATATATATATATATATATATATATATATATACATATATATATATACATATATATATATATATACATATATATATATATATATATACATATATATATATATATATATATATATATATATATATATATATATATATATATATATATATATATACATATATATATATATATATATATATATATATATATATATATATATATATATATTGCAATAGTGTTAATAGAGGAAATCAAGGCACTGCTCAGGGAGCAGAACCAATTGCTGCTCAGCAATGGTTATAGGGCGGCACCTGTTATATGTAGCAGGTGGGAGGATTAGAAACCAAAGTAAAATACCTATCAAGCCAAACAGAAATCATCCTCACTCATTTTCCCCACCTACAACCTCCACATCTAGTGGAACATTTCCTATGTTTCTTCCTTAATGAGTTTTGATAGCAATGACCAAACGTGGTGTACGCATGGGTGGTGATATATGTAATTAAGTTTTGATTCTTGTCTCGTACAGGTGCATCCCATGTGTTCAAATGTTATTAAGTGTAACATCTTTCAAGCTGTTGCGTGTATGGATTATTCTGTTCCAACGGCGACAGGTGAATGCTTTATACATAACACTACTCCCTCTTGAACCTGGAAACAAACTTATCGCCATCTCTAGGCAGATAAAACAAGAGCCTAGGCGGAGTCTATGATCCCTTTTATCCCTAGGGTTCCTCCCCTAAGCTAGCTACTTAACCCTTGGCAATGCAAAATGATGCAAAATATCTGCAAGAAATGACTGAAACCCTGGCACCCATCTGAGAGTACTCAGCGGGAGCTATGCAATGAATACCAAAATGACAGGGTTTAGATGGTTTTCAAAAATGTTTGTGTTCTTGTGCTTTGGATGAATGTAGCCTGAGCATTGGAAGGGTTAAAACAGTAGCTCTTTGTCTTAGTGGCTTGGAGTAGATAGAGGTGCAGATTAATGGAGTAAATATACGATGTTTATCCTAGTTGTTGAATTGTTTTGTTTAACATATAGTATACAATTCTCTCTCCTTATGATATAGTTTTCACTTGCATTAGATTTGGTTAATTTTTGCTATTGTATTTTATTGTATGTTTATTGACTGTAAATTGAATTACAAAATCATACAAATATAAAGATGTGGTGTATTGGTTAATAAACAGCAAACAGTAAGCCTAAAAATAGATCAATACGAATAAAATTAAGGTAACTGATTTATTGTTTAGTGATGATATCGATTTTATGTGATATATGATATATTTTGTATCCATACTTGTACGGGTACATTGGAAATGTTTGTTTAAAAAAACGCTCTTGTTATTTGAGGAAATACGCAGCCACTAAGAAGATTGGTGAATTAACAAACTGTCAATTCCAAAGGCTTCCATGCACTGATATGGTACCTAAAAAGTGCAGTTCGGAAACAAGACCTATACTGACATATCAAATGACATATACACCTTGTGAATTTAGTTCTGGACTGATATGCAGACTGAAAG
>OZ012698.1:22333464-22348464 GCA_963942565.1 Maea johnstoni | reverse complement strand
TGCTAAATTAGGTAATGAAGTTCCCTAATTATTGCAAAGAGCTCACACTATGATACCAGTACTTCTTTGACACATTCGTCATAACCATAGGTGATTAACAAGTACGTCTCAACTTATCTCTAATCATGAGTATATAATAACTTAAGCGGATATCTGAACTAGAGTGAGTGTGTATTCGATGGAAAATACCATGTGAGCGCCCTACATGTTTGAGCCGTGTACGAGAGAATCATTCGTTCAATCTAACAGCTATTTAACCCATTGATGCTCACAGCGGCCAAAAGAAACCTGACAATTTTGATGAAATCCTATGAGCAAAAGAAATGTTGGTTAAGTATTTGAAGGAGAAATGTTATTCAGACCATTACCAACAACTCTCCTTCAGTTTTTTGTAAGCGCATTCTTAAATCCAAAGATATCATCGAAAATATTTTAGATCCAGACGACGATGTCTAGCGAAATTCGTCTGGTAAGCACGGATGGGTTAAGTAGTCCTCAGGAGAATGGACTATAAAACAGTCTCCCAGCGAGTCCTCAATAACATCAATAAAAGACACTGCTATTAAAACAGTACATAAAAATCCCAGCTATCAATTAACGAGAAACGAATCCAGAGTAGTTGAGAGTTTGCTAATAATCATTAATAAAATTCAAATTAACAGTTATCTTTAGGTAATGTTCACGAGTATTTGGATAAGAGGCAATTACTTATCACAAATACACAATGTTTAGATAAGGGATCTCAAATTGATGCGGATAAGAGATAATAATAGTAGCTATCTATCTAGTTAGTAGGTAACTGTAATGCAACCTACACTGAAACTTACACGAGTTGAATACCCATGGTAGATGAGGAAGAATTTAACCTATGCAAGTGTAACAACGAAATCAAATTTAACCCTTATGTTCCTGATATGACTAATTTTGCCAACACAAAATGATGCAAAAATTATTGAAACCCTGGCACGTGGGTACTCATTTGAGAGTACTCGGCGAGAGCTATCTGTTGAATACCTTCATAGTAGTGTTTAGATCAAATAAAGGTGGGACTTTCGGTAGTCTTCTTATGGGGGTATTCTGATCATAGTTGTGTTAATTTATACATTCCACCGTGATTATCTAACAATAAATGCCACTACTGTGTTCCCTTTTTATCTATTCAATTACCTCATGCATATCTATAGCTGTATTTAGGCTAGATCGATTTGATGTTCTACATTCACCTTTTTGCCCTTAAATCAGACTTAAATCGGCAATATAGCAGAATAGGTATAGAGCGGCACAGGGTGCTTCATAATGATTTTTGAAAAACATCTAAACCCTGCCAAGTTGGTATTCATTGGATAGCTCTCACTCCGTACTCTCAGATGGGTACCCATTTGACAGGGTTTCGATCATTTCTCGGATTTTTGGCATAATTTTGTATTTGGCCAAATTAGCCACCAGCAGTATATTTAATGGGTTTAAACACAAGCTAGAGGGGGAATTCTGACCGTGTGTGGGCAAGGATAAGGTATGACGAGCTAGGGTAGGTATCCCTGAGATAGAGGGAGTCGAGGCTAGGACTATAACAGATTGCCTGCAGTAGCCTGTGTTTGTGATGTGTTCTCTGTGTGTGTCAGGGTGAGTCGCACGGCAGAGCGGCAGCAAGGGGTGATTCATAGTCTACACAAACCTGATCAAACACGGCAGCAGCAGCACCCCAATCTACGTACCGAGTAGCGCCCATACCCCAATATACCTGCTACAGGGCGACAGTAGGAAGATTGCTTCTTCCCTCGCTACCCTGTACCTATACCCTATAGTGGGCACGGGTTGATGAGTACAAGGGTTGGGAACCAACTGGTTCGATTCGAACCCCGCCATAAAACCTACATATCCATAGTGAAAATGTAATAAGTTCGGAAATGTAAAGATATTTTAAGTTGTATCCGGGTACTTATCCTCGCTACCCTGTACCTTCCTTAGTGGGTACGGGTTGATAGGTACAAGAGTTGAGAACCTCCACCATAAAACCCTACATATCCATGGTAAAAATCTTTAAGTTCAGAAATGTTGAACTATTTTGCTGTAAGCTGTACCCGGGTACTTACTGTCACTACCCTGTACCTTACATCCTGGTTACGGGTAGAAGGGTAGAAGAGTTGGTAACCAACTCCCCCCCCCCCCCCCCCCCCCACCATAAAACCCTAAATATCCAGTGAAAATGTAATCAGTACAGAAGTAGTAAACTCTTTCAATCTGTACTTTCCAGGGTACTTACCCTTGCTACCCTGTAACTTTTATAGTGAATACAAGGGTTGGGAACCAACTTGTTCGGTTCGACCCCCAGCATAAAACCCTACATATCCATAATGTATTAACTTAAGAAGTGTGAAAATGGTTATTGTTGTACCCAGGTACTAATCATGAAGTTCATTTAGCATTAGTTTAACATGTGTATGTGTATGATGTACCCATAGTGTGTCTAAAATACCCCGTGTGGCTAGAACGAAATATCTCACCATGTTCAACATTCGATTTCGTTAAGATTAGATAAGGAAGGTAAGTGCTCGGTCTCAGTAGTTAAACTAAGTTTAAGTTGTTTTGAACATAAACTCTGCTTAGGGCCTTCTATTTTCCTCCGAGAAATTTGTTTACGTGCAACTTATGTTCAGAAGTGGATTTACACATGGTTGGAACTAGGTCGATCCGATTAGTGGCCCCGTCACGAGTATTTATGACGTGATGTTTTTTGGTCGAAAAAAGCCCTGACAAGGTAGCCGCACGCCCAGGTTGAAGCAAGGTGGTTTTCACGCTTAGGACCGCATAGGGCCCGCGTGGGAATCAGAGCAGAGCCGGGCCGGGAGACGAACAACCCTCGTCGTCCTCTTCGTCTCGAGCCGCGACCGCTTGAAGCTCGGCCCAACTGACATTCTACCGTATAGAGCTAGCTGGCTACAGGATTTGCCTAACAACTGCGCTGAAGTTGGGGTGGAGTTAAGTCTGGGCCTTAAGTTTCCAACTCGCTGATTTTTCTGAAAAGGGCCCGAGTAACCTTAAGTATGATTGACAGCTGAGGATTGTGTAGATTTCATCTCTCCTGTATGTCGGGGTAATGGACTAGGAGTCTGCGCACTACTGGCTTGCGGGCCAGGTCTGCCTGCCTGCTTCCCGAACCCTATTGACAATACCCACAAAACCCTATTCTTCTGGGGGCCTTTCTACCACCTAGCCCTATTGTAAGCAGCCCATTCACTAGCACGACACACCGATAATACTCTATACACCATCCTCCCAGCAATACACTTAGTAGCAACCGCGCGCATTTTCAAACTCGTAGTAAACTTTCCAAAACCATGTGCGAAGAAGTTTTCGACAAAAACTGGCAGGTTAATTCAAAATGGTGGCCGAGAGTGACTCACCTTGAAGCTACCCAACCTAGTTATGCGGCGCTCAATTTCCGGCTGCGATTTGAGGCAAAATATCGGGTGTAGTCAAGCTACCTGTGTGTCATGGGTGAAACTGAGTTGAAAACATGTCCATTTCAGAGTGAAATTGACACATCTCCAACATACACACCTGTGGATTTCACGTACCCCCTATCATATCCCAACGAAATGTACCAGATCGATGTAAGCATTATATACTCAACCCTAAATGAATGTACCTGAACGTGTGTGCTGTAGTAAAATGTGGTGATGAAACTTGTAAAAAATCATGACACGAAGAAAATAAATTTACTTCAAAATCTTTCGAGATTTATTTCTCACATTCTTCCTCTCTCCAGCTTCGAATCACGAAACTCGTCGATATAAACACAAAACGGTTGTTAGCAGAGTGCACATATTTACAAAACAGGCAGATATTTATAGAAACAGAAACAGTCTCTCGTGTCTGAAACTCACCGACATTTTGAGTTGTTTTTATCTGCACATTTAAGCTTTTTTCTCTCGAAAAGAAAAATCATACAGAAAAGAATGAGCTAGTGCTGTACAGCAGGCGACAGTAGGGAATAATAAACATATAAAACGTTTGCGTGACAGCACCCTGTTTTTTAACATCTTGTATGCAGTTATCAACGAAAAATAGCTTTTCTCGCAAGTTAACAGTCTCTATAAATTAAAAGTGGTATCTGCTTTAAGCAGTACTGACATGGCCGCCCATCCCGTCCCCCGGGTCGGATTTTAGAGATCCGGGAAAATGGAATGTATGAATATACAGAATCGGGAGACAGAAATTTCCCTTTAAGAGACGATTTGTACAGTTATCCAGACCCTGGTGGAAGGGGTGGGCGGCCACAGAGCGACTACAGGCACAACAAAAAACGAAATTTCTGTGCAAAAACCATTTGCACAACGTACAGCGAAAAACTACAGCCATTTTGTAAAATCCTAATAATAATCCTACACTCAATATCTTCATTTTAGGTACAAAATTGTCTTCAAAAATTATACTCATTTATAAACCTTTTTCAAGAGATTTTGAACCCTTCGTTTTTTTCTTAACTGTTTTTTGTTTCAATATAAGCTCAATATTTATCACTTACAAAGTGTCCTGTAAGTTTCCAACGCCAGGAAATAGTATTCTCCCAGCTCGTACAGTTAGTCAACTTGGCCTGAGTTCCAACGCATCATCATACACCTTCATCATATACACATAACATTCACTGAAACCAGTCAGTCGGTTTCTAGTCGAGTTCAGATTATTTTTTCCTCTTTGTACAAAGTTTGTGTGGCATGTAAAAATAACACAGTTCCTGCTCTCAATGTAAGTAAGAGTCATTGTCAACTTATTAGTTTATAGTCATTGTCTTTTCTCTCGAATCTCTCTCTCATATCACATATGAGTGAGCGGTACAGTGTTATTGACGGGGTTCGAGTCTTGACTGGAGTGTGCGGATACGACACCCGGGTGCGCATGGGGGTACTGTTGAGCCATTTGTAGACGCTGTGCCTGAATATTGGGGTCGTTTCCATCACCAGGTAGATACATGCTTATCATCTCCCGCAGGTCCCCCGGGCAACCCCTGCCCCTACCAGCACCAGCGGGCATACCCTGATGATTTTGAGACTGTCCTTCAGTTTTGATAGCCCCCGCTTGTGGATGATGCGAAGCCTGCATGTAGGGCGCCATTGAGTAAGTATAACTTGAGCTACTGCCGTTCATATACGATCCACTGGTCATTTGTGAAGACATCTGACTTGCGGGGAGATTGTAGCCGTGGTACTGACTACCCAGACCAGCCATCTGACTGGACATGTGCTGGTAAGAGTTGGGGTCTGTGTGCATCATAGGGTACCCATTAGGCATGTACCCGTTCATGGGGTACATTTCTCGGCCTACCTGTTGTATCGGTGATCCTGTCGGCATGCCCGGTAGCGCGTATTTATCCTTCTTCATCAGGGTTTTCGTTTTGCGGCGTGGTCGGTATTTGTAGTCGGGGTGTTCCTTCATGTGCACGGCGCGCAGACGTTTGGCCTCGTCGATGAAGGGACGTTTTTCCGACTCTGACAGCAACTTCCATTCGGCGCCCAGACGTTTGCTGATCTCAGAGTTGTGCATTTTCGGGTTCTCCTGAGCCATCTTACGGCGCTGTCCGCGGGACCACACCATGAAGGCATTCATGGGACGTTTGACGCGGTCCTCCGCTTTATTTTGACCGGCCGAGCCGGGCTTGCCACCGTTATTTTGCGATACATTGTGTCCCCCAACGCCGGGTACACTTTGCGGGTTGGGCGAATGTCCATGCATGGAACCCTGGCCGGGCGGCGTCGGCGGTGTGTGCAACTGCGTCGACTGTTGCATCCCCTGTTTGCTTAAGTCTGTGGTCTCCATACTACTCACTGTGTGTGTGTGACTGCTACTTCTGTAGTCTGCCAGTATAGTATAGTCTCTCTACTGTCTGTGTTGTAGGAGTAGTGTATGATAGCCTAGTCACCTAGTAGTGGCTCCGTAGGCTGAGAGTACACTTCAATAAGACTGTTGTTCGCTCGCTGAATGGAGGTAGATAGATTCGGAACAATCTAGGAAGCCTTTCAGAGCACAGCTAGCAAGTCCTGTTCAGAGAACACTCTTAATTCTTTTGACTGAATGCCTGGCTATACAAGTCCTATTGATTGGGGCTCTCTCTAAATCAGCTTAGCGCCGACCAATCAGAATGCAGCATTCGCCGGCCCTGCTTAATGCTAATTAGGTTGGCGATGGTGTGTCACGGCGAGCTTTGAGTGACATCTACTCATGCTGGCTTCTCGCTGAGTGTGAAAAGCAAAGGGCGTGGCTTGTGCGGCGATCTAATTACGCGGCAGCCAATCAGAATCGAGAACGGCTCGTCGCTGCACGGGAGCTCGGCTCGGCTACTGACAGGGCCGGCAGAGCCAGCTGCATGGGTTTGGTGAGCCCGCTTCAACTAAAACCCTGTCAATCACCAAACCTGGCCGAAATTTCTTTTGTTGTTTCCCGAGTTGCCGAGGCTACCGTAAAACGTAATTAGACCGGTACATCCAAGAAGGGATCCGTGAGAACTCGTAGTACCATCCCAACTATGATTCAGTATAATTTCCCCATTCAACTTGCCGGCACGACCGAATTAGAAAATGAAAAAATGCATTTCATCCGTCCTAAATTCACATATAGATCCATATATAATGATGAAATACGAAACGAACAAAATGTTGTATTATAATCTCTTAAAGGCCCACTCTTAAAGTAGATACAGAGCTATACGAATTTGCCTTTAAATATTGTCTTTATGCCCCGCCCAAATAATGATCAGTGCCTTTGACAAACACCTCACGCCTAGAACAAAAGTATTAAGCGGACCCTCTATAGTCTGTGGCACAATCCCTTCAGGAGACAAGAGCAGTTACAAATAAGATAACTATGTGTTGTCAGTGGTAGTGCGAGTGGCTGAATAGCAGTATTAGGGACAGTATTGTATGCTGTTTATGTAGTCTGTATTGGCTTGCCGGCCACAGTGTAAACGCGAACAATACCCGTGCATTGTACGGCGGGGGAACTGTATGAAATGTATTATAGCTGTATGCAGTTGAAATGATCGCCACTTGGTCTAATCGTGTCAGCGCGAATTATCGAGTTAGGATTCTTCTACCATTCAATTGTGTGTAGTAGAATAGTGTGCTAGTATTTAAAGCCCATTGCGCACGGTTTCTGTGCAGTGACTTCGCATCACGATGCAGATGGAGCTTTAATACTGTACAACTACATATCTTAGAGCAGCACTAAAGTGCAATGACTTTGCATGCAGAACTAGCTTTAATACAGTACTCCTATGTATCTTAAAGCAGCACCACGGTGCTATGACTTCACAGATATAGCTTTAATACCGTATACACTACTATATGTATCTTAAAGCAGCACCACGGTGCTATGACTTCACAGATATAGCTTTAATACCGTATACACTACTATATGTATCCTTGGATTAAGAAAAGAATCTTAAAGCAGCACCACGGTGCTATGACTTCACAGATATAGCTTTAATACCGTATACACTACTATGTATCTTAAAGCAGCACTAGGGTGGCTAGTCACACATGCAGTTTGATACTGTATAAGAAGATAGGCAAATACGGCGGGATAATAGGGTACAGTTATTTCTGTGGATTCTGTCTAGTGAATGGAAATGAAGCTATGAATGGACATTTATTGTGATCCATCATTTCAGCATATGACAACTCGCGGGCTGGGTGCACAGACGTAATTTATGTGGCAGAAATCAGACTGGCTTTAAGATAATTCAATTCAACGAGTTATCTATATCAAGGGTATTTCGCGCTAATATACATTTTTTTTGCTATCATCATACCTACAGCGTAGGTGCATATTATCCTGGCTTCTACACTGATGCATTGCACGGCCTCATATCAATATAGGTCTTAGGTTATATATATACATATATATATATATATATATATATATATATATATATATATATATATATATATATATATATATATATATATATATATATATATATATACATACATACATACATACATACATACATACATACATACATACATATATATATATATATATATATATATATATATATATTATATATATATATTAAAAACTGGCTAAATCGTGCATTAATATTTTCTTTAAATCATGTGTGATATCAATTCTATGAAAATTCAAGATGAGATACATGTATAAAACATTATTTATCCATGACGTATTCTATCACTAAACCAAAGTGCAATTTATTCTGCGGGCAGCAAACAAAAGGAACTCACAATAATTAATCGAGTTAAATTAATAGCTATCAGTGCGGTTTGTTTATGGCAATTCAATAGATCTGCGAGAAAACTGGCAACTTGAGTTTTCCAAATACGCTTCTCATGTTTTCCAGAGTTGGTAGCATTTTAATGTTGAATGTATTATCGCTCATTTAGAATTTGCAATACACATCTATTGGCAAATGCAATACACATCTTTTGGAATTCGCAATACACATTTTTATCACCGATATAATCTGCACACAGATCGCATGCGTATTCTATGTATACCGACATATTTCAAAAATGGCATAAAATTGTAAATGCCTAATCTTTCAAATGAGGTTAGCTTCTTAAAGGAGAGCTTGTGGCTAGGCAAGCTTGCTTTTCAATATATCAGTGTAATTTTTCCATTATCGTTGTCTAAAAATGGTGCCCTACACGGGATTTAAGGTAGGTGCATTTGCCGAGCCAATATCTGTGGAACGGTATTTTCCTGCAATCCTCCGCAGATCTTACTAAGCTTCCTGCGGGCAAAATGAGGGATTTTTGCGTTGAAGGGTGCTCTAAGATATTAAAGAAAATTAGGCAAATCAACAGTAACATCTTGGAGGAATTTCCCCAGGGGCAGACATCATCCAATTTATTAACGAGCCTCCAGCCCCAAGCTAAAGGATGCCGCCTTGCGCCCCGCAAAGCCTCGCGCAGCGCGCAAGCAACAGGGAGTCGAGCAGGTAAATGCCGAACTGTGCGACGCTATATATAGCGCCACAGCAGACGATAATTGAGCAAGTTTCTCGGCGCAAAATACCCGAGCACGCATTTTTTCGTAGAAATTAGCGATGGACATTTTATTTTTTGAGGAAATTCCACACAACCTCTCTACCTAGTGAAAAATTATGTGCATTTTAAGTCGAGTGACGTTGGGAAAATTAGCTTAACAAGAGCCGTACTGTTTTAGTTGGGTGTGGGAAGCTTTCGCGACTCATTCGCTTCGCTATGCGCTTCACGGCTGAGATGATGATGACATCGCCACCTTTAAATGCCATCGCAGAGGCCGGGGAATTAAAAGGTTTGACGATGAGAGAAATTTGACACATTTTTGAGGTGAAGGCGGGCGGGATGGGAGAGTAGATGTTCGGATCGTCTGACGGCGTGAAATTACGTGCAGCTGCATTCCATTCGGGATGTAAGTTTCATCAACGGCGATGGCGAACATCAGAGAAAACAGACCATGTCGCTTCCATCTCAAAAACCGCCCCGGGGGACAGGCCCAACAATAGCCCATTAACACTACAGCGCATCACGTGACTTCTAAATTTCCCCGGGATCAAATTATCCCTCGTTCACCGTCGGCGCTCAATTTTAATCGCGTCGCGCGGATTAAAATGCTATTAAAATTCTAACAAGTTCGCGTTACACAAGTTACATAGCACCATCGACTAATTCGCCCTTGCCGACTAGTTTAACTCGAAACTTATAACAGCTTTATATTGTTTTGACAAAGAGTTGAAGGTATTTGTGTATGATCCATTTGGCATCGTAATATTTAGTCAGCTGAAGTATGGCTGGCCCTCTTGTGTCAATAGACCGAGATGAATTAGCTGTACCGAGGGGCTGCCAGAGAGAGAGAGAGAGAGTGAACGAGACCGAGGGAATTGGAGAGGGAAAGAGAATGAGAAAGATAGAATTTGAGAGAGACAGGTCAAGAGAGAGAATTGGAGAGAGAGAATGAGAAAGAGAGAATAGGAGAGAGAAAGAGCGAGCGAGAGAGTTGGTGAGAGAAAGAGAGAACGAGGGAGAAAGATAGAACGAGAGAGAGAACGAGATAGAAAGAGAGCGAGAGAGGGGATGAGAGAGATAAAAATGCCCAATTCGCGCCATAGTTGTTAATAGATCATCACCCCAGAACCATAGATGCATCTTTGATTCCATTTCTAAACTTTATTCTCTAAATATATCCCCGCTTTGCATTCCCGACTGAGCGACGTTTCGATATGCACATAATTTATATTCCAAATACGTGCGTTTTGTTTTCACTCCATTTATATTTTCTCGGAAGCTATTCATCAGCGCATGAAAATAACAAGTCCCAGTAGCAAAGCTTTATATATATATATATATATATATATATATATATATATATATATATATATATATATATATATATATATATATATATATATATATATATATATATATATATATATATATATATATATATATATATATATATATATATATATATATATATATATATATATATATAAAGAGAGAGAGAGAGCGGACATGAATATGAAATTCCATACGCGGTCAATAACCTAACACTTATAGTATTACATGGTTATCTCCTTCCTAGAATTCCACACGAGCAAACAAATAAAATGTGACACCACTGGCAGTCTTTCTAAGCACCTTTCATTGATCACTGTGCGTACGTATGAACGCATGGTGTGTGTATGTATGTATATATATATATATATATATATATATATATATATATATATATATATATATATATATATATATATATATATATATATATATATAAAATATATATATATATATATATATATATATATATATATATATATATATATATATATATATATATATATATATATATATATATATATATATATATACATTTAGGTATGTATGTATGTGCGTGTAGTTGTATGTGTGTTTATGTGGAAGAGATCTCAGTAGGCAGCCTGTATTTTTACACAAAAAACATGTTCTTGACTACCACACACTAGTATCTCGGAATCTCTCATCATCTAAATTCTATGGATTTTCAAACCAATGTTGGGTTTAACAGGTGTCATGCAGGCCCATGAAAATAGCTAGATGAGGAATGTCAGCCCATTTCCATCATGGCCTGCAAGGTAGACGCTTGTAGGTAATATATGAGGATTTCGGTGCTGCAGATAGTTTCCCACCACTTTGTGTACCCCAGGGAGCAGAACGAAGCTTCTAATCCCATAATGAGGCGAGGGAAAATAGCAGCTCTAATCAAGAGTCGGTGGGCACCATATTGGGTTCAGGGGGCACCCAGTTAAGTAGGCAGAAAACCCCCATCAGGGGTATCCAAACTTTGAAGTCGTGGAGCACAGAGAATTGGTACTTTAGGTATTGGGTTCAGAGGGCACCCAGTTAAGGAGGCAGAAAAACCCCACTCAGGGGTATCCAAACTTTGAAGTCCTGGAGCACAGAGAATTGGTACTTTAGGTATTGGGTTCAGAGGGCACCCAGTTAAGGAGGCAGAAAACGCAACTAAGTTTAAGGGGTGTCCAAACTTTCAAGTCCTGGAGTGTCCAAACTTTGAAGTCTTTTCGGCACAGAGAATCGGTACTTTAGGGGGGGGGGGGGGGGGCGCTGTGCGATAACCGCTTTAACCCTTGTGCTGGTGGTGCCTAATTTGACCAATACAAAATGATGCAGAATACTGAAAATCTTACTGGAACCCTGGCATGTGGGTACTCATCTAAGAGTGCTCAGCGAGAGCTTTCCAATAAATACCAATATGACAGGGTTTAGATGGTTCTCAAAAATATTTACGTCCTTGTGCAATGGATGAAAGTAGCCTCAGCATTGGATGGGTTAAATATTGTCACCTGATGACCCTACCATATCAGCCCTCGTAGCATTATAGAAAACCTAAATCATTGAAAGGTTGTATCAATAAAGGGAGTTTCTGAGTCCCCCGGTACAATCTGTATTTGAAAATGCAAGTGATAATCTAATACACTCATTTGGTCATGAATACCAACAGAATGTTTAAAGGTTTTGTCTTGTCGCATGTTATGAGGCCCCTGGCGCACCCCTGCCACTTCTACTTCTAGCTAGCTGCCCGGTAGACTTGGCTCCTAGTCCTTTAAAGGTTAATATTCCCTTCTGTGCAGACCAAGCAGTGTGGTGTAGTACCATGTATAGTGGATAGATGGCACCACCTGATCCTCCTTTCTCTCAAGGTGTTGGTGTCATACACAAACTGAATCCCCTATTCCCCTGGCGTGTTAACTAAATCGACGATTATGGCCACCTAGACTATTTGGTGCCTGGTACCAGAAAGAAAACAAGACAGGCAAATACAACTGACAAGTTAGCCAGACAGAGAATACGTCATGGTGGTCAATTTCGTTTGCATGAGCCCCAGTAGATGGCACCGATGAAGCTAGTTGAAGATACTACTACACCCTGTCTTTCTATGGTAATAGTAACAATAATAATAATAATAATAATAATAATAATAATAATAATAGTTATAATGATAATGATAATAATAGAAATAAAAAATCAATCAACAATAATAATAATGATGATGATGATACAATAATAATAATGATACTATAATAATAATAATAATAATAATAATAATAATAATAATAATAATAATAATGATATAGTAATAATAATGAAAAAAAGTAATGATAATGACGATACTGATAACAACAATAATAATAACAATAATAATGATAGTACTCCTTAACATGTTTCCCCAGTAGTCTATGTCTGGGTGGGTATTTCTTTGAGTTGGACCACTGCCCGGGCATGTGTACAAGCAGTAGGGAGGAAAGTAAGCCACTCTCTCCTCCGCCACTAATCCATACTTGGCAAGCTTTCAATACAGTAGCAGTAGCTAACAGACTGAGCCAGGTGTAGTCCCGGGTCAGAGACATGCAGGGACCCTTAGTACATACATACCTACCCTCCCTACAGGTCCTATACTATGATATAATACCTACCCTCCCTCCAGGTCCTATACTATAGTAAACCTACATATCCTCACTACAGATCATAAACCATATACCTACCATTATATCAAGTGGAATATTAAAACCTGCCTTAACTGAAAGGTAAAATATATTTCGTTCTTTGTCTGTGCTGAGAGAAGTAGTATTTCTCTGGTCTGTGGTAACTTTTCAGCTCGTGTTAACTGCCAGGTGGTCTCATACAGGTTTGGTTGATGATCGGGTAGTATGATTCAGGGTTCGTCCTGTGATTCAGTACCACAGCTGTTAGACTAGGTTCCTAGTTCCTTAAAAGTTGACGTTCCCTTCCCGTGTTGACCAAGCAGTGTGGTGTAGTACCAGGTATGGTAGATAGATGGCACCACCTGGTCCTCCGATCTCTAGAAGTTTTAGGTGTGATACTCGTACTCAAACTGTATCCTCTATTCCCTGGTGTGATAAGTGTCAACTAAATTCGCCACTATGATCACCTAGACTATTTGGTGACAGGTAACATAAAACATGACAGAAAAATACAAATGACAGCCTAGAAATCTAGAGCTACAGTCATGCCTTGACCTTACTAACACCCTAAGGACAGGTGGTCTTATTTTGCAAGTGGTCCTTTATAGAGGTTTGGTTGATGATCGAGAGATATGATTCAGGATTCGTCATGTGTTTCAGTACCACAAGGGTTAACCAGCTCAGTGAAACTGACTGCATACTGTAATCTACGCGGCATGATGAGGAAGGCAGAAATAGTTAGTGGAGTAGAGGTTGATTACACTAGGAAGTTTAGTAGAGTACTTACCGCGGCCAGACGGGTGCTTGTACTCAACCCAAATATCCTAGTCCGATCTGAGAGACGAGGGCAGAATTTCCGACATATGTAGATAGAGAGGAATTTAGGGTAGTGATTCGTACCCCTGTCCTAAACATCCCAACTTTGGGTTTATTTTAACAACCTGTCCTTAAGATGACTTTGTATAGTAGTCCAGTAGTCGCGAATAAAGTCTCCAAGTATACGTTAAGTGTTTTGAATGAACACAACGTTTTCCAATGTTTTTCCTAAGAAATCCTAGTCTTTTCGCAAAACAGAATATGGCGGTTGATTTTTCTGTTAGCTGGACTTAACACTGTGGCACGTACTAATACAGTGCTAGGGTTGTTCTCGCTGGAATGTCGAATAGAAACTGCGCCTCAGAGCTCCCCTTCTACACATTTATTCGCTTTTTTGAAGAAAAGATCGCTCTCTTAGGCAACATAATATGCAACACGATAAGAAAAGTCTCTTTGAAAGTGCTGACAATGTATTTTAGAGAGGCGCGATAATGGGGGAAAATGCCTTTCACGGCGTTGAATTGGGGCTGAGTATGGATTTTCCCGCAGCTCACAATAGATGAAGAGTGAAGAGGGACTGATGGGATGGACCTAGATTTCCGTTCATCAGAAAGGAAAATTGCTGCCTCTTTCACAGGACGGCGTCTGCGGCATCGGCATCACCCATGGCGATTTGCAACGACCCCTGGAGGCCTCTACGGTAACTACGATAGCGCCACCTTTGGCAAATACAAATGAAAGCGGTACGCTGATTGAAGAAAGCATTACAATATTTTAAAACGACTAAAAGAGACCACCGTTCCTGGTGATATGACTACAATGTAATATACCTTCTCTGACACACACACACACACACACACACACAAACACACACACACACACACACACATATATATATATATATATATATATATATATATATATATATATATATATATATATATATATATATATATATATATATATATATATATATATATATATAAAAAGGAATACCATGAATCTGAATGTAAAACATTTAGTGCTTTCATTCACACCATATTCCAAATGTATGTGCTACAATTTGACTACAATTTTATGATGGAAATTACGTGTAAAACACAAGTGGTTGCATCTATCCACATCTAAATCTTATATGGTTTATCCACTAACTTATGATGTCAGAATCGAATCCGATCCAATATCAATGAATATAGGTACAGGTG
>OZ012698.1:22293464-22325964 GCA_963942565.1 Maea johnstoni | reverse complement strand
GTCGAGGTTTCTAAGTAACATCACAATATGTTTATATCTATCAGCTCGCATGCGCAAAACCAGTCCCACTATAGGCGCAGTAGGTAATTAACCTCACTCAGTAAGGCAGCGTAGGCTCCTAGTCCCTAATGAGTTGACGTTCCCTTCTGTGTTTACCTTAGATGAATAAAAGAATGGATGTGTAGCGAGAGACCAATTACTATATGCGCTATAGTGAACATTTACATTACAGAGAAACTTGCACACCAACATGCGCAGAACACGGCCTTTGGGCTATTTTCATATCCACTTTTTATTCATCTAAGGTCCGATGCTGCACACAACATAACATGGGTTTAAAATATGGTATCATATTTAACTACAACAGCTGAATTGTACCAGTTCTCAATAAAGTATAGTGATATAGAACTATAACAGCCATTGACATGCGGTCGTGGGCGCCTTGTCTCCGCACAACTTCGCGTTTTCCATCAAAATATTACATGCTCAATACAAAATTTCCTTTCTAGAATTGAGTCCTTCTGGGTATGGTATATAGTAGGCTAGCTCCTAGTCTATGATTTCATTAAAGTATGCTTTTCTTTTTTCTCTATCATATGCTTTATGTCTAGCTGTTAGTTCCTGCGGCTGGTGATAGATGGCACAACTGGTGGTCACACTGGAAAAAGCTCACTGTGGGCCAACTGGTGAGCAATCTAAGAACTAAATCAGGGTAGTCACAGATCGGAGTTGGTGAAGTTTTCACGTAAATTATATATAGAGATAAAAGAAATTCTTGGCCTAGGACTAGGCTACCATGACTGCGCCCCGGCCCCCTAACTCTGTCATTTGGAGCTATTGTTCTAGCCGCGGCCGGCTCGCCCGGTGCACTCTGGGTAATTCTCCGAGGAGGGGTCGGCTGATTACGACAAATCGGCTTCATTAGTCGCTATTGAAAACCCCCTGTTCAAACAAGAGAGGTAATTGCCCCAGATTCCAGCCGGGGAGATAATTTTCGTTTTCGCTGACTTGCTGTCCACCCTACCCGGTGATTTTCGACAGGCAGGTCCGCTATCCTCGCTCCCGGGCCACAATGGCTTTAGGTTTGCGAGGGAACATGTATATCACTACATGCTTGAAGTGCTTGGGATTTGGAGCATCTCTGATTTTCACCTTTTGCGACAACCCCAGTTTTCCTCCAACACCCTCTCACAGGGAGTGTGAAATCATACATTCGTGTATTCAATTCTCATATCAGTGCCAACTATCATTTTTGACTTTCCTATACTTTCCTATACTCTGGTGCTCAGAGCATCTACCATTATTTACATCTTCCTACACGCTGGTTTTTAAGCCATTAACACTCAGACCAGCAAAAACAGGCCTGACAAATTTGGAAATATATTACTTACAAAAGCATTTTCTGGAAAACAAATGAAGGTGAATTGTTTATCAGAAGCCAAACTACAACTCTCCTTCAAATATTTTGTAAATTTTCACTTTGTTCTCAAGTTATTTTCAAAAGTATGAAAGTAGCAGACGTTAGGTTCTGGTGGAGCTCTGAGTGTGAATTGGTTAAAATAGTATTGTATGGTATTGCATGTTCATTGCCGTAAACCAAGTTTACAATATCATCGCAATAATTATGAAACCATGGACACAAAAAAAGAAGTTAATAAAGATATAAGGCGTTGTAAGTTAAAAATAACGAAAAATAAATGCGAAGATGCTTTCCCAAAAATGAGCGCTGACTTAGGTTTAAAGTGTGGAATGTGTCATCCATACTAGGGTAAGATGATATAGCATATAAGTAAACACTTTGGGGCCAAATTGTCAAGTGGCCCTGTATCTCTGAAGTGCATGAACGAAACTTTATGAAATCTGGCCACCAAATAGCTTGCAGACGTACAAAACATTTGAAAATTTTAAATGACATTGATATGACCTCTAATGACCTTGAAATGACCTTTAACTCTGTATTTTCAACATATATGTTTTTCGGTCCAAGGTATTGCCCCCTAGTAATACAAAAATGGAAATTACTCCCCCTTATTATCATAGACATCATACTCTAGTATATATTTTCAAGAAAATCTGTTCAGAAAAAACAACTTTTGAAATTGTTTATGAAGTATGATATGAAAATATTTATTTGCTTTACTTGCGCCATAACCAGCACCCCAACCAATACCACACCCACATTATCAGGTTGGGCTCAAGGAGAAGATATCATTAAAAAAAATATCTACCCAATATCTGCTTTCATCGCAAAGTTATGTCCTATTTTCGAAATCTGCGATGACCTTTGACCTCAAAAATCCAAGATGGCCGCCTTAGATTTCGAAAATTGGACATATCTTTGCAACGGAAGTAGATATCGGGATGGTCTTTTTTTAAATGATATCTGTACCAAAACACCAGTTCTAACATAAAACCACTGCGTTGGCCTTTCCAATCTTCAACGATAGTTCCGTTTAATGTAAAACTGCAAAGAGTTAATAAGTACGATTTAGATCAGCCAGTTTTCACTTAAGCGTCCGCCATGTTCTGCACCCTGAGATGTGTAGACCACATTTCAATCACAAACTCTTACCTAATTCAATATTTTTGGGTTCACTTTATAAGGATATATGGTGTGTCTTAAATACAGTCGCTGTCAGATGGATATTCATATATATGTAGCATTAAAGGGCAAATGCACTATCAGAAGGATTTAGGTTCAAAATGAGCTTATACTTGTCACCTTTCAAATAAGACCTCCCCCGAACCTGTCCTCTTCAGCACTACTCAGTTATAGCTTACAGAAGTGACCATGTAACAGGCCTAAGGCAGCCATATGGGGGCGTCCATGTATCCCAAGATGCACTCTGTTTTTGGCATCATCAGATACTAAAGAATCAGAGAGATGTAACTGTGCAAAGTCCTGTGTGTATCCATTTCCCGAATCCGAATGAAAATACATTATACAAGTAAAATAAATACCAAAATAAAAAAGAAAATCTGAAAAAAAATCGAAAGTAATACATTGTATCATAGATATGTATTATATCAAGATGTAAAATACTAAATCATTAAAAGGTGGAAATGTAAATATAACTATTTTGACATTGTCAAAAGTGTAAAAAGAAATATGAAAATGTATATCATTTTATAGGTTAAAACAAAGAAATGAAAGTATGTAACATAGAATAAATGAAATAGATAAAATATACTATATACAAAGCAAAATATTAATACCTCGAAAACCCGTTGGCAGTTTGCACCTTCTCATTATATACTAGTACATGCGGAGAATATATATGAAGAGTGCAAAATGTATACTAGTGCATGCGGAGAGTATACATGAAGAGTGCAAAATGTATACTTTTTTCACTAGATTCTATTTGGTCAGGTCAATAATTATTTAGCGCCTTGTCATAAGTGATGAATTCTCAATTACCACTGTGGTGTCAGGTAGTGGAATCATACAGGGGTTAATGAATGCAGAGAGGGTTTTTTCAAAACACACGTGCAGCACCTAAACACGTGTCACTTGTTTTCCTACTTCTACTACTGCTACTACTACTACTACTACTACTACTGCTGCTGCTGCTGCTGCTGCTACTACTACTACTGCTGCTGCTGCTGCTGCTGTTGCTGCTGCTGCAACTACTACTACTACTACTACTACTACTACTACTACTACTACTACTACTGCTGCTGCTGTTGCTGCTGCTGCAACTACTACTACTACTACTACTACTACTACTACTACTACTACTACTACTACTGCTGCTGCTGCTGCTGCTGCTGCTGCTGCTGCTGCTGCTGCTGCTGCTACTTCTACTACTACTGGTCTAATGCCAAGCACCCCTTTTCTACCAGAGAGAGAGAGAGAGAGAGAGAGCTCATACCAGGGTCACATTCAACAGGCACTACTGCTGATTAATTTTGTTATTCAATTGGAGAGCATCTTATTAGTGACTGGCATGCAACGAGCTTGTAATGAGAGCGGCCGCCTCCACGCACGCACAGACTGACAGACAAACAGACGTACGGACTCACGGTCAGCGGCCAGGGATCGGGACGTGATGTTATTGTTTAACCCTCATGCTGCTGGTGGCTACTTTAGCCAATACAAAATGATACAAAAAAACTGAATAATATGAACAGACTGGGGTTAACAACTAACCAAGCAGCTACAGGATGTATGTGTACAGATCAGGGCCCTATGACTGATTAGTCAAAAACATTGAGACCCATTGGGGTGGTGGATCTGAGTCTATGGATCCATAGCTGCTCAAGATCAAGTCTAATGGTGAGAGATTCCTTAGAATCAGGATCTCTTCTACCAAATTGTAAAACATGCAGTGTAATGTTGTTGAGGCCAGTGTGGTCCTCTGAGTTGTAGTGTCGACCGACACTATGAGTCCTATTGTGTTGTGAGATGTACCTGAAGTGTTCGCACATGCGTTCACTCAATGTGCGTTTTGTGTGACCTATGTACTGTTTACTGCAGATTTTGCAGGTAATGCAGTATATGATGTTATTTGTTTTGCAAGAACAGCACCGGATGGTGTTGTAGCTACGCCCAGTGATAGGGCTGGTGATGCGGCCTGAAGTGTCAAGTTTGAGACAATATCTGCACTTAGCTCTAGTGCATTTGTTGGTGAGATGCTTGGGTGGTGTGCTAACCACATCTAGTGGATTCTTAACCAGGGCCCTGACTAAGATATCCCTGATGTTTTTAGGACGTCTGAATCCTTGAACTATCCTCCAGTCTAGCACTTCTCTAGTACTGGATGACTTGTCTAACATGTCCCAATTCCTGTGGACTATGTTACCCAGAATTTTACCACTAGGGTGGTATGTGGTGATGAGGAACACCTTGTCAGTGTCCTCATCCTCATTGGATTGTCTCTCTGTGACCAGGAGTGTATTGCGGTCTATATGGAAGGCTTTGCTAAAGCTCTTCTGTATAGTGTCTGAGGGGTATTTGGCTTTGAGGAAATATCCAGCCATTTGTCTAGCATGATAGAGGAAGTCCTCCTCCTTGCTACAGATTCTTCTAAGTCTGAGGAATTGACTGAAGGGTATTGCAGATTTGCAGTTCCTAGGGTGGCATGATGTATAACTTAGATAGTTATGAGCATCAGTAGGTTTAGTGTAGAGACTGGTAGTGATAGTGTTGGTGACATTGTCAATAGATACAGTCGTATCAAGGAAATGTACCGAGGAGACAGAGATCTCTGTCTCAAATTTGATGGAGGGAACACAATTGTTCAGATGCTCCTCAAATTTCTTAAACTCTTCCATGCCATGGGGCCATATCTGGAAGATGTCGTCTATGAAGCGTACCCAAATGAGGGGTTGTTTGTGGTAAGTATAGACATACTTACGCTCAAACCAGCCCATAAATGTATTCGCAAATGAGGGTGCCACTTTGGTACCCATTGCTGTGCCACCTACCTGCAGGTAGTGTTTGCCAGCAAAATCAAAGTTGTTCATGGTCAGAACTTTGTGAAGGAGTGTAATAATGTTGTCTGTAGAGGGTTTATCATGTGTGGGTCTGAGGCGTGTAAGTGTCTCTCTAGTGGCCTCAAGACCTAGGTCATTGGGTATGTTGGTGTACAGACTCGCCACATCCATGGTGATGAGAAGACAGTCTCTAGGAAGAGTTCCTAGATTCTGGAGTCTGCACAGAAAGTGTGTAGTATCCCTCAAGTAAGAGGGTAGCTCTTTGACTGTGGGTTGTAGGAAGAAATCCACTAGTTGTGAAATTCTTTCTGTCGGGCAACCATTCCCGGAGACAATAGGTCTACCCGGGGGGTTGTCCAATCTTTTGTGAATCTTAGGCAGCATATAAAAAAGAGACGTGCGCTCTTTGTCAATGCGGAGAAAAGCATGACATTTGTCATCTATTTCCTCATCGTCCAGAAGTTGCTGGACAAAGTTGTTAATATCTAGAGTGTGTTGTGGTGTAAGGTCTGTGTCTGTTTCTATATAGAATTTGGGGTCCGACAATTGTCTGAAGCCCTCATTAATATAATCTAAGTTATACATCATGCCACCCTAGGAACTGCAAATCTGCAATACCCTTCAGTCAATTCCTCAGACTTAGAAGAATCTGTAGCAAGGAGGAGGACTTCCTCTATCATGCTAGACAAATGGCTGGATATTTCCTCAAAGCCAAATACCCCTCAGACACTATACAGAAGAGCTTTAGCAAAGCCTTCCATATAGACCGCAATACACTCCTGGTCACAGAGAGACAATCCAATGAGGATGAGGACACTGACAAGGTGTTCCTCATCACCACATACCACCCTAGTGGTAAAATTCTGGGTAACATAGTCCACAGGAATTGGGACATGTTAGACAAGTCATCCAGTACTAGAGAAGTGCTAGACTGGAGGATAGTTCAAGGATTCAGACGTCCTAAAAACATCAGGGATATCTTAGTCAGGGCCCTGGTTAAGAATCCACTAGATGTGGTTAGCACACCACCCAAGCATCTCACCAACAAATGCACTAGAGCTAAGTGCAGATATTGTCTCAAACTTGACACTTCAGGCCGCATCACCAGCCCTATCACTGGGCGTAGCTACAACACCATCCGGTGCTGTTCTTGCAAAACAAATAACATCATATACTGCATTACCTGCAAAATCTGCAGTAAACAGTACATAGGTCACACAAAACGCACATTGAGTGAACGCATGTGCGAACACTTCAGGTACATCTCACAACACAATAGGACTCATAGTGTCGGTCGACACTACAACTCAGAGGACCACACTGGCCTCAACAACATTACACTGCATGTTTTACAATTTGGTAGAAGAGATCCTGATTCTAAGGAATCTCTCACCATTAGACTTGATCTTGAGCAGCTATGGATCCATAGACTCAGATCCACCACCCCAATGGGTCTCAATGTTTTTGACTAATCAGTCATAGGGCCCTGATCTGTACACATACATCCTGTAGCTGCTTGGTTAGTTGTTAACCCCAGTCTGTTCATATTTTATTATATCACAACTACCCATCCAGTTAAGCTCAGTTCTTCTTTAAATGTAGATAGGACTTTATTTTCCCAAATGTGCGTTTTTAGTCTTCTAGACCCTCAGTACCTTTATAGTTACAGGGTAGATCTACCCTGTTGACCCCTTCAAATTTCTTTTTCGGCATCAAAATTTCTCTATATATCATCTACCTGTGATCGCAGGCTGTATTTCTCTTTTTTACCACTTTTTCGAACCAAACCCAATAGTTTATTATCCCCACCATTCCCCCCTCCTCTGATGATTGCAACCTTTGCATGAAACCGCAATAGGATTAGTGCAACAGCTCTGATCCAGGTGGCGCCACATCATGGTCCACCCACTTGCTACTGTTTGCTTGGCAACGTTATCGCGTGCCGGGCAAACAAGCATACACACATATTGTTGGACTGAGGAACGCACATTTGTTTACTGACGAACTTACGTCACAAGCGGTAAGGAACTCCACAACTCAACACCGGGAAAATTTCTTGTTCTACTCCCAACCCCAGTCTTCAATATTATTCGATATCACGGAGAGGGACAAGAGAGCTAGACAGGACGCGGACCCTACGATGAGCGGTACCCAACCCCAGGACCCATTAGTGGGTGACAAAGTCGATTCTGCATCCAGCGACCTCATGGTTGACACTCCTGAAGTTGCCGATCTAACGTCTCGCGTTACAAACGTTTCGTTAGACGAGGAAGGTGAGCCTGAGAACTCAGCTAGCGCCGAAATGGTAAGTAGTAACTTTACTCCATTACCACGCAGAGAAAAAATACCTAGAAATACTAGAGCGAAGAGTGTGACAAGCTTTGTGAGCTGTCCATCTACTCCAGATGCCTCTTCGATCATGGTGACCAAATCTGTTCGCCCGATCAACTCGTATTTTACACCTATAGAAAAGCCAACTCCATCGGTCGATGGTAAGGCTAAAGATGTTAATAAAGACGACACAACGTCCAAGGATAACAAGAAGGTAAGTGAGAGACCACTCACTCCCAATATCTTAGAAGGTCTGATTTCGAACGATGGCGCCATCGCGCCCAAGCCCGTTATGACGTCATCAGAGACATCCTCGCAAACAGATGCGAGAGGAGCCAAACGCAAGCGAAATACCAGCGCTGCGATTGATAATTATGAGGTAAGCAAGGACAAATCGTCCGATTTACCTACTCCTGACCAAGTTAACATTGGTCCGGAGGACATGGACGAAATGTCCAAGATGCTGTTTGAGGAGAGTGGCAGACCTGCCATAACTATCACCTCACAAGTGAGCGATAATAGATCAACAGAATCTAATCCTCTTTCTGTTTCGTTTCAGATCCCGTTCAGGGCTCCGGAACGTCCCCAGGACCGCCAGGGCATCATCAGGCCCAGCACATCCTTCACCCAGAAACCAGTCGATCCAGGAACACCCTGGATGCGTCCACTCGAACAAGAGTACTTCAACACAGCAAGGTCAAGTGTTGTCGCCGAAGTGAGAGCCAGACACCGAGGCAAGATGTTAGAGGATCTCTCGCATGAGGGACTGGTAGCACCATGGGCCCTTCATGTTGCCCCCATGCCTGTTTATCTGCACCCCCACGCCGGGAGGATTGCAGACATTATGTACAGACAGGCTAAGGAACTCCAGGTAGAAGTCGGCCAAATGCTGCATGACCATGCAGTGTTCCAGGCGGAACGAGTTGCAGTCGACAAGGTCAGTCTGAGAAATATCTTCAGTACCAATGAAAATGGGTACAAGAAGTCAGTGGGAGCACTGTATGATGCACGTGTCAAGGTGCAACAAGAACTCAAGGAACAGATGGTCAAACATACTGATTCCCTGAGACAGTCAGAGAATCGGGTCAGTAAGAAAGAACTGATCTCGATGGTCAGAGGAACCATTCCACAGAAATATTGCCACAATACAGCCATGGCCATACCTGGTCAGGAGGCCCAAGAAGAACCCGACCAACCGGTTGGTGATCGCAGAGTTGTGGTAGTGCAGAGAGGTAGAGAGAGGAGCAGGTCCAGGAGCCGATCCAGGAAGAGGGGTCGATCCCAGGGTCAAGAGAAGCGTGGGAACTATCAGGATCCACCTAGGAACCGATACTTCGACAACAACTACAACCGACAGCCCAGATCCAACTACAATGATGGATATGATAACAACTACCCCCGTCAGCAGGAGAACTATCCTAGACAGGACAACTACCGGCGACAGGAGGGAAATCGCAACAACTGGCACGACCAAAACAATCGTCCCAGATACAACGAAGGAGGTCACACAGCGATGGACACTGACAACATCAATCCAGGTGTTTTCACTCCAGACATCATCAAACGCATAGCAGAGGCGTATGATGGACTCCACCAGTAGGTGTTGACATTTCCCGGCGCAGTCATTGTTCTAGACTGTAGCCGGTACTGTAGTTTAGAGTTATGAGTTTCAATACTCTTTTAGACATCATATTATAAGTTCTAATTTTACAACTGTTTAATTACCACTTTTGTCATGATATGTGAGTTCTAATAATTCCTGCATCCAGGATGTGCAGCATCACTGTTTATCTTTCACTTGTGGACACCAAGATCCCATGCTGGACATGGTGATAGTGACTTTTGTTCCCTTAAGGCATGCGAATTCAGATTACAGCACTAATTTTGTGTTTCTTCCTTTATTTCGTAAAATAATCTTAGAGAGATATTGCTTTAATTGTGCCAACATTCCAGCAGTATTAGATTCTCCCATTGGTCAATGGTGAATCCTTATTGGTCTATCTGTGCGAGATAGTAGTTTTAACTTAATTAACACATCAGCTCCAGGAGCCCATAGGTCTATGGACCTGATCTATGTATCTATTTTTCTAAGAAATATATATACGATGCGACAAAAGGTCGCCACCCTGTATTCTCTTGTTTAGTTAGTATTTACACATACTCATCTCAACATGCATTTCAGTTGTAAGATTTATTTATCTGACACACACACCAACACCACATCCTCCGCAACCATAACACACTCACCTCAACAAGCCAGCCAGCCCAGATGTGAGAGAACCAACCAGGATACCAGAGTCGACCAAGCTGTGAGTACCCAGGATGAAGATCAGGTAGGACAGTTATTTCTATCAGACCTCAACACAAATTGTAACAACAATGATGATGCTGAGAAAGATAAGGATTTAGTAGTCAACATTTCAGACCATACACTGTCTAGTGATGAATTTCAGGTATTAGCTAAAGGCATGAAATTCTGCCCGACACCGGGTGAGCCCAACTTTGGGTCCCTTAGAGAAGATCTTAATCAATTTCATTTAAGAATTAAGCGTCGCCTCTTCTTCAGTAACCTACCGAAGGAGGATGAGGTAAATCCTACCAACATAGGCAACAATCCAGACATGGATGATGCTTTTAGTGACCCTAAATTCAAAGAACCTTCCAAATGGAAACCCCCTCCAGTTGTTAACTTAGAACTGTTTTGCAGACAAAATGAAATTGATCTTCTTTCACACAAAGTACCTACTACTAAATACCACAACCTTACTGTAGCAGAAAAGTCTGCCCTTAAGGACCTTAGCAACAACAAATCAATAGTCATCAAACCAGCTGATAAGGGAGGAGCAGTGGTTGTCATGAATACTTTAGATTATATTAATGAGGGCTTCAGACAATTGTCGGACCCCAAATTCTATATAGAAACAGACACAGACCTTACACCACAACACACTCTAGATATTAACAACTTTGTCCAGCAACTTCTGGACGATGAGGAAATAGATGACAAATGTCATGCTTTTCTCCGCATTGACAAAGAGCGCACGTCTCTTTTTTATATGCTGCCTAAGATTCACAAAAGATTGGACAACCCCCCGGGTAGACCTATTGTCTCCGGGAATGGTTGCCCGACAGAAAGAATTTCACAACTAGTGGATTTCTTCCTACAACCCACAGTCAAAGAGCTACCCTCTTACTTGAGGGATACTACACACTTTCTGTGCAGACTCCAGAATCTAGGAACTCTTCCTAGAGACTGTCTTCTCATCACCATGGATGTGGCGAGTCTGTACACCAACATACCCAATGACCTAGGTCTTGAGGCCACTAGAGAGACACTTACACGCCTCAGACCCACACATGATAAACCCTCTACAGACAACATTATTACACTCCTTCACAAAGTTCTGACCATGAACAACTTTGATTTTGCTGGCAAACACTACCTGCAGGTAGGTGGCACAGCAATGGGTACCAAAGTGGCACCCTCATTTGCGAATACATTTATGGGCTGGTTTGAGCGTAAGTATGTCTATACTTACCACAAACAACCCCTCATTTGGGTACGCTTCATAGACGACATCTTCCAGATATGGCCCCATGGCATGGAAGAGTTTAAGAAATTTGAGGAGCATCTGAACAATTGTGTTCCCTCCATCAAATTTGAGACAGAGATCTCTGTCTCCTCGGTACATTTCCTTGATACGACTGTATCTATTGACAATGTCACCAACACTATCACTACCAGTCTCTACACTAAACCTACTGATGCTCATAACTATCTAAGTTATACATCATGCCACCCTAGGAACTGCAAATCTGCAATACCCTTCAGTCAATTCCTCAGACTTAGAAGAATCTGTAGCAAGGAGGAGGACTTCCTCTATCATGCTAGACAAATGGCTGGATATTTCCTCAAAGCCAAATACCCCTCAGACACTATACAGAAGAGCTTTAGCAAAGCCTTCCATATAGACCGCAATACACTCCTGGTCACAGAGAGACAATCCAATGAGGATGAGGACACTGACAAGGTGTTCCTCATCACCACATACCACCCTAGTGGTAAAATTCTGGGTAACATAGTCCACAGGAATTGGGACATGTTAGACAAGTCATCCAGTACTAGAGAAGTGCTAGACTGGAGGATAGTTCAAGGATTCAGACGTCCTAAAAACATCAGGGATATCTTAGTCAGGGCCCTGGTTAAGAATCCACTAGATGTGGTTAGCACACCACCCAAGCATCTCACCAACAAATGCACTAGAGCTAAGTGCAGATATTGTCTCAAACTTGACACTTCAGGCCGCATCACCAGCCCTATCACTGGGCGTAGCTACAACACCATCCGGTGCTGTTCTTGCAAAACAAATAACATCATATACTGCATTACCTGCAAAATCTGCAGTAAACAGTACATAGGTCACACAAAACGCACATTGAGTGAACGCATGTGCGAACACTTCAGGTACATCTCACAACACAATAGGACTCATAGTGTCGGTCGACACTACAACTCAGAGGACCACACTGGCCTCAACAACATTACACTGCATGTTTTACAATTTGGTAGAAGAGATCCTGATTCTAAGGAATCTCTCACCATTAGACTTGATCTTGAGCAGCTATGGATCCATAGACTCAGATCCACCACCCCAATGGGTCTCAATGTTTTTGACTAATCAGTCATAGGGCCCTGATCTGTACACATACATCCTGTAGCTGCTTGGTTAGTTGTTAACCCCAGTCTGTTCATATTTTATTATATCACAACTACCCATCCAGTTAAGCTCAGTTCTTCTTTAAATGTAGATAGGACTTTATTTTCCCAAATGTGCGTTTTTAGTCTTCTAGACCCTCAGTACCTTTATAGTTACAGGGTAGATCTACCCTGTTGACCCCTTCAAATTTCTTTTTCGGCATCAAAATTTCTCTATATATCATCTACCTGTGATCGCAGGCTGTATTTCTCTTTTTTACCACTTTTTCGAACCAAACCCAATAGTTTATTATCCCCACCATTCCCCCCTCCTCTGATGATTGCAACCTTTGCATGAAACCGCAATAGGATTAGTGCAACAGCTCTGATCCAGGTGGCGCCACATCATGGTCCACCCACTTGCTACTGTTTGCTTGGCAACGTTATCGCGTGCCGGGCAAACAAGCATACACACATATTGTTGGACTGAGGAACGCACATTTGTTTACTGACGAACTTACGTCACAAGCGGTAAGGAACTCCACAACTCAACACCGGGAAAATTTCTTGTTCTACTCCCAACCCCAGTCTTCAATAAAAAAACTGAATAATGACTGAACCCCTGGCACATGGGTACTCATCTAAGAGTACTCAACAAGCGCTATCCAATTAATACAAACATGACAAGGTTTAGATGGTTTTCAAAATTATTTGTGTCCTTGTGCTTGGACGAAAGTAGCCTCAGCATTGGAAGGGTTAATGCTAGCACGATATTGGTGATTAGATATAATACTGTACATGGGGAATAAGCAATATCCAGTGCTACGAAGACATTCATTGCCAAGAGGCGCGATATGTCAACTGATAGGGGTCCGTCCAGTTCTAGTAAAGACAGATTCTAATTTTGTTATTCATCGTATCCATTGTAAGTGTAGTAACCGTTATTGTTGTTTGCGGTTGTTGTTGTTGTTGTTGTTGTTGTTATTTGTTGTTTTTATTACTGATGTTGATTTTATTTATGATACTAATGTTGATGTTTTGGATGAAGATGATGATGATGATGATGATGACGACGGCTTTGTGGACGATAATAATGACAATGGCGATGATGATTATGACGATTTCGATAACGATGATGGCCATGTTGGGTTTCTCATTTCTCAGCCTTTTTGCATCTCATTTTGTGTTGCAAGGTTAGCCACCAGCAGCATAAGGGTTAAGTCATTAGTATGTAATGATACTGTTTTCTATTTGTAACATCACATGTCAAAGCAATTATTTGTTCTATTGTGGGACAGATGACGCAAAGGTAATTGTTACCTATGAACCATAAAACCAGTATTTTATGGTATACTCGATTTACACCGATTGAAATGTCTTTATATCTAAACGACTATTCCATGCATAGGCAAGATATCCATGGATGAAATTTTCAATTAGGGCAGTCTATAAATTAAGCTGGTGGCTCAGGAAAACCCCAATTCTACGAGGAGAAAAGGGGCTGAGTTTATTTGTCGGAAAGCTCAGCGCCAAGTTGTGGGCAAACACTAGCTATTTACCTACCACCAAAATATACATCGTAGGCACAGGTTTTCTTAAGACTGTGCCACTCGGGCCGTGTTTAGATATGGTGTGTATGTATCGTATTGAGAACTCGGGGTAACTGTTCCACTTGGCAGATCGTTAACCTGTTACTACTGAAATTGTCGTCTGGACCTATCATACTTTTGATAATAACTCTGAAATTAAGAATGCTTTTGGAAAATATTTGAAGGAGAGTTGTGTATGTATCGTATTGAGAACTCGGGGTAACTGTTCCACTTGGCAGATCCTTAACCTGTTACTACTGAAATTGTCGTCTGGACCTATCATACTTTTGATAATAACTCTGAAATTAAGAACGCTTTTGGAAAATATTTGAAGGAGAGTTGTGTATGTATCGTATTGATAACTCGTGGTAACTGCTCCACTTGTCAGATCCATTCATTGGCATATCCTTAACCCATTACTGCATGTTCTTTAAGAAATTGTCGTCTGGATCTATAATACTTTTGATAATAACTCTGAAATCAAGAGTGCTTTTAGAAAATATTTGAAGGAGAGTTGTGTATGTATCGTATTGAGAACTCGGGGTAACTGTTCCAATTGGCAGATCCTTAACCTGTTACTACTGAAATTGTCGTCTGGACCTATCATACTTTTGATAATAACTCTGAAATTAAGAATGCTTTTAGAAAATATTTGAAGGAGAGTTGTGTATTATCGTATTGAGAACTCGGGGTAACTGTTCCACTTGGCAGATCCTTAACCTGTTACTTCTGAAATTGTCGTCTGGATCTACGATACTTTTGATTAAAACTCTGGAATTATGAATGCTTTTAGAAAGATATTTGGAACAAAAAAGAAGAAAATCAATTAAAAAAATTTAAAAAAATACCTTCGGAATAAAACAGCACATTGTAAACCAAGGGTTCTTGGTTGAGTTCTGATATAATCATTTCTGAAAAAGTTCCCAAAAGAATCATGTGTATGACTACGGTCGTGAAGTAGTTAGCCCGTTAATGCTTGTAACGATAATAAAAAAGCTGACATAGTTGATGAAATCTTGCAAGCAAAAGCATAATTGGGAAAGTTTTTGAAAGAGAAATGTTATTCAGATCATTACCAACAACTCCCCTTCACATATTTTGTAAAATCATTCTCAATTCCAAAGTTATTGTCAAAAGTATCGTAGATCCAGACGACAATTCCCATATAAACTGCTGTAAAGTATGAATAGGTTAAGAGTGCGGTTTATGGTATAGACAAACTCCCTCAATGAGGATGTCATTTCCTATAGGAATAAACTCCTGTGCCCTTCGCCGGTGTTCTATCTTTGATGAATAAAAACAAGTGTATTCATATAAGGTTTTATACAGAGATATTTTTCTTTGGGTGCATTCAGTTGCGTGATGGTTTCCCCGTTAGGCGACTGATAACAGATCAGCAGGGTTTACCGATAAGGTCGTCTGACTCTCAGATGGCAGGGTAAAGATACGGGGTGTGGGATAAGTATAGAAGGAGAAGGTTTTGTATAGTGGCTTCTGTTTTCTTTTCATCATGTTAACCCTTTAGCTGCTGGAGGCTAATTTTGTCAATCTAAAATAATGTGAAAAAGCTGATAAATTGACTGGAACTCTGGCTCATGGGTACTCATATGTAAGTATCCAACCAGGGCTTTCCAATGAATACAAACATGACTTAGATGATTTTCAAAGTATTCTGTGTTCTCGTGCCTTAAACGGAAGAAGCCGCAGCATTGAAAGGGTGAAATACCCTGGAGGAAAGTGACATCTCGAATGCATCGAATAGAACGAGAGGAAGTTACACAAAATATAAGAGGTCCATGTCCTATGAGAGACTGCCCATATTAAAGTGGTCTTGTGGATTGAGCACCGTTGCCTATGGCGATATTTATCTCTTATAAAATCACTGCAGTTTTAGATTGGAATGGATGGTTAATACGTGATATGTACAGGCCTTAATGAGTGCATCAGTACAATGCAGGGGGGGGGGGGGGCGGGGTGGGGATTCTTACCATACTACTACTACTACTACTACTACTACTACTACTACTACTACTACTACTACATCCACTGTTGCTATTACCCACCACCCCCCCCCCCCCCCCCCCCCGTCACAAACTAATCATATGTTAGAGCTACATGCACTGTTGCTATTACCCCCCCCCCCCCCCCCCCCCCCCGCCACAAATTAATTCTATGTTAAAACTCTTGGGAAGCAAACTACTTGGGTCTTGGGTCGGTAAAGGTGCACATCCGATTATTTCGCCAGACGTTGGCATTTAGATGGGTGGGCCTTGTATGTGTGATGCTCCAGTGAATGCCTTGGTTTTCAGATATAATGAGGTTATATTACAATATCTTCAAAACATCCATGTAGAGGACACTCACGAGCTCACTGGTTCGGAAACGTACAGGTAGATATGTCTCGAATTCAAAACTCGAACATAGATCCTTGAGAGATAGGCTGTGTTTAAGTTGAGGGATGATGACAAATAAGCTATGGTTACTGCGTTTAGTATATCGTGATGTACTTGGTATGTAATGAATGTATGTATCTAATAAACTTCTACAATGCAATGAGGTTCTTGTATGTTATGTCATGATACCAAATCTTTAGCGGGGGGAGAGATTGTTAATCTGGGAACTACCAACAAAAAGGATGGATGGGATTTTAAGTGTTTGAAGACCTTGCTCGGTCTGAATATTCCGTATATATATATATATATATATATATATATATATATATATATATATATATATATATATATATATATGTATATATATATATATATATATATATATATATATATATATATATATATATATGTGTGTGTGTGTGTGTGTGTGTGTGTGTGTGTGAGTGTGTATGTATGTATGTATGTATGTATGTATATATGTATGAATGAATGAATCTACATATGTATGTATGTATGTATGTATGTGGGGGGAGGATATTTTGGTTTTACTGTTACATCGAGTGTATATGTGTACTTTTGTGATAATGAATAACAATCAGTAGATGTATTATACAATATCTAACATATGCAAAGATAGATACACCTAGAAATGGGCATTTTAAATGATGTGACCCCTATACACAAATAAATGAAAATATTCGCCATATTCCCTCTCTCTATTTTAATGCAAAAAAGCCTTCATTCCATGTCCTTCAATTTCGCCTCGAATCGTTGGAGCTCGGATTTCTACTCAAACAGGGAAACATAGGCGACTGTTGCCCGGGAAATTAAAATCGTCAGAAAGCGGCCCTCTCCTTAAAACTTTTATCGATTCGGTCGTGTTTGTAGACGTCCCGATTTCCGCGCCAATTACATCTGGAGAATCACTCCTTTCTCGTTGATAACCCTCGCTGTCAGTACCCGCGCATGCGCAAAGAACAGTCTTGTCAAAACTAGCATAGATTTTGTGATTTGCGTTTTTCGTCACTTTTTGTGTCATACTGCCGCTATTAGGATTGCGCCAATCAAGGTCTTGTCAAGATAGATATTTAGGAATTTTGTTTTTCGTCACTTTTTCTGCCATGCATACTGCGGCTAAGTCGTGACTCATAAGCCAGTTGTTACTGGTGGAGAAACCCAGAGTGGCCGCGAAAACAACCGCCTAACCCAAAGTCACTGGGAACTTTCTCACATCCCATTTTGCCTATTAACCTACCAACACTCCACCAAGGATTAGTTTCTGAGATGGCGATATCTGAGACGATTAAAACGGGTCTTTCTTCCAGGGGATATCAGAAAGTTATGCTCAGCAGTATTGCGTTCCACACCCCTATCTCCGAAAACACTTTCTCTCAACCCACACTGATCGAAACCACTTATAGGCTTTGGGGACAATCTGGCCACTTGGAGGGATTAGACATTGACCCGATGTTAGAGTTCTGGGTGATAGCTAGAGTGGCTGGCATCAAAACACGTACAGAAAAACATGTGCCGGTAGAGAAGGAGTTGGTTAGGCCCTAGCCTGGCTACTAGGCTTTCCTGTGTTTTACTTTTTTATATGTATTTGTTGATTTCAGTTCGTTTTTTCCTCCGTGGGGTGAAGCAACTGTGCGGCACGCCGGGGAAACGTGTGAAAAAGGTCCTTTCATGTACATTTCGTGTTAATCTCAGCCGTTTTTTTTCACCGTGGGATAAATGGCCTGAACAAATGCGTGAAAAAATAGTCGTTTCATGTACATTTCGTGTTTATTTCACCAGTATTTTTTTCACGTGAGAGAAATGGCCTGACAAAATGCCTGAAAAAATGGTAGTTTCATGTACATTTCAGTCGTTTTTTCTTCCGTGGGAGAGATGGCCTGAAGTGGCTATGCGACATGGGGGGAGATGCGATGCTGACAGTTTTTCGCACTTTGCCTGGATTGATTGACGTGTCCTCCCCAACGGAGTCAATTCCTCGCCTCCCGGCCGCCAGTGTTAAAACAAATACACGCTAACGCAATTATGGACAGGTCTAACCTACCTACCAGGCCATATTAAGATGTCATATCTTGACGCGAGATGGCAAGGGTAGTTTACTGCCTCGTGTGACGATTGTATGAGCTAAATGGCCAAAACGTATATATGTATATATATATATATATATATATATATATATATATATATATATATATATATATATATATATATATATATATATATATATATATATATATATATATATATATATATATTATATATATATATATATATATATATATATATATATATATATATATATATATATATATATAGGTATATATATAATATATATATATATATATATATATGTATATATATATATATATATAAATATATATATATATATATATATATATATATATATATATATATATATATATATATATATATATATATATGTGTGTGTGTATGTGTGTGTGTGTGTGTGTGTGTGTGGGTGTGATTAAACGCACATTGTTTAGGTATTAATTGAAGATCCTTTATTCGCATATGAACTACCCTTTAGGATATCCCCTTATCCCCCTCACAGCATCCTGCATAAAACACATAAGAAAATGGTGTTAATTGGCCTTGAAACAACTAGCCATCCCTCACCGACCCACCTCCCAAGGAGTATACGTACATCCTATAATTCAACGTCGTGTGTGCTCAAAGTTTCTTTGACGTAACTACGTGTAATTTGATCTCTTCACTAGCAAGAACAAACTACCAACGTAGCGATCTTTGTTCATGAAACACCACTCCCATTTCATAGAAACATGTCAACGACAAATCGTATGTAAAAGCCTCCATAACTTAGATGATCGACATTCGTGCTCCATACGTATCGCAGCCCTTATCAGGTTAAACACACGGAAGCCTAGTAGCTAGGCAATGAAAGGCCTAGACTAGCTCCTAGTCTATGATTTCATTAGATTATGCTTTTCTCTGTTCTGATCTCTTATCATTTGCTTAATGTCTAAGTGTTAGTTCCTGTGGCTTGTGATAGATGGCACCATGAATGGGCACACTGGTCAGTCAGAATCATAATTCAAAAAGATATCCAAATGAACCAACGCTGGCCGCCTGGTGAGCTTATATATAACTTAATATGGGTAGACATCTTAGAATGTTATATAAACATAAGGTAAGTTATTAAAGACGTGTAATATATTTCTTGGCCTAGGACTAGGCTATGAAAGGCCTAGCGGGACGCATGAGATTAGCTAGCCTAGTCCTAGGCCAAGATTTTATAAACTCTATATATTTTACATGAAAACTTAACCAACTCTAAACTGTGTCTACCCTGGTTTAGTTCTTTAATTGCTCACCAGTTGGGACACCGTGAGATTTTCCCAGTTTCTTGATGACTGACTGACCAGTGTGACCAACCTTTGTGCCATCTATCATCAGCCACAGGTACATTAATCAAATGGTAGAGACCAGAACAGAGAGAAGCAATATTTAATGAAATCATAGACTAGGAGCTAAGACTGTTGTATATTCTGAGAAGTTTTATGTTTTTCTTTTTCTGTTACCGTTTCACCTCCATTTTGAAAATCTCCAATGCTAGTATAATTATGTTTCTATTTTTTCTGTATATTTTTGATACTACTCTCTACCTTATATGATTCATGTGTATTTGTAATTTCATAACTATGCTCATGGTCAATAAACATTACATTACATACATACTCGCCCCAATCCTGCTATACTGGTCCTATCCACTGCACTCCGCCACCATAGGTAGGCAAAACAATCTCGATCAACTCACTGGCTTAGACTAGGTCATACTCAAACTGAATCCTCTATTCACCTGGCGAGATGAATGTGAACTAATTTGGCCACTCTGGCCACCTTGACCATGTTATACCTGGTAACAGAAAAAATACATATGACAGCCTAGAAGTCTAGGCTACTCATTGGCTACCATAGCCTGCCTACCACGCCATATTTAAATGTCATTCCTTGTGGATAGATGGCACTGCGATATACTAGGAGGGTAGTTGGAAATACTACCATTACAACCCCTTGGTGTAGCAATTGTGCAAACTAAATGGCCATCAGTAGTCCATATGTAGGTGCAGGCATAGATTTATATCTAATAAAGTAAAAACACAGTGAAGCCTATTAGCTATGCTATGGCTAGCTGTGAGCACCCTAGCCTAGACTTCTAGGCTGTTATATGTATTTTCTGTTAGCACCAAATATTCTAGACGAGGTGGCCATAGTGGTGCATTTAGCTTACACTTTTCTCACCAGGATTCAGTTTGATTATAACAAAAACCTATAGAGGTCTGAGGATCAGGTGGTGCCATCTATCTACCATACCTGGTACTACACCACACTGCTAGGTCAGCACAGAAGGGAATGTCAACTTTTTATGGACTAGGAACCTAGTCTATGGGCACCCGTGTTCTGGCTGTTACCTAGCACTACCGACCCCTGTACCTCGGGTGTGATGTCCGAACCCAAGGTCGATCCCAATCAGTGCTGTGGGCTTGCCTCTCCCCCACCCTTCGCTACTCGTGATGATGATAAACATTATTACGACAAAGTAACTAAAAGATAAAGTCATCTCAACCCTTATGCTGCTGGTGGCTAATTTGGCCATTACAAAATGATGCAAAAAACCTGAGGAATGATTGAAACCCTGGCAAATTATGACATGGGTAAACATATGAGAGTACTCAGCGAGAGCTATCCAATGAGTACCAACATGACAGCGTTTAGATGGTTTTCAAATTCTTTCCATTCCTGTGCTTTAGAGGGAATAAGCCTATGTATTGTTTTTATGAGGGTTTTGCAAATGATGTGTCCAACTATACGAGAAGAGTTGATTGCACCCCCCCCCCCCCTCCCCCGATTATCTTACCCCCTAAAAGAGAAAGGAATCACTGGTTGGATGTTCAGTAGTTCATTTCATGCAGGGCCAGAGGCGGGGCACACAACACTGGTGGCACCACCAGAATTGCAATTCTAGATTATCGGAAAGATGTTTCGGGTGATGCCTTATCTTTTATAAGGCTCTCCTGTGTATTCCCTTTGTTTCGGACCAGATAAGTCGCTGACCACCTTTACTCCAACCCTTTCATCTGTGAAGGAATGATAGATTTGACTGAAGATCGAGAGCGAATTAACTAATAGCTTACTAAGTGCTATATGGCATATCAACCCATACTGTAGCTATGTATATATATTTATATATATATATATATATATATATATATATATATATATATATATATATATATATATATATATATATATATATATATATATATATATGTATATATATATATATATTTATTTATATATATATATATATATATATATATATATATATATATATATATATATATATATATATATATATATATACATGTGTGTGTGTGTGTGTGTGTTTGTGTATGTATGTATGTGTGTATTTCTGTATATGTATGTATGTATGTAGTTATGTATGTATGTACTTATGCATACATGCATACATATATACATACATACATACATACATACACGCATGTATATATATATATATATCAGGGAATTAGTAGTAATTACCCTATTAATAAGATATACTTACCTGTTCATATCATGAAGCTTGCTTCGCCAATCGCTCCCTGACAATCGCCAAAAGTTTTAATTCCCCGTGATGTCCGTAGATGGCGCCTCCGCATGGCCTCCAATCACGTGACGTCGCCATCTTGTTTAACCCTCTAAATGTCAGCGCTCGATCGGGAACACGGAACGATAGGGGTCGGATGGGTGGGGATATGAACAGGTAAGTATATCTTATTAATAGGGTAATTACTACTAATTCCCTGATTAATTATGATATACATTACCTGTTCATATCATGAAGCAGTGTACCACCGTCAAACAAAAGCTGTGGTATCGTTTCAAGGTTTAAAGGTGCCTGCCGTGGAAAGGACCGCATTGCCAAATTTACCCTTTTGATTAGGAAGATCTTTGAGGTAAAACTTAGCAAAGGTTACAGGGGTGCTCCAGGCTGCTGCATTCATGATTTCCGGAATGGACACCCCGGCTGCTCTAGCCCAGGATGCCGCTACTCCTCTAGTGTCATGGGCTCTAATGTTCATAGCTAGACGCTCTTCCAAGGGAAGGTCGCGATATGTACCAGCTATGGCTTCTTTAACCCACCCAGCAATAGTCAGTTTTGCTGCTTTTGAGTGGGGCTCCTTTGAGGAGATAAAGAGAGCCTTCTCTTGGCCTCTAATGGTCTTAGTTTTATCTAAGTACCATTTGAGGGCCCTGATCGGACAATGTAACTTGTCGTCAGGAGAATGGTCTGATAGGGCTGCTATAAAGACCGGTTCAGGTGTAAAGTGTGCAGATTGGTTCTTGTCAAGTATGAGGGAAGACAAGAACGTAAATCCACCTGATTCTTTACGCAGGTATGCTGGGTCCATGCGACATGCATGGATCCAGCCGCCTCTACGTCCAGACGCCAGTTGTATGAGAAAGGCTGTCTTGACTGAGAGATTTCGCAAAGAGGCTCTAGCCATAGGTTCGAAAGGGGCCTGCGATAGGTGCCCTAGGACTTTGGGTAGATCCCAAACTGGCTTTAACTGTCTGGTTGTGGCTTTGGAATTGAAAATTCCCTTCATGACAGATTGGAGGACTGGATGATTGGATACAGTCACTCCCTCAGAAAAACCAGTATGGATAGCCCCTATGGCTGTCCTATACCCCACGATGGTGTTGTATGAAAATGAATGACCCGGCTCAGTCATTTTTGCTAAGTCTGACAAGAACTCCGCTATTTGCTGCACAGGGGCAGAATTGGGGTCCAGACTTCTAGTAGCGCACCATCGGGAATAATGGGCGAGACGGGAATCGTAAACCCTATAGGTTGAGGGTCGTTTACCACAGGAGGCGAGTTTAGCAACTGCCTCAGAAAACCCTTGTGCCCGGTAGGACTGGCGGAGATTTTCCACGCAACCAATCGGAGCTTGCTGGGCTCTGGGTACAATTCCCCCGTCTCGGAGTTCTTCAGGAGGTTCCACTTGTCTGGCAACCTCCTGGGGAAGTCCACTAACATCTGGGTTAGTGGGTGGAACCAAATTTGGCTCGGCCAAAATGGGGCCACTAGGATCACCTCCGCTGTTGGGTGGAGTCTGATCTTCCTGAGCACTCTGGGGAGCAGTGCTATGGGGGGGTATGCATACCCGTACAGAGCGTCCCAATTCTGAGTCAGGGCATTGACCCCGCTCGATTCTGGTTCCCTGTATAGGGAGTAGAACATCGGTAGTTTCCTGTTCTTCTGTGTTGCGAACAGGTCTACCATGGGAGTCCCCCAGATTGAGAACAGGGCTCTGAGCGTCGGAGGGTGTAGGGACCACTCCGTCGGGCAGTACCTCCCCCTGGACAGTGCGTCCGCTAGGACGTTGCGTGTCCCTTGAAGATGGACTGCTACTGGTACAATGGCCAGTTGGTCGCACCACTCCCACATGTCCAGGGCCAGGCGGCATAGGGTTAGGGAGTGTGTCCCGCCCTGCCTGTTGATGTAAGAGACCGTGGTGGAGTTGTCTGATAGGACGTCCACTACTTGGTTTCGAACCTGGTCCTGAAAATGTTTCAGAGTTAGCCACACTGCCTGGAGTTCCAGCCAGTTGATGTGCTTGCTCTTCCATTGGTCGGGCCAGACGCCAGAAGCCGTCTGGTCGCCCAGGTGACCGCCCCATCCGTAGGATGAAGCATCGGTCACTATTGTCAGTGCCGGGTCTGGAGTTGAGAAAGGAACTCCTAAAGTCAAGTTGGTGGGGTCTAGCCACCACTCGAGCTGGAACCGGGCATTTTGGGTCAGGCGTATCCGGGTTGTGTCCGGCATGTCCTGGGACCATTGGTTCTGGACAAAGAACTGGAGCGGACGGATGTGTTGTCTGGCTTTTGGGACCAGATACATCATGCTCGCCAGATGTCCGAACAAAGATCTCCACAGACGGGCTGTGGACGATCCTTCTTTCATGACCCGTCCTATCAGACGACGGAGCCGGTCTATGCGGTCTCCGGACGGACGGGCCAGGGCCCTGACTAGGTCCAGGCTGGAGCCTAGGAAGGACGGGAACTGGGTCGGGACCCAGTCCGATTTCTCCTCGTTTATGAGGAACCCGATTTCCTGGACGCAAGTGCGGACCAGGTATCGGTATTGTAGGGTTAGGTCGTATGACCCGCCTACTACGAGCCAATCGTCCAGATATTGGAACAGATTGACTCCGCATGTCTTGAGGTAAGCGCCCACGGCCCGTACCAGACGTGTGAACGTTCTTGGGGCCGTAGAAAGGCCGAACGGCAAGACTTGGAACTCGTAGACGGTACCGTCGTACGCGAACCTCAGATATTTCCTGTCGCGAGGATCTATCGCGACATGGAAGTAGGCGTCCTCTAAGTCTAGAGAGACGGCCCACATGTCCTGTCCCGAGCCCAGCGTATTTGCTGACTGGGATAGGCGGATATCCTCTCCTAGTGAAACTAGGACGGACTGAAGGGTATCCATTTTGAACGACGGGGGTTTTACCGCGACGTTTAATTCCTTCAGGTTTAAAATGGGTCTCCAACCTCCTGATCTCTTCTCCACTAAAAAGAGGGAAGAGTAGAAGCCGGGCCCGTCCAGCAGAGGGTCGACGATCTTCACAGCTCGTTTTTCGAGCATTTTCCGGAGGCCCGTCTCCATGGCGAGACGGTGGCTCTCCTTTGCCGGGATCCTGGTCCACATCGGAGACCGGGTCAGACGGCACGGGCCCGTGAATTCGATGCGGTAACCCGTTTTGATCGTCTGGAGCACCCACACGTCGGACGTGAGGCGCTCCCACTCCGGCCCGAAGGCCTGGAGCCGTCCCCCCTACTGGTTTGGGTATCTCATTTCTGAGATGCCCCTCCCCGGCCCCCCGCCGCGCCCCCGCGACGAGGAACCACCAGCACCTCCCCCCCCCCTTCCTCCCCTCCTGCTATAGGAGGACTCCTTTTTAGGCGGGTGGCCTTGAGGAGGAGGATCACGGCGGCCGGCGCCATGATCAGAGGTTGTGGGAGTCTTGGCCTGGCCCGAAGACGAACGCTTCCGTCCCTGCGGCTTCTTCGGGATGCGGTATCCCGAAGTAGAAGCCACCTGTGCAGGCAGCAGTCCCTGGCTCAAGCGCTGGGCTTGGAAAGCGACCTCCTGGGTGTCGGTGGTGGCTTTCACTGTCTCGGAGAACTTGCCCGCGAAGACAAGGTCCGAGTTCAGCGGCAGCGCCAGGAGATCTTTCCGGTTGTACACCGGGAAGCCAGGCCGTCCGGAGGCGGGGACGACGGACTGGAGCAATCGCGCACGATTGTCCAGCCGGACCTCTGCCTGCATGTGCAGGGCGATCCGGTTGATCGATGCTGTGAGGAATGCTGAGCACTCCATAGCATCCCGGACCGCTTCGGGGGGGAAATCCCCAGACGGAGGAGGAAGATTTCCAAGCGGGTCATCGCGGAGAGCCCGATGGATCGCTTCCTGCTCCAGGAACGCATGGTGCAGGAAGGCCTGCACCTGCACCTGGAAGGCAGAGAGACGAGCAAGACTGGTCGTCCTCTCCTCCACCCTTTTACACAGCTTATCGGCCGCAGCCAGATGGGGTTGTGCATTGCCGAAGGGTTTTTTGGGGATTAAAGTCGGGATTAATCCACGACTTTATGTACGCGATCGCGTCCGGGTCGATTTTCTGGGGAGTGAGACACTCCCTTTCATCTCGAGCCGACATGGGGAACTTCTTCGCGAACGTAGAAGCTCCCAGGGCCGTCGTTGAGCCTCCAAGGATATCCTTTGCGTCTCTACTGGCAATAGAGACGGTTATAGGGTCCATGGGGACTACAACGTATGGCTTGGCCACGAACTCAGGAACGTCCGCGAACAGGGAACGGGTTTGAGCCGGCCTGTTCGTAGACTCCGGGACTTTGTCCGTCTCTTCGGTCTTTAAACCGAGAGCTTGGACGATCTGTCTCCGGGTTTCCTGAATTCGCGCCGGGACGCGAAACTTGAACTTTTCCCCTGCCCAAGTGGCCCGCCACGCGTTAACGTCGCCCGGAAGGTCGTCCGGGTCGCCCAACGACACTGTGTCCAATGCTGGCTGCACTGGTACAGGTCTAGGGGGTGGGGTAGGAGCGGGGATCGGTTCCTCCACCTGCATCTCGATGTCCCTGTCCAAGAGACCATCGTCCTGGGCATGCACCTCAAGCCCCGAATGCTCGGAGAGCACCTCCTCATCGTCGGTTGCCTGTGGTTGGGCAGACCGACTGGGTGACCTCGGTAAGGTCCCATGATGAGGAGGGGTGAGCATCCGGGTGATGCTTGGGGGTGCTACCAGCGGGGCTGCACGCAGAAGCATGACAGCCCGCTCTTCCTCAGGGGTGAGCCCCTTCGGAAGCTGGGCTACTGCGGCTGGCGCGGGTGCCGTCGCCGCAGCTGGTCCTTGGCCGGGATAAGGAAAAGGAGGCAGGCCAGTCTTTGCAGCCGAAAACCTGCTAAAGGTTTGCTGCAGCAACTGCTCCAGCAACGCACCATCAGCGGGGAGACCCGACCCTGATGGGCGTGCTGGCGTCGCAGAGACGGAGGCCGTAGGCCGACGCTCGCCACTTCTTGACCTCCGTGAACGGTGTCTAGAGTGGTGACGGTGCCGGGAGTGGTGACGGTACCGAGGCGACGGAGACCTATGTCTACGTCCTCTGTCTGGCGACGTCCCGGGGGACGAGCCGGGAGAAGAGGACTCAGAAGAAGACGGGGAAGAATACTTCCTCTTTTTCTTCTTATGCGTACGGGACGGACGGGATGTCCGGCGTACGTCCTTCTTCTTCCCGTGCGGGGCCTCAGCCCCGGACGGGTCCGGGCTGTCCAGCACAATAGGAGACGGGACCGGGGGTACCGGCTCCCGGGCCTTTGCCGGGGACTGGGAACGGGTTTTCCCGGACATAGCCCGGTAATCCCGCTTCTTTTGAAGCTGGAGATCTTTGGCCTTGAAGGCCTTCCAGATCTCCGCCGACCAGTCACTGCACACCGCACAGACGGCGCCTGAGGGTGTGCAGACGAGATGCGTCCCGCATAGACGATGGTGCGTCCAAGGCTCGTCGGCCTTGAACGTCATCGCCCACCGGGAGCAACTCGGTCCAGTGCACCGGGTCCCCGAAGAGGCCCGTGCTGCTGGCTTCGTAACCCCGTCTGACTCGCCGTCCGAAGAGCGGTCTCGAGCCGGAGAGGGATTACGGGACTGAGACGAACCTTCCTGAGAAGAATCCGCCATCTTGGATTACACAAGTGTAAACAAGAAACACAAAAACGATAATAAATCGGAAATAAGACAAATAGAAGGGGTACAAAGTATACCCCTAGACTGCTTAAGATACTCAAATCCTAATAATTGCGGCGTAAATGCTTGATGCGGCACGAAAACGGAGAAACGGCAGGAAAACCGGGACCACGATCACATGCGTGCTATCGGGAGCGCTGACAATCGCAAGAGGGTTAAACAAGATGGCGACGTCACGTGATTGGAGGCCATGCGGAGGCGCCATCTACGGACATCACGGGGAATTAAAACTTTTGGCGATTGTCAGGGAGCGATTGGCGAAGCAAGCTTCATGATATGAACAGGTAATGTATATCATAATTAATATATATATATATATATATATATATATATATATATATATATATATATATATATATATATATATATATATATATATATATATATATATATATACATGAAATATGTCTGCATACCAGTATGTATACATGTATTCAAGTGTGTTCTTTATGGGTGCACGCACTTAAGTACGTTTCTGTTTGCTTTAGTGGGGTGGAAAGAACTTATACTTTCTAGTTTAAACCGAATATGCCTGTAGCGCCTATATAGCTACACGTCATTGGGGTGGATATTGCCAAAACATATTTTGGAAATTATTTTGAGTAGAAATCTCAATCAGAACACAAGCCATAACTCTCCTGAAAATAATATACTTTCTTAAATGAAGGGAAAATCAGTGTTTAAGGTAGTTTAACTATATTGAGGTAAATATAAAAATATAGATTATATTTGTTTTTGATTTCTTTTGATCGATTACGAAACGACGATTTTGGTCTTAGGTATTCAATCGAAGGTTCTTTACTTATGAAATATCTGAATAAATTTGCATAATTAGAGTGGTGTGAGCTGTCAACTGACGCATGAGTTACTATCCCCAGATACCGTGTCGGTACTGCCTCATTTATACCCACTAAGTTTGCAAATTACATACATTTCTTAAAACATATTTCCATAAAATTGCAATACCTGTATGGACGTTTAGATACACGCGACGAGTCATTTGTAACAAAGGAGAGGTGTGTGCAACGTTTCATTTAAACTAGCTAAGATAATGCATTTATTTTAGTTTACCCATGAACCTGGACTGATTATGTATGATTATACAGTCACAGAACTACGACCTAATACTATTGGTGATACCGAAGGCCCATCACACGCACACACAAACGTACGTATGCACGTATGCACGGTTGTGTGTTTGTGTTTACGTGTATGAGTGTATACATGTCTGTGCGTCAATGTATGTATGTATGTATGTATGTATGTATGTATGTATGTATGTATGTATGTATGTATGTATGTATGTATGTATGTATGCATGCATGCATGCATGTATGTATGTATGTATGTATGTATGTTTGTGTGTGCATGTATGTAAGTTTGTATGTACGTATGTATATATTTAAGTAGGTATTTATGTATGCATGATATACGTAGGTAGGTAGGTAAATAGGTATGCATGCATGCATATATGTGTGTACATATGAACGTATGTATGTCTATCTGTATGTATGTGTGTGTGATCGCAACACCCTGGCAAGAAGATCATTTAAAGGAGAAACTATGAATCATCACCTAACCAGCTACTCATTGAGATAGTTAGCGTAGTCATACTTTATTCCTATAAGTTATAGTTAAAAGTGCCTTAAAGAAACAGCCAATGATTTACATGGGCAGCCCCCAGGCATGAAAGGGTTAAGTAAATGAATTAGGCTGGAACAACTATCACTATCGATCTCATGTCGTACATAAAGCTTGCTTAAGATATCACTCCCGTCACTCTCGTGTCGTGTGGTGATAGTTTCCACCAGTTCCAACCAATATCCAGGAGCTGAGTATGAAATGCACAATCATCTCAAATAGTTCTCCTTAAATTAAAGGACACATATTTGCTTAAATAACTCTTTAACCCATAAATTTAAATTAATCAAGCTAGCCAGCTGTTTGCACTAACTATTTGTTACCCGTTATATTTATGGGCGTTATATATATATATATATATATATATATATATATATAGTATATATATATATATATATATATATATATATATATATATATATTATATATATATATATCATATATATATATATATATTGTTTATATACTATATATATATTTATATATATAATATATATATAGTATATATATATAGCTATATATATATTATATACTATATATATATATTATAATATATATATATATATATATATATATATATATACAATATATAAACATACAATACAATACGGTGCAACTCTTTGCCTTCTATACCCAGAATATAGAAGTTGTGAGACCACTTAATCTGGTAACAGACATGGTCAAACAAAAATTACATTTATTTCATTTTGACGAAAACGGATAACCATTTTAAAAAACTGTGCACCACTTTCCAGGTACGGCAAAGTAAAAATCTGCCTCTGAAACCAAAATGAATACCATCTCCTATATGGTTCATTTACTCCCTCCCCTTTTTGTGTACGAAAGGGTTAAATTGTACTGTTAAAGCCAGCGAATTGCTATTAAAGGTAAATACCCTCTGTATCGGGTATCAGTGGGTTTTGCGTCTGGTTGATTCATACTGCCTAACCAGAAACCACCCCCTTTTTCTACATTCCTATGTGTTTAGAAACTCCGTGGTTTCATTTAGTAAGGGGAAACCCATCCATATATGCATCCTCTTAAAGACCTCGCCTTTAAACCCACAACAGCCAAGCTATTGGCGCGACCACTGCAACGACCCTTTAAGAGTGGTTCCTTGGATATATAATTGACAGTCAACTTTACATATGAATAGTCGCCCATATTAAAACCCCTTCCCTGAGTGCTGTCTGACAGACGTGATGTCTAGGGTTTAGTTTGAAGTGAGATCAAGACTTGGGTATTTCTACCCTTCCAGTGTGAAGTTCGGTAGGGTGTTCGGTAGGGTGTTTTGTCCGGCTGGAGAGCGAGAGGGCACAGTTGTTGCCATGGCAGGGTATAGACGAAGAAAGGGTGCGATCAGGCATGGTAAGGGTCGCCCACCATTTCAGCACCCTTGCCTTCGCTGGACAAGTATGTCAGCATCTTAAAGGGTTTGGGTTGGGTATGTGGGTACGCGGTAGGAAGGGTCGTTAGGGCGTACCCAGACGTCCCGTGGAGCGTTGGCCATCACATGGACAGACTCAGAATCTAATTAACCCACATCTAGAAGTGTCGTCTGTATCTATGATACTTTTGGCAATAACTTGAAAATTACGTATGATTTTACAAAATATTTGGAAGAGTGTTGTTGTTGTTGTTGTTTTCCTGATCAACATTTCTCCTCCAAATATTTCCCTACCGTTGCGTTAGATTTCACAAAGCAGAAGTAGGATTTGATCAAACCTGCCAGACTGATTTTGGCTGCTGTGAGCATTGACAAGTTAAGTAGGGGTTCGTATTAGAATAGGATATTCCATGTTTTCTAAGAAATTCCTAAATTTCGAATATGAAATTGCCAGGGTCCACTTACTGAGGGAATCCTAGAACCCAAATATATATATATTTATATATATATATATATATATATAGTCTATATATATATATATATAGTATACTATATATATATATATATATTATATATATATATATATATATATATATATATATATATGCTTTTTTAGATTTAATCCATGGAAGGTATCGTCTGCTACTCTCATAGTTTCGAAATTAACTTTAGTACACACGCTATATGAAGGAAGAGTTGCTGTTTGACTTCTGGTTAAGATTTCTCCTTCAAATGTTTTCTAAAGAATGCTTTTGTTAGAAAAATATTATCAAAATCTCCAGACAAAACTGTCGATCTGAATATGAATTATTCATTTATAGCCATTTAAATAAGAGCAACATCTTGCCATGTCTAAGTTTACTGCGGGAAGGCAGATATCGAGAGAGAGCCGAAGTTTTCTTATCGAAGCAGACGAAAACCCCGTCCGTCGTCTGCCCAACTGATCAGTCCCACTGAAATTCAATTATTTCTCAGCTATTTAATGGTTGGTCTCCATGGCAACACAGGTCGCTAAAGGACGACAGAACTGGCTGTTGTCCCCAGATAGACCAGCCGTCCTCACTTTACTCGGTCCGTGTTTCTACTCCTCTATATAGACATCTTACATCTACACCAAGCACAAAAGTAAACGACACAAATAACGAGGAAGATTTTTTTAACTTTAATTAGGAATGCAATTTATATTTATAACATGATTATAATAGAAATACAGAGAAACTTCATAGAGTGAACACCTCAAAGTTGTGATCACCCTCTGTAATGAACACATTTGTGGTTTCACTAGTGTGTAGCTCATTGTGGTAAACATCTGAGATGTGAAAACCTATAATCAGAACACTTTTGATCAGGTCTCTAAATGTTCACATCTCGGCTTTGTCTGTTAAACAGTGAGAATTACTATTTGCATTTGAAGTATACTATTTAAGACGAGATATATGATTCAATAGGCTAAAATGTAAAAAAACTATGGTTATCGTCGAAGCAAACCAATAGCTACTTTTAATTTTTTCCATATGACCTTTTCACCTTAATTTAAAAAATAATTGTATATGTTTATATATATATATATATCTATATATACTATATATAATATATGTATATCTATATATATATATATATATACTATATCTATATATATATATACT
>OZ012698.1:22255172-22287672 GCA_963942565.1 Maea johnstoni | reverse complement strand
ACTACTACTACTACTACTACAGTTCAACAACACTACAGCACAGGCGCGGGCACACACACACACACAATTACCAAGGTGGATTTCAACTATTTGCGCTCATCAATGTGCACACAACTGCAATCGACAGCATTCCACGTCGTGTACATTGCATTGCAACGATCATGATGGAAATCGACACTGGGCTGGTATGTGAAGTTTCCTAGTGGGGCAGATCGTCTGCAGTGGACGATATACCCACTCTGGCAGGCTTTGCTCCCGCGGTTTGCCAAGGTAGACGGGGTGAAATGGCTTAGTTTACCAATCAGGCGCGGGTGGGGCGAAAACCACACCGACGACACGAACAGATAGCTGGGAAAAACGGAATTTTATCTGACTGGTGCCCCGGGGCTATCGACAGGTTGAGCCCGTAATGAGGACCTTTGGTATTTCTTAAAGGCGGTCGGCGCGCAAGGGTTAATAATGAAACTACGCCGAGTGCGATGAGTCGGAATGGTGGTCCCGTGACGTCTACTCGCAGCAGACGACGAAAAGTGATCAACAAAATCACTTTCATCAAATAACTATCAAAGCAAGAATTACTCTACCCATTTTACTGTCCGAAATCATATTTGGAAAGTTTATGAGTATACCTTTTTGAAAATTTCAACGAATATTTGGGGATATGAAGTTTTTGGTTTTTGAGTGTACATTATGTCGTCTGCTTCTAGTATATTGATACTAATACGGACGCCCGGGAGCGTTATTTGCCGAGCTGTCGATTGCACGTGAGGAGGTGGCGGCTGGCGGCGAAATAGGCCTGTTTTGCTCTATTTGCCTAACTCCGTGACTCAGCAATTGGTTCACTCAAGCCCGCGCAACATGTGCTACCCGATGACGTCACCATACGCCAAACGGCGCCGACACCCGGGAAAATCGAAATTATTGATTTGCTTGTCTAATTTGTGTATCAGAAGTTGTTTTCTCATTAAAATGCCATCCAGCGCGGTTATTTTTCTCGCCGACGTGTTTTTATGCTGGCTTTGTTGCCGGAGCTCGGAAAGCGATGGGACGTTCTACCGGCGTGGCCTCCACCAGTATAAGCCATCTGACTACGGCAGTAAACTACAAACATAGGACCATTCCCCCTACGTCCAACCAAACTCGACCTACCTGTTACGGCAAAATCGCACGAAAACGATTGCTTGAAAAAAATTGCAATTATTGTCGAACATAACATGATGTTTTTCTGTACGAAGTGACATAGTCTGTCAGCTTGAAAGGACTTCTGAGAATCGAGCTTAAATAACATGCGTTTCTACAATTATATGTTATTTCTGCCCTGGGCAGCTGTTCTGTTACCTTTCCTAGTTAAAACTACAGCGCCACCTTGCGGACTGTATTGGAACTATAGGTACAGATATTATGGCAAGGGAATGGGATAGAAATTGCCTCAGATAAATGCGAAATCCTCTATCTTTTTTCTTTGTTTGTTTTATTCATTCCTGAAGTTTCCAAACATATTGATAACTCGGAAAATATTCTAACAGGCAAAAAATATTCTTTAATCATAGTTTAACTCTTATTCTCTCTCTCTCTCTCTCTCTCTCTCTCTCTCTCTCTCTCTCTCTCTCTCTCTCTCTCTCTCTCTCTCTTCTTTAATCATATCTAACTTATTCCATCTTTCTCACTCCATCCAACTCTCTCTCTCTCTCTCTCTCTCTCTCTCTCTCTCTCTCTCTCTCTCTCTCTCTCCCACAATCTGGGGTGTACTTGGCGTCCCCTACACTTCTGACAAGCCCCGGTTCCCAGCGCAAACTGGCACAATAAATAATGCCAGATCTGGCACGAGTCTGACATCCCCGCACTATGCTTAAAACATGCGCTAATTTCTCCGCTATCCGCCAAGAATAAAAATCCATTTGCGAAGCGGTGCGTACCGGCGTAACGGCGCATGAAATTCCATTTTGACAATGTCCATTGATTTAATATCGAAATATTGTATTAAATTTCTTTCGGGATAGGTATGTAATGGACAGATGCAGATTCTGCTGCTAAGTAAAAGAGGAGAAGGAGGATGACGATTGTCACGTGACATTTGGCGACAGGTCATGGAGGAACTGCTGAGTTAACCCGTCCATTGCTAAGGCTACTTTCGAAGCTCAAGGGTGCAAAGATATTGTAAAACCATCCAAACCCTGTCATGTCGGTACAAATTAGATAGCTCTCACCGAGAACTCTCAAATGAGTACCCATATGCAAGGGTTTCAGTCATTTTCATCTTTGTTGGGTCATTTTGCAGTGGCAAAACTAGTCACCAGTTACTCGGTAACAATGCATTTTGACGTTCAGTTCCCTTAATAGTAACTTTTGTTACCTGTTTACGTTCCACATTGAGATAATTGTGTTTGTATTATATTTTCACTTTGTAAACCAAGTGGTCAATGAACTGTACAATAGGTCCAGACATATACAAGGACCCGTTTCTGTAAGAATATTTTAGCAGGAAATTTACACAGTAAAGACATCTTTCTTTTGGAATGAAACATTTCTAAGGATTGATAACATCTCTTTTCTTACAGAAAGTGTACTTACGGAACGAGATGTAGTCTATATTTGTCTTTTAGTATATGTTGTGACATAAATTCTAAATGAAACATAATGGAGTTATCTTATTGCTTAGACGAGTATGTCACATCATGTGGACCTGAATTGGAACACCTGTAGCGCTGACTGTTAATAGGTAGTATGTATTTGTGACTTGTGACTGTTGACTTGTGGATATATATATATATATATATATATATATATATATAAATATATATATATATATATATATATATATATATATATATATATATATATATATATATATATATATATATATATATATATAAATATATATATATATATATATATATATATATATATATATATATATATATACATACATACAATATATGTGTATGTATGTATGTATGTATGTATGTATGTATGTATGTATGTATGTATGTATGTATGTATGTATGTATGTATGTATGCATGCATGCATGCATGCATGCATGCATGCATGTATGTATGTATGTATGTATGTATGTATGTATGTATGTATGCATGGGTAGTGAATATATTCTGTAGGGACTCACGTAGGATCATGCACGTATGGAGGCCTTCACATACGAGTTGGCGTTGACAGGTCTCTATGACATAGGAAATGTGTGTGAAGAACTAGTGAAAAGACTAAATTAGTTGCGTCATAGAAACTTTTAGCACACACGTGGTTGAACTATAGGATATAAGTATAGATCCCTTGGGAGGTGGGTGGGTGGGTGTGTGAGAGATGGCGAGGTGTTGCAAGGCCAAGCAACACCTATAATACATAATATGCATACAGGATGCAGTGAGGAGGTCCAAGGATATGGCAATATATATATATATATATATATATATATATATATATATATATATATATATATATATATATATATATATATATATATATATATATATATATATATATACATATATATATATATATATATATATATATATGTGTGTATGTATATATATATATATATATATATATATATATATATATATATATATATATATATATATATATATATATATATAATATATATATATATATATATATATATATATATATATATGTATATATGTATATATATATATGCATGCATATATAGAAAGATATATATATAGAGAGAGATATAAGGAGGATTTTGCAGCAAATGTAAGCCTGTCTGTGTAAGGCAGGGAAGAGGGAACAGTAGTTGTCAATATCGGGGTTAATTCATTCGACAGGTCAAAGATGGTGAGCAGGTTGACACATTGTTCTTTTGAGACGCACTCCACTCCCCTCTCCCCATCCCCAGCGAAACGTTGCATACATTCATAAGGTGTTAGATGCCTATTGGCAGGAGCTACTTGGGGGCTCTAATGATTCCACGCAGTAGAATAGCGCTGATTTCCATACGAATCGCCGAGAAAATTGAATTATCCTGCGCCGGCCGAGTGCTCCCCGAGGATGGACCTGTTACACCAAACTATCATCGGGAATGGGACTTTGATTGCGGGTAGACTAAGCCAGGAATCGCTAAGTGATTTCACCACTAAGGACGCCGACTCAGAAACCCCCGAAGTTCCTCGGCTAATATGCCCAAACGCGCGAGATATGTGAAAGGGTGCGCGGGTATATTAGCATACCCTTTTACTAGGGTTTCTTTGGAGCCCGCGCCTCGCACCCACAAAGGTGATGCGCGGACGATTATCGGGTGGTCTCGCTCGCAGTTATCGGTCGGCGAGGTGTGAGGTACGGGGAGAGAGAAGAAAAAGCGCTGCCCCCACTTACAAAACAGAGGCAATTAAACCACACATCAAAACCCTACCCCCGGGCGAAATGCCATCATCAGCCATTAGGGAGGCACGATCAGAGAAACGCATTTAGAAACAATTATTGAAACATCCGAACAATACCCACACACTTACAACAAAACCCTGAAAACCCTACGCAAGGGTCAACAGGTGCAATATTCTCACATGTTATAAACTGTATATATGTATATGTATGATATGTAGTGTTGGTTTTTATGCAACTTAATCGTTTCACACTTCGTCTTATTGCTGTATTGTGAATATTGTTTTTTTGTTAAATTGATTCGAATGGTTTTAAAGGAGGGGTATATTCAAATCAGTCACATCTAATTCAATTCCGGCGTGTACTGATAATGAGGGGGTTATAAAGTCTGCGTAAATGAACTACTGACTGAATATAAAGTAAGCTGCTGGTAAATTGCGGAATTTGTAAAAGGTACGCTGTCCCCGATCTGCAAATCAGAGGAATATCTCATGATGAGTCTGACTTTTGGAATTTGAATCTAATCTGATAACTTTGAGGAAGTCCATACTCAAGGGGTAACCACTCCATCTATGTATATATATATATATATATATATATATATATATATATATATATATATATATATATATATATATATATATATATATATATATATATATATATATATATATATATATAAATATATATATATATATATATATATATATATATATATATATATATATATATATATATATATATATATGTGTGTGTGTGTGTGTATGTATGTATGTATGTATGTATGTATGTATGTATGTATGTAAGTGTGTGTGTGTACAAATGTTGCCTGAATAGTTGTCAAGTTCATCACTAACACCACGCCCAGCGTATGTATGTTTATCGACTGTAATGACTCTCATGAAATCATACAATACAGCATGCAAATAAAGGAAATGTTAATACAATACGATATAACTGGAAACTTATAACTGCCAAATTATTACATACATACATGTTTTAAACTGAAATATTAAACTTCCATCAAGGAACTGTTATGCATTTTACCTGTGCAATTCAAGCAGTCAATTATAGCATGATGCTTAGTTTCATATTGCTTAAATGTTCACATTAGGAGGTGTTCACAACTACATGGTGTTCGCAATGAGAGGTGTCACATTAAACCTTTAAGAGTGTGAGGCTGTAGTGCAGCCTCTGGGCCAGGCGGTCTACCGCAATGTTTGCTGACTGCCCACTGTATCAACCTTGATCATGCTCTGGAGTTGGAGAACCTCATTTTGGAATCTGGGTAAGTTATCGGCGATTTAAAGATAGTCGGTGGCTTTCACTATACTTTCAGGTTTCATCCGCCATGAAGTACTGACGGTATTATTTGTACAATGCTTCTGATCTGATGTTATGTGTATACCTATAGCTCATGCGGAGCAATGAGTTTTCCACGGAATGAATGATTTTGCAAGCAATAAGTACAGCCAGTAAACATACTACTACTTTTGAAGCTGTTAGTAGCAGTTAGGTGTAATTCCATGTGTTTCATGTCACCAGTAATGAGTCCATGTATGAAATCATAGGAACTCGTATCTGTATTGAATCTATGATGAGACCATACACGACAGAACTAGTAAATTTGATATCAGGTGTATATACGTATAGCCATGTGGCTTTGTTATGGTGCTCAACTAGAAGCCAGTTGATCCAAGAAATACCATGTATACGAAACCAATGGTTTATTCAATGGGGAATATACAGTACTTTCTAGACGTGTGTAAATGCAGAAAAAGGCACTTATTGATGTCAAATATAAACAGGATGATACTGTTAACCTTTGTCTGTGCCCGAAATATCAATAACAAATGTCTACCAGGAAGGAGAATTGCTGTATCAATATATATATATATATATATATATATATATATATATATATATATATATATATATATATATATATATATATATATATATATATATATATATATATATATATATATAACAAGAGGGAAAGGGCTGATTTGAAAAGAAACGGATGATACATAGTCTGTTTTGCATTTTTGTGGGGAAACTGTATTTGGATATAACTAAAAACTACGATTTCAAATACATCATTGTTGTCATTGGTAAGGGATGAACATCAAATCAACACATCTGCGAAAACCCACACCTTATGAGTACAATTCGACACGAATCTCAAAATAGACAATTGCAATTGCACATTTGGAGATCTGCAGATCTTACCCTGATTGCATTTATACTTAATTGGAACCCCTAATGGTACGTTCTTATCTTAGCTAATCGGCTTACGTACTGAATTAAAACAACAAAACGTCACTTCTAAGAGTTGATTTAGCTTCGTTTCTTTTCTAATTAGCATTTTTTTCCTCGCGTAAAGAAAAACAATCGTGGAAATTAATTGGGTGTCATTTGATTTGTATGTTTCATGATCGATTCAGGAATGTGCTAATAATTTCGCATACTTTCCACGTGAATGAATGGGTGTAAATTACACAAGTGTCTATTTCACCACTTGGTATCTTCCGAATAAAACCCAACTCGCGTTTTTATTTGTAGAATATTACGTCGAGGTGTCGCGAACAATGCTTTGCCCGAAACGCGGTTTGCTTTTATCAGTAAATGTACGTATCAATTTCCTTTGCCATTGAATTCGCCTGGTTTGATCAGAGTAGACCGGCCCGCCAGGCTGCAGGGGAGGGGGGTTGTCTTAAAAGTGTTTTCCTAACCAATTAAATAAAGCTCTAGAAACATAACTAGCCGCGGTTGAATTCACATGGAAAAAATAAATGTGCAGTTAGCGGTAGATCAAAACCTATGACATAGGCATGGCGTGTCGGGGGTGAACTTGGTACGACTCACTTAGAGGGTTAATTTTCGAAGTGTCTCCTTAAGCTGGAATTTAAGCTATCCTACTCGAGTCATAATCTCGTTTCATAAAATGTCTCTTTGGTGCGGTTCTTGGAGATCCAACTTTCCAGAGTTGTTCACCTTTCCTACTTGTTTTACAATTCTCCCCTTTAGCTTTGCAGTGGTCTAAAAGGGTATGGGCTATTTTGATGGTAGCTACCTGAGGAAATAATCTTTTTTAAAAAGCTCAATGGAAAAAAATGTTAGATGTTACACCTCCAATATCTATCTGCCATGTAGTTGGTAAGATTATATGACAGGTCAAGGATATCGCATTAGTATCAGAGTATACAAACATACATACATACATACGTGTCAAGGTATGTATGTATGTCTCTATTATCTCTATTCAAAACTGCCTAACCGATCACCATATGTATAGGTTGAAACGTCATGCGTATGTCTTGATATTGTTGACGTACGACTTGTCAGGAATTTATTGCACACTTATTTTCGAGTTAAAAGTATATGTATACGTAAACTTGTATAAGACGATAGGCTCTATACAAAGCTTTAACTGCACACTTATGTTCACTCTCTCAAGCTGTAAATAATATGTGTATCTAGTATATATCTAGTATAAAAGGTATATGCATGTAAACATTGTATAAGGCGATAGGCTCTATTCAAACACATAAATGCACACTTATTTTCACTCTTTCAGCCAGTAATTAATATGTGTATCTAGCTCATCCCGAGCGTTGTCGGCTCGGAAAGAATGTGTCAGGCGAGAAAACAGACGTGAGTGATAATCCCCAGAACGAAATTGAAATTGACAGGAATTGTAATCGTAAATCTTGATGGCAATTAAGGTGAAGCTGGCATGGCTGTGGTTTTCCCAGCAGCCCGGCCACTACCCCAGGGGAGGGCTTCGTGGGGGTTAACGAGAGGGTCGGCTTCGCAGCGCTGGAGTAGTTTGCTCAAATGGCCGCTAGGGGGTGTGCGGAGCATGGCAGCTAGGCCCAGGGGGATATCCCGAGTAATTAGTAATTTTCGCTGAGTGGCTGAGACCTGGGGGCCGCCGGCCTTGAACATCTCGCTGGTGGTAATAGCGACGGAGCTGTAACATATGTGTTTAGATTGACGAGAGGCCGACTGTCAAGTCGTTAACCAGTTAGGGGAATTCCAACATCCACTCCCATCTCGTAATGATGTTACTGGTGACATTACTCCTAGTTTTTCCTAGTTTAAAATCAATATTCGTCCGAATTCCTTAACAGAGTGGGCGTGTTTAAATATATCGTTTTTTATGTATACGTTTATGTGCACGTACATACATTTTGACACGTATATATGCATGCATGTGTATGCATGCATGTTCGTATGTATGTATGTTTGTATGTACGAAAGTATGTATGTATGTATGTGCGAATGTATGTATGTATGCATGTATGTAATTATGTATGTTTGTACGTATGTATGTATGAAACCAATATTTTAAGATTTACCCACTGTAAATGTCCCCCCAATAATCAAAGTATCAGTTTCCACTATAATACATAAATGTATGTATGTATGTATGTATGTATGTATGTATGTATGTATGTTTAATGCCAACATCATTTTGATACCAATATACATCTCTGCAAAGCATCATGTGTAGCAAGTAAGATGATTGTCGTGAAATTTACGTGATATTGTAGAGGATAGGAATTTAACACGCTAAATAAGTATACCCTAGCCTAATGGATCATATACCTATCCTCTAATTTCTTTAGAAATATAGAAATCTGTCAGACCATCTTCTTAATGTTGACACGCTGACACATTTCAATTTAACCAATTTCTGGCCCAGCAACATTTTTTCAATCATTTCTGAAAGATTGTTAACTTTACATGTTAAGCACGTGATAATTATACATATTTTCCATGATTGCAAGTGGTTAACTTTTATAGGTTATACCTGAGATATATATTGAAGTCTCTGGTTATACCAGAGATATATAGATTAAATATTACAGGTCACTGGTCATACCAAACACGACGTTGCTGGTAGTGGATATCCTACACCCTGTAATGTAGTCCACCATCCGGGGAGGAGCGGTCATCCACTGGACACTGACACGCCGCCACCTATCGGCAGAACGTAATACTAGCAGTCATTGGTTACCCTTTTCGCACACCAAGGGGCAGCACAAGCTAGGAACGACGGTGTGCAGAAGAAAATAGCAGTCGCTATGCTTAGGGGAATTGCAGATAAATTTAAGGGGGTGGTCAAGGAGTTTGACCAACCCTTCCTAATGCACAATGTTGACTTTCTAACAATGGGGTGTTACCTATCTTTATATTTTCTTAAAACTAAGGGGGTAGACCGACCTCTGTAGATACGAAGCCCATTCGAACAGAACTAAACCCCTACGAAGAAATCATGTCTCCAACCCGTTAGGGAGGCTTGTATATACTGTTGTTGTTGTTGTTGTTGTTGTTGTTGTTGCAGCAACAGCGGTGATGGTAGCCGAGACATTCAAATGTCATCAGGTAGCAGCAGCAGCAGCAGCAGCAGCAGTAGTAGTAGTAGTAGTAGTTTTCTGATTCTGCCTCAAATATGGTAGAGAGCAAACTCTTTTTAGAGTAGTAGTAGTAGTAGTAGTAGTAGTAGTAGTAGTAGTAGTAGTAGTAGTAGTAGTAGTAGTAGCAGCAGCAGTTTTCAGATTCTGATTTTAATAGGGTACAGAGCAAACTCTATTTAGAAGTAGTAGTAGTAGTAGTAGTAGTAGTAGTAGTAGTAGTAGTAGTAATAGTAGTAGTAGTAGTATTTCGGGGAAGGTAATGCTTTTAACCAATTACTACATAGTGGAAATCAATATCAACCCATAATCATAATCATGGTTGTGATGGTCGTTGTGATGGTCGTTGTCACCATCATAGTCACCATCATCATCATCAATATCATCAATATCTCGTCTTGCCCTCCGCGGCGAGGCTCGGCTCTCGGTCAGGACGGCGTGGCCTGAGGGTTTCAGTCCAATTAGCACGTTTATCCTCGCCCCACAGTTAGGGCAGCACTTTCCACTATAACAACTTAATACAAAACCTTCATTTGCGAGTTCCCTCTGCCTGTGTACAGAGTCACCCTCTGAGATCCTCGCTGGCCCTAATCACGGCGTATTCTAAACAGATATGGGAAAAGTCAACAGCAAAAGAAATTAATTTTGAAAACGAAATTAATCGTGGAATTGAACCAATATTTGTAAGAAAGTGAATTTCCGTGGACGGCAGATAAATTCCACAAAATATTGTCTTAAGGCAGGCGGGAGTTTGCCGTGTCAATATGGCGGAGTGCTCTGGAGAAGGAAGGGAGGGTTTTAGTCAAACACGGGAGGAGTAGAAGATGATATCAGGTGAGGAAATAACATAACTGGATGAAATTGCCGAGGATGAGACTAGTTTTTGTCACTCTCCACTGTCACTCATCCCGAGACCCGTCGCCGTCACGTGACGCGAGAGGTGAAAAATCGTCTGCTCGTATCGCGAAAATAAAGACGAGACTTGCACGAGAGCCGCGAATGTAGGTATGTGGCAAGGACAAACTTTCCAGAATTAAAAGAATAATTAGTATTTGTATATATATATATATATATATATATATATATATATATATATATATATATATATATATATATATATATATATATATATATATATATATATATATATATATATATATATATACACATATATACAAATACTATATAACCGCAAACCCTTGGACAGGCTTTCCTTAAAACAAATCTAGTATTCGAAAATTCGCTCAGGTTCTTTTACTTGAGAGAAATTTCTTGTGAGACGTAACAAGAACAACACTGGTATTCGACGATTTTAGCAGTAAATCTGTCGTAAAACTTTAGTGATTATATAGTTAATTTCTCTAATTCTAAAGTACCAGCCCAGCTGAAGACTGCATCATCGAAGAGGCGGGAGGGTCGGTAGCTGGCTTCCAAAAGTAACGAAATTGGTGCCGAACAGTTGGAGTAAATTTCAAACATAACCGGAAATGCTGTATTTATTCATCGACACATTTTTCCCATTCTAGGTAAAACACTGACTAACTAGCCTCAATACGGGTCGTATGGAAGTATTGGAAAATGGAGTGTTACATGTATATTATTTGCAGGGATAACATTTTGAAAATGTATTTTTTTTCTTTCAATTCTCTGTAAAACATTTGTTCTTAATTTTCATTTTAGTTCTCTCTGTATCATCATATATTCATACAACGAGAATCTTGTACAGATAATGTGTCAAAGTGTTAACAAGCAGGTTCTAGTATACTGGCGGGATATATCCGATGGAACAAATTACCAAGGAATCATTATGTAAATGAAAATATTTGTGTATATGACCAATTGAATACATTGGTTCGGTATGCTTTTGATGAAATCACAGGTGATAGACATTTTGAAAATCAAAATAGAAAATGAGAAGTCAGCAAGGTTGCTATTCTTAAGACAAAAGAAAACAAAAAGGTCTGGAAATCACTATAATGCGCATCATCTTAACGATGTGTTCATTAAGTGAATATGAAATTCTAATTAACATTCCATTAACGGTTATTGGAGGAAGATTGCAAGTTGCTGTTCTTGTTATTAGCAAACCGTGGCCCGAAAAAGCCTTCTCGCCTCCTCCTCGCCTCCTTACCACCCCTCCTATCGCTAACAAAGCCTCCTAATAACCAACCTCCTCCAAGGGAATATGAAAACCATAAACTAAATGAATCTAAGCTGCGAGGTCAGCACGAGAGGGACGCGAGGGCCCGCGCGCGAGCTCGCAAATCAATACCATTGGCTGCCACACCGTCATGACGTCATCGATTTAGCAGACGATCGCGCCGAAAGAAGATCCCGGAGGAAAAAACTAAATAATTTCATTGAATTTTCTTGGGGAGATATTATCGAGACCGATAGGCTGGTGTGTATTTTTAAGAGGATATCATAAATAAGAAAACTCCGAATCAGAAGTCGCCGGAGCCTGTTTGTCTGTTTCTGGAAGCGTTTTTCTATCGATTTTTTACGGTAATTGGCGAGGAGTCAAAGATTGCATGAACTGCATATGGAATTCAAGGTTAAGTAAATAGGTCTTATGATGATGTTCTCCGGCGCGTTAACCCTACCCGATAGCACCCTAACCCTGCACCCCAGGCAGAAATGGCGGAGACACCCGCAATCAAGCCGGTGTCAAAAAGTCGTCTGCTCCAACTGGTCGTGAGGATGCAATCATATTGAACAGCTCCGGGTTCCCGCCCTACGGGTCAGAACTCACAAATGTGTTTCAATTCCTCCGTATTTGAAGAAAACGCAATAATTCATATAAAGATGATCATATTTTTTTCACTCGCAAACATGATTTGATGTATGTTTTTGTCCAACATTCTCTGAGACCTATATATTGTTTGTAGGAAATTCATTTTTTTGAGTACAACTGATACTCTATAACTCTCTCACAATCTTTTCTTGGAACTTCCTGCCTAGGCTGCTCAAAGTGGTGTAATTGTTACCTTGACTAGCCCTTAACCCATTAACACTCAAAAGTTACAGTAGATGGATCGTCTGCTTCTCTCATACTTTTGAAAATAATTTGTGAAAAAAGCGAAAGTTCACAAAGTATTTGATGGAGAGTGATTGTTTGGCTTCTGATTTATATTATTCTTTCAGATGTTTTCAAGAAATTGCTTTTGTAATTGAAATATTTGAAAGAATTGTCAGGCCTCTTTTGGCAGCTCTGAGTGTAAATGGGTTAAGTTACTGTACCGTATCCTTAGTAACCATACATTACTTGCATGTGGTCAGCCTCAATGGTCGAGCGATCTAAAGCACTGCGCACAACTTGCTCGCACTTGCAGGTGGTCTACTAATTGTACGTCTCACTTTAAGAACTTGAGAAGTTAGAAACAAGACAATGGCTTTATATTTGATCATCACAGCGGCCCTGAACAGCCTGGCTATTTTCGTAAACTCTTATAGACAAGGGCATAGTTGGGAAGGTTTTTGAAGAGGAAACGGTAATTAGAACACTACCAACAGTTCTTCAAATATTTTGCAAAATCATTGTTAATTTCAAGGTTATGGTTAAACGTATCAGAAATCCAGATGATACTTTCAAGGGTGCTGTTAACGTACTGCTATGTTCAATGAGATAAATGAGATTTCTGAGGGAAACGGACAATTTTATTTCCGCATCGATGAGGATGTTTTCCTCACTCTTATGGGTAGGCCGTATGCTGATATCCCGCACGAAATGATGTTGAAAATCTGGACATGTTCCTGTAGACATATAGCAGACATGTACAGATGGAAGCTCAAACAGGGCGTTGGTTAAAAGGCTACTCACCTTTTCTCTCTTTATGATACTCTACCCCACTCTCGACTGCATCAACAATGGACTATGACTATGATTTCGGTATAGTATAGATTTTTTCCCAGGATATTACGCCTTCAGATTGTATGTCAGTTTGTATGTGTAAATTTATTCCTGTTTCCTTTTTGATTGTTCTAGTTTATTTATTTTATTATATTATTTGTATGAATTGTATTTTATGACATTTTGTCATAGTCAATAAAGAACATACATACATTAAGCATGAATGGGTGAATAGGTTGGTGCATACCTGCGTTTATTCCAACTGCTAAAACTCACTGAACACTGGCTACTATGATGATAATGACGACGACGTTGGTGGCAACAATCCAGTACGAAATATAGTAAAAGCGTGCCAGAATGGTAATATAGGGGTGAGTTACTACACACATTCTGTGTATTTCTGTGTAATGTAATGTGTTTAATGAGTAATGAAAGTGTTCTGAATATCTTTTTTATATGTTCTATTATATTGATTACTATTTGATATTTATTCACATATATATATATATATATATATATATATATATATATATATATATATATATATATATATATATATATATATATATATACCGTGTTACAATGCTTGCCATATACAGTCTGTACAATATTGTTTTGTTCGCTTTGTTATTATCAGGTGACATCGTTACAATTCTAATGTTCCTTTTTTGCACGTAAACAGGACTGTGATTCATATATAGAAAACCATTTTCAAAGAAAATATTCTGAATCTAATGACAAAAATAGTATCTTAATATGATAGATTTGATAGTCGTTTGCCTTTTCTCAGGGGATACCATTACCGTTCCAGTCAACAAAAAATGTATGTATTTATCTCGCTTCGTGTAAAAAACGCTATTGAATATGAATGATTTTGTTTTGGACTACCCAGATTTCGTAAGGGATTATTTATGAGAATGTCTATTCGACGAAAGAAATATAAGTATTTATCTCGCATTGTATAAAAAACGCTATTGAAAATGAGTGATTTTGTTTTGGACTACCCAGATTTCGCAAGGAACTATTTGATTAGAATGTGAATTCAACGACGGAAATATAAGTATTTATCTCGCATTGTATAAAAACGCTATTGAAAATGAATGATTTTATTTTGAATTTCGTAAAGGATTATTTGATGAGAATATCTATTCAACGAAAGAGGTGTATGTTTTCATGATTACATGTATACCTGTATTTATTCAAAATGTGTGTATTTACCTCGCTTTGTACAAAAACTCTATAGAAAATGAATGATTTTATTTTTAATTTCGTAAAGGATTATTTGATGAGAATATCTATTCAACGAAAGAGGTGTATGTTTTCATGATTACATGTATACCTGTATTTATTCAAAATGTGTGTATTTACCTCGCTTTGTACAAAAACTCTATAGAAAATGAATGATTTTATTTTGAACTTCAAGAGGATTATTTGATGAGAATGTCTATTCAACGAAAGAGGTGTATGTTTTCATGATAACGTGTATACCTATATTTATTCAAAATGTGTGTATTTACCTCGCTTTGTACAAAAACGCTATTGAAAATGAATGATTTTATTTTGGACTACTACCTAGTACCTACATTTCGTAAGGTATTATTTGATGAGAATGTCTTCATCCGCGCTCCAGTGAACTCTATGGGAGTTATCTGTAAAGCTATGCCAATGTGTTAGCGATACCTTGACAGCCATGACAGTGCCCGGGCACCCCTGGGGGCATCTCCGCGACCCCGTAATGAGCACCCCACCCTGGGGCATGTGTCACGGTAAGCTATACCCCTGAATGGCGGGAAACTGATACAGCAGTTATTACATTACGATCATTCATTCATTGAAAATCACTCTCCCAACATGACCGCTAACTGCGAGCCAATTATAATTACAACATCAACGTACATCACTCTTGCCAAGCAAAAAGTGTATGATAATCATACATAATTCTAACTCGTGCAAATTGGTTTATATACTAGTAATACATTCACTATTGAGGATTGGGTTATATTTTGTAGTAGCTTATTTTCCAAAATATTTAAACACTTTTCAAAATTCCATTGGTTGACCTTGCATTGCACTTCATTGTATTCCATTGCAACACATTGCATTATCATTTTTTGTTTCGTACTATGTCCTTGTTTACATTCATTTTAAACCCAGGGCATCACAAGTTCCTCTTTGAGCTGGCTGGTGGCTAAATTGGTCGTAAATCGGTCTGCATTCAAATATATATATATATATATATATATATATATATATATATATATATATATATATATATATATATATATATATATATATATATATATATATATATATATATATATATATATATATGTGTGTGTGTATATATATATATATATATATATACAAATATTTATATATGTATATATATATATATATATATATATATATATATATATATATATATATATATTTATATATATATATATATATATATATATATATATATAAAAGCATAAAAATAGCTCGCTAGTTTTACGACATCATCACGGCGCGAGGCATATTGACAATGATACCCAAACATACCCCGATTCCCAAACTAAACCCTACCTCAACCCCCTACCCCCTTCTCCCCCACAGCCCATACATGGTTTATACTGCTCGAGTTGGGGGGTTGCTGTTTTCTTTCGGGCCAGTGGCATAAGCAAGCCATTTACCATATGCCACGACTTTTCTCTATAGGGATCTGCGGTGCCAGATTTCAATCAACAATGAGTGAAAAGAGGCTAGGATTTCAGACGGAGAATACATGGGGGAATCTTTTATTTCAATTAAAACTGATATCAGGAGGCTGCCACAGTCCTGCTTTCATCTTGAGCAGTGCCCGACCATAGCTATCTGCTTACAATTTTTTGACATTTGACTTAGTAGTAGGGGTGGGGCTTAATGACTTACATCTGATAAGGTCCGACTTTCAATTAGAGTCGTTCTTTCGGAACCGAGCGAGTTTTGAGGATGAGAGCGGAGGAAAGATAACTAGCCTTGAGCTGTGTTTTCCTACATGCTGATAATGTGCTTAAGTCATGTTACGCGGAAGGGCCTTAGAAAACTGCACTGAGAGATGGGCAGAGGAAAGAATTGGATGAGAGTCTGATTTAATCCAGAACTCATCCAGTAAAAGTATGGGTGGATTGCGACCTTGTAGTGATGGGGAAAGAAGCGACATCAGAAGTCCTACTGAGTAGTAGTAGAAGTAATAGTAGTAGTAGTAGTAGTAGTAGTAGTAGTAGTAGTAGTAGTAGTAGTAGTAGTAGTAGTAGTAGTAGTAGTAGTAGTAGCAGCAGCAGCAGTAGTAGTAGTAGCAACAGCAGCAGCAAAAGTAGTAGTAGTAGTCTAGGAGTAGGACGAAATAGAGCATATCGAAAAAGCGTTTTCCTTTCCACTGAATTGATTTTCGAATACATTTTATAAGGAGTAGTAGTAGTAGTAGTAGTAGTAGTAGTAGTAGTAGTAGTAGTAGTAGTAGTGGTTCTGGGGTAGTGGTAGAAAAAAGAAATAGTTTCCTACAATGTTGACTTGTCTGTCTGCATAATTATATATTATTTTGAGTTGGTATTTAAATCTTGTATTTCAAAATGAATATTTTAATTCATTTTGTTCTTTGAAAAATGTTTATAAGGTATAATTTTGTATCAAGTATATAATCAATAAACATGCAATACAATACAATTCAGCAAAAGTAAGTAATTCCACCTGTCAATAAAGACTTACACATGAAGATGTTCGCACTGAGGAGCTGACGTCACATAGGTTAACAGCAATGCATTTTAAGAATTAGACTGAGGCATTATAATTTTTGCAACTTAGAAGTGTCCACATTTAGAGATTCCAACGTACCATGCCAGTAATCAAAATGAAAAAGCAATTACCCTTTTCAAAAAGAATCCGCTAGATCCAAGTTTCAACGGAAAGCACCGAAAATATTAGGAAGCTAAACCCCGTCCTCGTGTGGCAACGAGACTGGCCACGAGACTTCATCTTGCACATTAAAAGATAATTGTTTTGGGTACGTGAGCATCCCTGAGGGAGGATAGCGGTCCGCCCAGCATCCTGGATGATTAATTCTATCATCATCCGGTATCCCTGGGGGAGGGTGGAAACGGAGTTTGAGGCGTCGCCAAGAAAAAGGGGACCGGGGGAGGCGTACGTTGTAAGTTGTTAAGTCAAGCGTAAATTTTTCAATTAATTTTTCTGATCCTTGGCAATTCTGCGCCTACCGCGATAACTATCACGTCGACTCCACCTGGTCCGAGCCAGACCGAGGTTGTCAGCCATTTCCGCCGATGACGTCACAGACAAGGCAGACGAGAGATAACATTTGGCGATTTAAGCGGATTAGCACGAATGAAGATGTCCAGACGAAAAGAACTAAAAATGACAAAAACCATCCATTCGGATGAATGCAATTTTCATCGTTTTGCCGCAAATATCTTATTTTAGGCGTTCTCGTAAAATCTCGCGAGAGCGTCACGCGCCGTGTCTTCCTGCGTGAACTCCCCGAGGATAAAGTGAAGTTTGATGTTTTCTTAAATGTTTATGGGAAACAGCGTGCGCTATTATTAGTCAATTAGTTATATCCAATAATGCAGGGCCCTAGTAATTTTCGCTGTAGCAGCGACAAGCTCTAAGCCGCCGCGCCTGGGATATGGACGCCATCGCACGAGAGATGAATGATAAATAACCTATAGGGCCACGAGTCTCTCTACTCGCTCCTGACAAGATGAATAGCCAACAGGCCTTTCTACTTAAAGTGAAAACCACAAGTATGCTAACTTTTTATACGTAAGTCGGTGATGTATGTGGAGGCAATTGCCAAATATCTTAAATGAAAATAACATTGAAAACAAAATATATAACAAATTGCCTTTATGAATGAAAGAACTGTATAATCTTGTAATTATATAAGTTATATGAAGATAAATGAACATGGATAATCCATAGTTCAATAAAAAGAAAACACACTTTTCTTGGGTGGTTGGGGGAGGGGGGACACGGTTGCGTTTTACAGGGAGACCTTTGAAAAGTGAACACCTTGGCTCACCTAGACTTGAGAAGCATATTATGGGGTGATCACTACTCGAATATTTTTTGCAATATTTGAGTTTTGTAACTGGCACCGAGAAACACTAATCCCAAAGAAAACGCAATGTGACATTGTAAACTAACATCTTGTAAGTTACCCTGGTTATGCTAGTATATGAAACCATGGCATATGGTTTACAGTGTAATTTGTGCACATTGAATACATGGAGAACCCAACACTGTCAAATGTATGCAGGTCTTTAATGAATGACGATGATAATAGCGAAGTGATGATGATGGCCATTGTGATAATAGGGGTGATGATAATGGTGTTGTTGTTGTTGTTGTTGTTGTTGATGATGATGATGATATAAATAATAACGATTATAATTATTGGTCTTCGGATGCGTGACATTGCTGACCAAACGCCTCTGCATAATTCAATCAGCCCTAAATTGCAAATTGTTTGGATGGACATTTAGACATTTATTGAAGAGGACAATTCCGTAGTCTGTTTACGTTTTGATAAGATAGAAATCCGAAAGAAAATCTCCAACGATCTAAGTGTTGACTTTTATAAGAAAAAGTATGTTGAAGTTTGCATCGCAAAGAGGATGTTATCATATATGTACGAGAGTAGGTACATGCACACTATTATTTTCATGCCGGCAAATAGCATTCGTAATTATTCTAAAAGCGGAATACCTCGTTAACATAACTTGAGACTTCTAGGGACATGCACACTATTATTTTCATGTTGGCAAGTGGCATTCGTAGTTATTCTTAAAAAGCAATACTTCGCAAACATAAACTGATACTTCAAGGGACATGCACACTATTATTTTCATGTTGGCAAGTAGCATTCGTAGTTATACTAAAACAGCAATATTTCGTAAACCTAAACTGAGGGTTATTGGCAGAAATGAGCCAATTAGCACTATGTTTACAAGTCGCTGTCTGGCAGGATTTAGGCGAATGCCCTCTGCCTAGACCTTCTGACCCCGCTCCGGAAAAACGCGCCAAAAGTTCAGCTCGCAGTGAAATTACATTTCCTTTGAAGATCATCTTCGATTCTGAAATTCCCCTTGTTCGCCCCCGGCCCCTGCCCGACGTGTGTAGATTTGTTAGAGCCGACATCTCCCGACAGAGGTGCGAAGACAGAGAAAAACATCACACGGCTGAAACTGGACGCGGCTGCAGATGGATTCTGATTCCGGTTGCCAACGTGACGTCACAGCTAGGCATACGAACTATCGCGGAATCGCGTTTTTAATCACCTGCGATGAAATATGATATTCCACGCCATGCGGCTTGTGTGCGGCTCTTAAAGTTCCGCCTCAAACACAGTTCTAGTGGTCTAGATGTCGGTTTAATGTGTGAAAATCAGCCCGATTTCTGGCGCGAGAAATCATTTAGTGCCGCGCCTGGCATCAGCGTCACCGTTTCATTTCCTCCGACGCGTCTAGTTTGTTTTTACAAGGAAATGAATGTAATAAAATGATACACTTTCTCAACTTTTCAATCTCTCGCCGCCATTCGTAGGAAATCAGCGCAAAAAGCCGGGGCTTAAATTCTATATTTTGTCCATTTGCAGAGGAAAAGGGCCATGATTAGTTTCGTTATTTTGTCATTTTGACTGATTCAGTTTAAAGGCATCGACATGGGGAGATAGCTGCTCAGTCCAGTGTTCTAAATGGTGCCACTTTACAGCAAAACAGCTCCCCCGGGATGACAATCAATTCCTATATTCTCTGCAAAAGTTAGAAGCTTGAAAGATCACTAACCACCCTGCAAAGGTCTCCACCTACTACATTTATATTATACTATATTATATTTAAGTTCCAAGTGTAGTAAAACTTCTCAACTTTCACCCTAACATACTAACAAGACACCTGTATATATTAAACGCTCTCTTGTGGTCCAAACAACTGTAGTTTCTAGATCTATCGCAAAGGGGAACCAATTGTTGAATGTATTATGTGTTTCAGACACTTTCCCTTGTCGGTAGGTCTGTAAGATATACCGGTTTCACCGTGTAAGAGATTTCTCTGCTCTCAACATAATTTCATTTCTGAATCACGAACAATAATTTTACGTGCTGACTTACGAACAATAATTTTCTGAATGACTACGCAAAAGGTAGTACTAGTATTTAAATGGGCGTTAGCAGATCAAACTACAGTTAAACCTACCCAATTTAACACCGCTGTACATTACACACGTGTTTATTCACCACCACCTTGATAAGTATCATTGTTTATATCATCATTATCATCGTCATCATCATCCTCATCATCACGCAAGTTTCTAATGATGATACCGCTGATGATGGTGGTGGTGGTGGTGTGGTAAGGATGATGATGATTGTGATGACGATGATGATGATTGTGATGATGATGCGGTTGAAGATGATGATTGTGGTGTTGGGGATGATGATGATGATGATGATGATGATGATAATTATGATGATGGAAATGAGGATGAGGATGATAATGAGGATGATGATGATGATGATCGTAATGTTTGGGATGATGATGATGATGATGATGATTGTGGTGTTGTGATAATTATGATGATGGTAATGATTATGATGATGGTAATTATGATGATGATGATGATGATGATGATGATGATAATTATGATGATGATGATGATGATGATGATGATGATCTTAATGTTTGGGATGATGATGATGATGATGATGATTGTGGTGTGGTGATGATGATGATGATGATGATGATGGATGATGACAACGGTGACGAATATGATGATGATGATGATTGTTATATTTGGGATGATGAAGATGACGACGACGGCGATAACTGGCATCTCTGGCCATACCGCCTGCCACTGGTTGCTGTGGTCGTACAGAGAGGCAATAATACTGTATTACATATAGCTAGTAGGCCACGAACGGGGACGCTGCTGCTGCTGCTGCTGCTCAGATTGCAAGGCAAAGAGAAGGCAATAAATGGCCTGTCTTGCCTCGCACCTCGTGCCGCAGTTTCCACCGACTCCCTTTGTCCCGGACAATGCAGAAATATTAGCCCTAGTCACCTAAATTGGTGTATCTAATTTATCTTATTAGTAGTTGAATGGACGCATGTGAATTGGGAGATTGCGGCGCATCATATGATACCCACCGTCCCAATAAATTACCACCTGAAAATGTGTCATTTATGATGGTTGTGGGTTTCTGCACGCCTTGCCTTTGGCGTGCTGAAACACGAGACGAACAAAACAGACGTGTTTATCCCACCCGCGAGTTTAGAGTTCCTCCGCAAATTTTCGTCTGGTTCTTTCCTACTTTTGGCAATAACTTTGGAATTGATGAAGATTTTACAAAATATTTGAACGAGAATTGTTGGTAGTATTCTAATTAACATTTTCCACTAATTATTTTCACAAATACGATTTGAAGCATGAGAGTTTCTCTACAAATTGTCGTCTGGTACTACCATACGTTTGACAATAATTTTGGAATTGAAAACAATTTCATGAAATATTTGAAGGGGAATTGCTGGTAGTATTCTAATCAACATTTCCCCACACAGTAATTTTTACAACTATGATTCCAAAATACATGGCCCTCAGTGTCCTTGTGTAACTTACTGTCATTCCTGATATTATTCATGTGTAACATCCATGCAAATACAAATTGCCTACCAGAATGCACAATCTACTAGATATACATAACATAATAAAATAATTCACACAAACAAAAGCTGACTAGTGGCGCCACCATTCTAGTTCCGTTGTGGGGATAATTACCAATTGTGCAAACTTGTCATTCTGGATACAATGTTTCTGGAAATCTAAGTATCGAATACTTTCTGAGGATTTAACCATACTAGTCTATCTGCGCTCGGACAGGCATAGCGAGGCCGGCTGGGGAGCAGAACACATGCTGTTGCTGGTCTTCCTTTGGGCATCTAGACGAGCTGCAAATAGGTAACTTTCTATTTCCTTGTGGAATTTCAATCATCGTCACTTTTTCTCCCAAATTAGGCTAACTCGTGACAAGCCAGTTGTGAGTGATGGAAGAAACCAGAGTACCCGGCGAAAACCTAACCGCAGGTCACTGGCAACATTCTCACATGCCCCGGCTAGGATTCAAACCCAGGCAGTGGCAGAGACAGTGAACAGTTTGTGGCAATACTCTGGACCACTCAGCCATCAGGACAGGCCCCTACTTCATTGTAAAAGAATGACAAACTCAATGAAAGTTAAAACTGACAATGGCTCCTTTGCACCCTTTGAAGAAGGGCAACATATCATTTAACTGCAAATGAAATTTGTGAATAGTGTGTATGATTTTCCCTCGAATGAGACGTAAAATGAATGCCTTGATTATAGCTTTTACCAAGGAGTACTTCTAGATCGATAAAAGAGAGGTTTGGATCCGTGAAGACCATTTTTCCCCATCTCTATACAAATTAGTTGCCATGGCGACTGGGTAGGCAAGGATGTAAGGTTATCATGTGACTTCCGGTTTTTTCATCCGCGGCTGTCAAAGATTGTGCATTTCGGGATTATTGGCCGAAAATGTAATTCTGATGATGATACGCGGAACAGGCAAACCTAATAGTAACAAGAAGGCATGAATACAGTAGTTACAAGTAGAGTATTCAGGGGGCGCCACATAGTCGAGCGGTCTACCGCATTGCGCGATGACTGGCAAACCTAATAGTAACAAGAAGGCATGAATACAGTAGTTACAAGTAGAATCTTCAGGGGACGCCACATAGTCGAGCGGTCTACCGCATTGCACAATGACTGCTCGCCTTGGTTCATCACTGCGCAGGGTCAGGGCAGTGTGAGGGGGATATTAGTGGCTTTGTTTTGTTTGGCAAGTCAAAATCTATCCTTAATACAGCAAAATGATAATGTATGTATCTGTATATATATATATATATATATATATATATATATATATATATATATATATATATATACATATATATATATATATATATATATATATATATATATATATACATATATATATATATATATATATATATATATATATATATTATATATATATATACTAGTATATATATATATATATATATATATATATATATATATATATATATATATATATATATATATATATATATATATATATATATATATATATATATATATATAAAAATTTCACCCAACGGCACATATATACATTAGCTACACATGTATTCTAATACGACTGAAAATAACTACAGTCTAGTACCTCTACAAATCTGTCACATTTTTTTCCCTTATATATATATATATATATATATATATATATATATATATATATATATATATATATATATATATATATATATATATATATATATATATATATATATATTTGTGTGTGTGTGTGTGTATTGTTAGACTTAAATGACTGCCAAATAACATCACATTTAGCCTGTTAGTGAATAGAACTTTCTGAAAGCCTTGTTATCTAGATACATTTTTATTAATCAAAAATGAATTAATGACTTGGTATCAGCTGATTGATTTCCCCAATTTGACATGTTCTGATGATCCATTTTACTTATCCCCATTTACTATAGATAGAGGGTAATGGGGTAGCGAATTACTTGGCGCTCAATACATGTACAATTCACAGTATGAATGCTTTTCTAAACGTGTCGTTGCAAATTTCCAAAGATGTTTTGAGAAAAACATATGCTATGCCCCTTACTGGTAAAAGCAATTAAAATTTCATCATTGTACGATCACAAAAGGCGATGGACCCGGAGGGCAGGAGGCTTTAAAACGCAAGCAGGTGACACACACTGGGAACCGGAAGTGGGTTTAGAAAAAGGAAAAACGCTCCCTTAATGAAGACAGCTACTTTCGAACACACGGTTGAATAGGCAGTATTTGTGGAGGGCGGAAATGTCTGACGAAAGGTCGACTTATCATTGCTGTCTAAATGCTGCGCACATTTTGCCTAATGGAGGGGGAGGGGCCGAGCGAGAGGCAGAGATGCTTATTATACGTGTTGGCCTCTATAGAGCGAGCGAGTGTTTTATTCTGCCATGGTTGGAGAGTAAATTAAAGGCCCACGTGCTTTCTATGGCACCTTTGTGTGTGCTTTTTCTTATCGACACCTGTAGCCCTGTATGCGCAGTGTCTATTAACTATTAACCACTAGGGATCAATCGCTCCAGATTGCGGCAAAATTGACTTGCCAATGTTTGCCGCTGCGAGAAATAAACTACTAAAAATAAAAACCGCCGTTGCTTTAGAATTCATTTTTAAGTTTTAAACTCAACACATCTGTTTTTGTCTGCTCTTAGCTGCAATGTTTGCTCGTGCAGTCACGGCGTATGCTATGTGATACCAGTTATATCACACCACAATCGTTTTGCTTTGTGGCAGCATTTCAATATACCTAAACAAAGTATGTGCTCAGTGTCCGATACAGCTACTCATTTCAAAGCACTCAATTCTCAATTTAGAGCAATTAATTTAGTTGCAAAAGTGTGCAAAGATATGTATTGAATTAAAGGCCAATTACTTCAAAATATGCTCAACTGAGAGTAGTTAATTGAGTTAAACGTGTGCTAAGCTTTTATTTATTAAACCTAAGTGTGCTCTTTAAGAGCTTTATTGAATACATTTCTATATACCATCGTAAGACCATTATAATTTCTCTAATTAATCAATTAAGGTATATTCCGAGTTTAGCTGCATCATTTCGTCCATAAATACAGACGTAAATGCAATGCAAACAATGTCTTTGCATCACTCCACTCATGAACATCCGAAAACAAGAGTGAGTTTGTGCTATGGCAGATTTTCAAGTAAGTGGGAGGTAGAATATATTAACTAGCTAAACGTTATGAAAAATACGTTTTATCAATCCTTGAAATGCATCAACAAACAATGTTTTCTATCATATTCAATGATACATTCGAACAATGTGTTATATACTAGTACTAGTATTCACAATAAAGAATATCCATAATAACAGACAATAGCTTCATTGATTACCAGTTTCAAATTGAATAGATCCACTTTTAGATTTTTATTACTAACAGTGATAGACAAGTCCTTAACTATGTGGGTGCTACCATGGGTATAAATGACGTAAAGCAAATCATTCAACTAATTCTTTACACTGTTTTAAGAATAATCACAAATCCTAATAGAATATACACAATGTTCATATGATATACAAGCATTGCAAAAAAGCTCCTTTGTAGTTGAAGTATTTCGAGAGCTTTTACACACAAGCTTATAATTCGAAATGTTACTTTCAAAGTATTTTAGATATCCGATCAATGAATCCATCTCCATATCGTGGGTATGACTTTTGAACAGGTAAGTGTCGTAGCAAACACATTCAAGAATCAAGGATCGCACGAATTGCATGTATATCTATGTTGCTTTTGTATTTCCAATTCGCTCTGTATGGCTATCGATTGTGGGTTATAGACACGAATAATAAAATATAAGTGCATTGTGTAAAACAAAACGTAGGGACAAAAACAACTTTGCAAATTGACTTGATCTTTATCCAGAAGCCATCCAGACTTCCATCCATTGTGCCAGCTACTAGTAATCTCATCTCATTCTGCCCTGTCCAAATACAATCGTTTTCAATTTTCTTTGTATGGGGTAAGACTTTAAGTAATATTATCACCCCCTCGACATGTATTTACCCACCGAAAGTAAGTCAAACAGTGCGCGCTCTCCTGCACTTACTGCTAGCTGTCTACCTGTCCCCTCTGTGTGTGGAGGGAGCAATTAGGACAGGTGAGCATACAGGTGAGTCAAGCTGGTCTTGACACTGTTTGCCCAGGCATCCTTCTCACCTGTACCTGGGCCAGGCATCTTGATGGGGCACAGAAATACTAGCTGAGTAATTATAAGTGGGCACGTTTCTCCCTCTCCCAGGGACTTATTAAATACTTCTTAGGTCTCAAACTACTGTACATGTACATCCATGTTATTGCTGACCCCTTAAGTTAAGGACACTTTTTTCTCTCTTTTAGGAAAAATACATCTGTGATGCTGGGCCCCTCATTGAAAAAGACTGTTAAGGAAAGTTGAAGAGTTATTCCTTAAAAGCTATATGTGTGCATGTTTCATGATAAAAATAGATAAATACATTCTGACAACGAAACCAATGAAATATTGTGTTGAAATTGTATAGATGGTTTCTCACTTCTTTTTTATTTTTTTTAGCTCCCTCTCGCATTGATTCTGGGAAAGAAAATCTTCTCAAAAGAGAAAAAAGTGGCCTAAGCAGTCAGGTCAGCGACGACAACTATAAAGCAAAAACTGTACTCCTTTTTGCATTATTAACCCATTAGTACTTTAGAGTACCTCTAAAATTGACATATTGATATAACAAACAAAACTGTATTCCCTTATACATTCTAATAAGATTACATAGAATCATATATGAAACATGAATACAAATAAGAACATCAATAAGGAAGTAGAAATATGTCGTGAAACATGTTAATCCGTGTGAGTCCAAATTGAAATCTTGCCCACAAATGCCTGATGCCATGTTGTGATTGGAAAGTACGTTGGTCATTTATCAGTACCATGCAGTTTCATATCCCATAGTCACATGGCATAACATGCATGTCAATTGCACTAATACAAATGTTAATTATAGATGTTGTGGAAGAAATATTTGGCTATTGCAATTGTTGCATGTGTGTCTTTTATGAATCTATTAATCTACACCCATCTCTTCGCCTTTCTGTTGCATGTATCATGAGTCGTGGGCACAAAGATTTTCTACGACTAGGACATGACCCGTGTTTATTTAGTATTGATATCACTTACCAGAACACCTATACCAAATCACACTGGATTGCACGTATTGTTAAACCCTCTCTGATTTAATTTCGACTTGAATATTCAAACTACCACTTTTAAAATAATGACTTGATGATATCGTCATCTTTCAAGATACTCGTATTCCATGCATTCATGGATCATGGTATTCGTATGTAAGAACTCCACCAACTACGATGGCACGTATAGCATGCTATAATATGTCTGACATGTCCCTAATGAATTATAGAAATAGATTACTACTATTGCCCATCTCTTAGAAAGGCTAATGACTCGACTACGATGCATGAGAATTTACAGGGCCCTATGTAAATATATTTTCTTGTTTTAAGTTAAGTGCGGTATTCTCAGTGTAATGTATGTTGTTTTGTTGATCTCGCCTATTACTAATAAAGACATACCCTATTTCAAGCGTGGATATGGCTTCCGTTATTTATGACTCGGATTACTAATCCTCTAGTTCATTTGTTTCACGGTAACAAGTTCTTATTTATTGTATACCTATTATTATTTGTATTTTGCTATATATACTTTGTAGTACTTCTACAGTTAATAATATATATATATATATATATATATATATATATATATATATATATATATATATATATATATATATATATATATATATATATATGTATATATACACATATATATATATATATATATATATATATATATATATATATATATACATATATATATATATATATATATATATATATATATATATATATATATATATATATATATATATATATATATGTATATATATATATATACATATATATATATATATACATAAATATATATATATATATATATATATATATATATATATATATATATATATATATATATATATATATATATATATATATATATATACATATATACATATATATATATATATATATATATATATATATATATATATATATATATATATATATATATATATATATATATATATATATATATATATATATATATATATATATATATATATATATATATATGAGGCAACATACTTCCCACCTTAAGATGTTTGTCAGGAAATACCTGCCAATCTCTATCGCATATAACAGGCGCCAGACTTTGTATATGATGTCATGACGAGGTTGCATCAAAGCTCTAATTCTAATTTAATAGCCATGTATACCTGCTTGCTATGCAACACAGCAATAATATGAATACATAACAAAATTGCAATATCCACGATCACACCTTTTACGGATACTCAAGGATTTCCTCACTCAATGCCTTGAAATAGCAAGCAAGGTTTCACTTTTAAACAATTAAGTGAGAAATAGTATTGGAAACCTGTGATGCGGTCATTATCACATTGCAATCATCTCAAGGTAGTTAATCATTAATTTCCTTTATTTGAGTCGTAGTTTTATATAATTCTCTAGGTTACTGACGCAAGGAAAGATTTTGTATACATTATGTATTCTCTGCTAGGCAACGCATCGTAACTTACGCATGTTCAAACATGTGTCAAATGAATATTACTGGAAGGGTTCTAAAAGAAGAGTTCCAAAATGTTCATCTTCAGTTGCGCATGTTCAAATATGTGTCACATGAATATGATTTGAGGTTTTCAAAAAGAAGTGTTTCAAAAGGATCAGGAATATCTAGATAAGTGAAAGAGATTATCGAATATTGACCATTATTCGGCTTACCGATATAATGAACTACTTTCTAGTAAGTATTCACTTTTTGGTAACATTTTGTCTTTCTCAATATACTTTAAAATTTATACTTATGTTTGTCGTGTGTTGAGATGACTTTGTCAACCTGATTTACCGCAATTAACATACAATACAATAAAATACAATGGGTTTCTCGAATACTATTTTGGTTTCATGAAATACCTTTTTTGCTCATTTCTTTTATACAGATATAACACAAAAATATAAGAAATGAAAGGGACAGTAACCGCGGACTCTACTTTAGATCCACAAAGGCGTCGAACGATGATAATCAGTAACTCTACTATACATTTACAAAGTCGTGAAAAAGTCGTCAAACATTATTTTCACACTACGTGTTTCTGACGACTATCTGGGAAGCAGGGGTCGAATAAGCATGTAATAATCTGCTTGAAATGATCAACGTTTCATAACTCATTCATGCATGCGCGTACGGAAAGGATCTGACAGTTTTTGTAATATCATCTTGACAAAAGCACCTTTTTACAAACATTTGATGAGGATACGTTCATCAGCACTTAATCAACAACTCTCCTTGAAAATGTTTCAGAAATTATCTTTTATTCGAAGTTTATTTTGAAAAGTATCGTAGGTCCAGACGACACTTTCGGAAGATGATGAATGAGTTGGCATGACAGTGAACATCTGCTGCGGAGGCAGCACACTTCTGCTCCGTCACCTCTCATTGGTATGCAGCACCTTACTCGCGCATGCGTCACCATGACGTCACTCGCCACGAGTAGAAATTGCACATCGTTATACGTCATGGTATAATGTAGATTTACGGAAATCTAGACCACCCAAGACTTTTAGGCCAAAATACTAGTAATTCTTTTGCAAAATACTAGTAGTTATTGGGAAAATAGGCCACACAAGAATTTTATGCCAAAATGATTCTTTTGCAAAGCAATTTTTGAGAAGTCTGGGCCACCAATGACCTATCGCCTCAGAAACTAGGGCATCAGATTCATAACATTCGTAATTAATAAGTATAGTGTCCCACATTGCCCAGAATTTGCGATACTAATGATGTGCATAGACACTTACTGGAATGAGACAGTACGGCGTATTTTTTTAATAGAATATTATTTGGAATTTCGATTATCGTCACCTTTACTGCTATATTTAGTTTAAATCATGACTAGCTAGTTGTAAGTGTAGAAAACCGTAGCACATGATTAAGAACCTGCTTAACTACAATATCACATTTCCCCGCGATTGCAAGAGATTCACAAATTGTTACCTCTTGCAATGTTTTAACCCTTTTTACAAAGTATTAACATGTAAAGATGGGCCATATTCATTCATAAATGCAGACACATGTAAAACAGACTTTTGGCAAAATTAAGTACTTGAAAATGATGAAGTTCTCCGAGATCACGTCAATTTTGCCAAATGTTTTAAGAAATGTTATAAAAGAACACACATCAAAATGTGGTCAAAAAGAGAATCAAAACTAAGTCACCTATTGCTCTCACCACCTTCACTATAATATCAGTCTCAGTAATCAAAACATATTTCCACTTGTATAGTGAAAATCAAAGACCTTCTTGAATACCCATATGCATTGTTATTGGTGAACTTTTTGTTATCTTGGATCAAATTTCAGTAAGACAAACAATTTTTTTTCATGAATTCACTGTTTCTTCTCTAAACCATATAATGAAACAGATTACTAGTGCATGAAGTACATGAATAAACACAGTAGAGATGTTTAAGCGTGTGTGTGTTTCAACCATCCACATACAGTACTATCATTTAATTCCTGCACCAGTCGAACGGACACCTGTCAGTGCCTGGTTGTACAGTATCAATAGGTAACATGTTAAACAAATATTCCAAGCACGTTTATGACCCACGTGGCTTGCGAATCAAAGATACGTCCAGTTGTGAGGTCAGGGACATGTGGTTGCACCGATACCCAGGACACTGGGTGGTGGTCGGGCGTGCGGTCGGGTATTATCTCCCGGCTGCCCACGCATTTAGGGCAGGAGTTAAATGTCAGCACTGTAGGTTACATTGGTTCGAGGACAAAGACGAAACTCACCAGATGAAGAAAATGCAGCTACTCACCATCTGAAAAGATATACAGATTACCTGGTTAGAATCATGCAAGTCAATTTATGTATATATTTTTACTGCAACGTATGTTACAAAATCATAATCTAATATATAATTAAGTCGAAGAAAGAAATGCGAATACAGAATAAAAAAGAACATACAATTGAGTATTCATAAGGTAGGAAAAAAGATAAGTAGAGGTTACTATATCCAATGGCTATTTGTGTGTACATGTTCTTTATTGACTATAGCAAAAGCTAAGAAATACAAATCATACAATGAAAATAATAATGAATTATTATACACATTGAATATATATGGATAGTACTCATCGTCCGTTATGGAGGCGGTTATGAGGGTAAGGCATGTCATAGGAGCTTAAGCCAAATTAAGACGTCCGATTGCTTGATTGCAATGTCCAAAGTCATTGCTACTAGTACAAGTATTAGACTACTCAGCAAAAGAGGCAGCCCTCAGCTATATCAATTTCGACAACGTGGAGGTGTTGATTAATATAAATCTTGTCCCATGATGCAATGCGTGGCAGCCATTTGCAAAAGGTATAACTGAAGATTGGAAATAACAGTATTCGTTCAAAATCTCTCTATATACAAAGAGCAATTCTTAAATAATCCAATAGCGAAAATAGTGATATTCAGGCTATCCAATATCGATTTTATTATTTATTCTCAGCGACTCGGGAAGTAGTGTTTTCTTGAGCTTCACGGCGATTTATTTTCAACACTGACAGTCTTCGGGGAGGTCCTATTTGCAACGACATCTTGACAAAGTACCACTTTATCATGTCAAACTTTGAAATCATTAATAACCGGTTAATGATCACCTAGGCCAGGTAAAAACTGGTAACTAGAAAGTGGTGATTAATTTCTTTTCCATTTCCATCAACCCATATAATTAAGTAGACCCATGTCAAAAGGCAAAAGTGTATCCCTTCCACTGTTCTACACAAGTACCGGTGTCTCATTGAGTGGTTGTTCATACTGGTCGAGTAATTGACCGATAAACACAGGCGCTAATAGCCTACATTCTGATCTTAATACAGGCGTCTGAAAATCGCAAATGATGCAACGACCAACAATGTTGCCGGACAATCTTTCCGTTTCAAGGATCAATGCGGAGTGACCAAACACAATACTATAATTGCGCGCGCGATCTTCGTCTGCTAGCAGGTGCACGTGCGCCGCCGCCACTGTTTTCGCTTGAATGGAGCATAATA
>OZ012698.1:22231123-22254972 GCA_963942565.1 Maea johnstoni | reverse complement strand
CTTAACCAATGCTTCTTCTTGAATTGGCACTAACTAAGAATTGAGGAATAGCCTATGTGATATGTTTATCATTTTCGTCATTGCAACTAATAACTTTATCATAAAGTCACCTTATCCTTTGATCAGAGATGGAATGCATTTATAGAAGTATTAAGAGAAGACCATACAACAAAAACACTTGGTATATAGTGTAAAATCATACGAAGCCTCAATGACCGAATCTATCTTGTAAAGTATATCGTTTTATCTATTACCTTTATAACCACGATATGAATATGGAAAAAAATCCTGTTGCACATGTGTGCAATTTGAACTTTACAAAAGACTTTATCATGAAGTCTTTTACAGTTTTAGTTGCTAGTATTATTTTAGTATCGTACAATTTTAGCTACTAGTATAATTTTAGTATCGTGCAATTTACTAGTAGCTATTAGTTTTATGTTGGTTTTGTACTGGTGAGATAGTGACAAGTATACTTTGAATTGGTAATATAAATAATACGGAGGGAAAATATGAAAAACACACATTGCAGAAATTAAAAATGACATATTTTTAGTGAAACCAAATGAAAAAACATGTGGATAATCACTTCCAATTACAATAACTGAGTAAACACTTAGTTACCGGATATAAACAAGACGACATGCAAATTCATAAACGGTAATTATCAACGAAAGGCCAATTAAAAGGGGTATTTTGGATACCTTGTTATGTTCACAATTGATTCCTGGTGTAAACAATCTATTCTTTGCCACCGCACCTTTGTGTTTTCTGAGGCAGATAAAAATGTAAAAGCATATTTTTTGCCGCAGACCCCTTTGTACGAGTCGAGCCCTTTTTTCAGGGTGCCCCAGGCAGGGTATTGTATTGGGCTTTCAATTCTCCTAATCAGTCTGTGAGGACATCTCAGCGGGCTAGGGGTTTGCTCCCAGTGGCGACCTCACTAGCAGACAAATTGAATAAAGACTGAAATGATATTACTACAGAGAAAAAGGTGACATGTTATAGGTATACCGCAGAGTTTTTGGTTAAGCTATCCTGAAAAACTATATTAGTTCTGCAGTCACTCGGGAGGTTCTTCATTACTTCTATTGGTCCTGCTGGTGACGCTATTGTTAGCTTTCGACAGAGTTACTTTTACTACTACTACTACTACTACTACTACTACTACTACTACTACTACTACTACTACTGCTGCTGCTGATGCTGCTGCTACTGCTGCTGCTGCTGCTGCTACTACTACTACTACTACTACTACTACTACTACTACTACTACTACAACTACTACTACTACTACTACTACTGGTGGTTCTGGTGGTCTGTAGCTCTGTGCCCCTGCCCCTGCCCCCCCCCCTCCCCCAGTCAACGGGCGGTGTGCTAGGAGGGAGGGGGGGGGGGTAGTCTGGTGGTGCTGGAGTGAAGTACGGTGGAGAGTCGAAGGCTTTCATGACGCGTCCGTCACGCCCCGACTAACAGACATTGTCGTCGCCTGCTCTCGCCGCAGCGTATGTCATACAAGAAAAATGCTGCCCATTCAAACCATGATAGATGATGATGAATAGTGGCATATTATTGAAGTGTTGTTTCGCCATAGTTTACTTCAAAATCATAGTGTTCCACATTAATCTCCGGCTCAAACATTTATCATAATTTCAGCACAAAAATCGTCGCAGGATTCTCATGGGCCTGGGGAAATAGGGGATGGCGTAGGGGGAGGGGGTGGATTGTTAGGGACTTCCTATAGATTAATCAGGGGGTGGGTGCTAGTTAGTGCCTAAGCTGACGTGTTATCAATGTGTAAAAACATCTCTTAGATTATTCCAACCTGTCCAAGATAAGTAGCGAGTGATCATCACCAAGGGGATTGCATAATGACCTACTGACACCACGACACGCCCCTACTGGTTAACCTGAGAACCAAACGCTATGCGTGTGATTTTATATTTTGTATTTTGATATGGAAATGTTATCTATGATACTTTTGTATGAAAATACAGTCAATAAAATACATACATACATACATACATACATACATACTTACATATGCAGCATGTCTAGTAATATTTTGCTTCATGTAAATTATGTGTATTTTGTTTTGCCACTCTTATGTGAGGCATAATATAATTTTGCTTTGTATACCGTATGAGGTTGTACTTTTTGTGCAATCAATGAAAATACAACAAAACATTATTAATCATTTTCAACAACTTTTGGTCCCATAGAGAGAAATCATACAAAATATGTCAAAGAAATCAATACTAATTGTGTTTTAGTAAGAAGAAAAGTCAGTAGTAGTAGTAGTAGTAGTAGTAGTAGTAGTAGTAGTAGTAGTAGTAGTAGTAGTAGTAGTAGTAGTATATTTACTTGCCATGCCGTAAAGCATGGGAAATATATCTATATTAGAAAACTAAGACAAAATTATGATGCGAGATTTACATATATACATTATCTACATTATTTAGATTATCTATTACTTTTATTGTAGGGAAAACCTAGATGTATTGCGAATAAATATGGGCACAAAGGACTACCAATAGAAAGTATCCATGATGGTTATTGCAAACAAACAAGCAAACAAACATGTAAACAATGCTCGTCTCTCTTTGTTGTGAGGAGTAAAGTCGACAAATCTGATGGTAATATACACAACTGTTCTCTGTGTGACCCGCGATCACTGAGGGCCGCGCCTTTGTATAAACTACATGTTTGCAAAACTTTTCTGGCATGGCCCGAGAAGAAAAAAACTGTAGTGTGTTTACCCGGGCATTTTCTGTTTAACTAGCACAGTTCTGGCCCGCGGCGAAGTCTTCCACACCGCCTACTCCCAAGCGAAACCTCACCTCTGAACAAATATGATTGACAGCATTTCTTAAGTATATAATATTCATAACACAAGAAAGTAAACTTCCGTCCCCAAATTCAAGCATGCCTCCGGGCTCTCTCAAAGCACTTTGAAATTCCTTTTCATATTTCTATGGGGCCGTCATAGTTAAATTTTTCCGCTTGCGCGTCCGATTTTTACACGACGCGCTCATGAGGAATGGTGTATATTTCACCACCGGAAGTTGGCGAGTTGGGAAAGGATGACTACACAGCCACTGTGGGTGTTCACAGCGGCGCGGCAAGCTCTTTCTATGCGCGACACTACCTGAAAAATCTACACTGTTACTTTCAATACACCTAGGAGAGTATATCAAACACACTGTATGGGGATCCTGCGGTATCTAATGGATCTAAATTACATATAGTGTGAAATGCCTTTATGTTGTCAAAAACCCATGTCATAACGGGTGAATGGAATACCCTAGGCAAACCAATGTCAGTGTGCATGGGGTGTAGCCCATGTTAATAAAAGAGTGAAATAATTATATACTAAATAACTAAAAGCTTTCAGGATGTCTACCTCTCCAGCAATATATATATGTATATATATATATATATATATATATATATATATATATATATATATATATATATATATATATATATATATATATATATATATATATATATATATATATATATGTATATATGTATATATATATATATATATATATATATATATATATATGAATATATATATATATATATATATATGTATATATATATATATATATATATATATATGTATATATATATATATATATATATATATATATATATATATATATATGTATATATATATATATATATATATATATATATATATATATGTATATATATATATATATATATATATATATATATATATATATAGAAATATATATATATATATATATATATATATATATATATATATATATATATATATATATATATATATATATATATATGTGAGTGTGTGTGTGTGTGTGTGTGTGTGTGTGGGTGTGTGTGAACTGTGTGTGTGCATGTATTCACATAGGCGTGTCAAAGGGATTGGACAATTCTAATATGGGCAAACTATTTATAATGATGAGACTTAATCTGAGTACAAATTTTATATAAACAACTTTATGAATTATTGACTCTTTCTGATATTTTTCTGATGTTGTTTTTTCATTTTCATGAAGAAGTGTTTTATCTTAAGTAATTTCGTATGTGCTCAATTTCATGCCTCCGCGCGGGGAGTTAAAACAATCATTAATGACATATTAATAGCCTAAACCTTATCAGCCGTTGTACACTTTATTCTTATATACTGGGTGAATTGAAATTGTGTACCTATATTGCACATATATTTTAAGAGCAATGGTCTCTTTCTGCTTAATTCTTAGTTTTGAATAGATATTCTGAATACAAATACTGAATGCTATTATTGCATGTACGATTGAACACCTCAGACGACGGTAGGTTAATTTCCCGCCATTTTCCCGACACATGGCATAGGCAGGTAGCGCCCTCTATCGACGACGGCGGTTTTCGGCGGCGCGGTGCATTAAATTGCCAAGCACATTCTCCGCAATGCCTCGACATTCTCGAGCATATTTCTTCCAATCATTAAACCATAAATAGCCGCGGAGAGACAAGTGTGACTCGCTGCGACCTTACAGTAACAAAAAACGCAGACGGACAATCAAACCCAAACGTCGGCCATAATAAATAAAGGCGAGAAACAGTGAGGCGCTGTGTCGCTTTTGTATTAATCATTAGTTTTGCCTAATATGGGCATTGTTGTTGGCCACAGGTGATTTGTGGGGCATATTAAGAGGGTTATAAGTTGTCTATTTATCAAGTGGGGGGCACTCGAGGAACTGTGCATGGAATGTGTTTATATCATTTCTTACGTAGCAGAATCGGGCGGAGAGAATGTTGGAGGGGATATAGAAACAGTCCTCGCCACAGTAGCGTAGCACTCACACTATGTGGGACTAGCATCATCGACTACTTAGAACTGTGATCAAAAGGTGGCAACCGGGCAGCTCTTGCTACTGATTTTTTGCATGTTTCTTCTTTACTTCTTTTCTTCTTCATCTTCTTCTTCTCCTTCTTCTTCTTCTTCTTCTTCTTCTTCTTCTTCTTCTTCTTCTTCTTCTACTTCTTCTTTTTTCTCTTTTTTATTTGTCTTCTACTTCTTTTTCTACTTTTTCTTCTTCTTTTTTACTTACTACTACTACTACTACTACTCCTTCTACTACTACTACTACTACTACTACTACTACTACTACCACTACATTTTCTGTCATGACAATGACAAAATCATGATGGTGGTGATGTTGATAATAATGAAAATGATTTTTAAGGATCACCATAATAATGATGGTGATGATGATGAGAAGAGACTAATGCTACTGATGAAGTGAGCAACACGAACAACAACATTACTGATGATTGTAATGGTTATGATATACACATTTAATAGTAACGATAAAAGAATTATGAAAATAATACATATGAATAATAAGGAAGCCTATACTACATTATGTCGACGACATAATGAAAGAATGGTAGTTAAAATGAATATATATGTATATATAGATATATATACATATATATATATATATATATATATATATATATATATATATATATATATATATATATATATATATATATATATATATATATATATATGCAATTAAGGTGTGAAGATACAACAATGCAATAGTACTACTAACACTGCAAAAAATATAATAAACTAAAGCACCAATACGAAACATCATTTCAGCGGGTATTTTTGAGAATGCGATTTGGACATAATCTCAATTTGAATAATTCTTGAGGGGGCAGGATTGATAGTGGAGTATGTTCCTCCAAGCGTTGAGTGCCTTCTTTCTCCGTGGGCCTCTGACTTCCCCCTTCACGGATATTGCTAGCGGGGCCTGCCTGTATGGCCGTATTTGCCTGACATTTGTGGAGATGAATTAGGCAGGATGACCATTGTAGTCAAAAAGAGGAGGGAATTGTTGCTCAAATGATCGCCACGAAATTTGTTGAATTTCATGAGCAGGGCCGACATTTTTGTCGCCCCGGTTGCGCTACCTAGGTGAGGACCCCTTTTAATGAAGCGCATTAATCTACTGGCGCGGTGCGGACGAACGCAGCATGATGAATTGAAAATCGATGACGTCACAATCGCGGCAGACGAGAAACATTCGGTTAGACCGACGACAACTTTTGCAGACGACGTTTACATTTCAGATCTAGGGCTTGAATTGATGATTCGTAAGGAGTGTTTTATTTTAAATCAGATGCTCTTGGGTTTAGAAGTTATAAATTGAATATTAAATGTGAAATATAAGCAAGATGGTAGAACATCCAAAAGGCGTTGTCTCAAAAGTGAGTCAGGCATTAGTTATCGAGGAATTGCTGGATTTAAGGAATTAAATCCCAATCGTATATCGGCCAAATTATTATTTTTTTTAATTCCAATTGATTAATAATCATGAGATTTTTGCTGGCGATTGCTATTTTTTAAAATATCCTTTGACCACGTTTATATCCACGTGTGAACTTTAATTCATCAGCTTGCCTTTGATATATAACTAATGGGTGTATAAGCACTTAATGACCTAAGCTTGTAGTTTGGTCACATTTCAGTCACGTGCATCATTAGAGACACATGTATCATCACCTGAATTAAAGGAGTGAAGGCACTCCCACGTGTCTAGACATTTGGGGTATATATATATATATATATATATATATATATATATATATATATATATATATATATATATATAATATATATATATATATATATATATATATATATATATATTTTTATATATATATATATATATATATATATATATATATATATATATATATATATATATATATATATATATATATATATATATATATATATATATATTTATACATATTATATATATATATATATATATATATTATATATATATATATATATATATATATATATAATATATATATATATATATATATATATATATATATATATATATATATGAATGTGTTCTTGTGATCTTTGTGAAAGGGCTATCTTAAAACGTGGTCAAGCGAAACTTTTCTCAGATAAATTTAACATCCCTAAAGTATTCTTCAAATGTGTGCTAAGTTTCCAAGGCACTTTAGTGAACAAATGGGTTAGCGCGTGCAAGTAGTCACTTAATAAACATATTATTAACACAATAATCGATACAATAAAACATGAAATATACAAACACAAATGTTCAAAAAGTAAGCAAATTTAAATAACATAAAGCCTACTTAAAATCCTACAGGAATCTTGAAATCCTTGTAAAATAATTTAGTATTCATTTTATTTTCTTTAATATAGATAGTATTAGAAAAGTCAGATGCTTTTTGTTCGTGGTAGATTTAATTGGACTAATTAAGTACATGTACTAGTATCATGCCCCTAATCACCGTCCTCATCTTCTTCTTCGTCCTCTTTCTCCTCATTTTCTTCCTCTTCTTCTTCTCCTTGTCCTTCATCTTCTTCTTTGTCTACTTATACTTCTCCTTCGTCTTCTTCATCTACTAGCATTTCTTCTTCTATTTCTTCTTCTTGTTCACCATCTTTTCCCCTTCTCTTCGACTACTTCTATTTTGCCTTCTTCGTCCTCTTTTTCTTCTTCTCCTTCATCTTCTTCTTTGTTTTCTTTTACTTCTCATCGTCTTCATCTATTTCTTATATTTCTTCTTCATCTTCTTCTTGTTCACCATCTTTTCCCCTTCTCTTCGGCTACTTCTATTTTGTCTTCTTCTTCCTCTTTTCTTCTTCTTCTTCTACTATTGAACAGTAGTAAGGAGTCCCCGCCCCTTTTCTGATTACTTAAATATGAGTTTATGGAACAAGATATCATAGCTTTTGTCCTAAGATTGTCTAGTAGGACCCTCGTCCCAGACCCGAATGACGTCATAGGTGCTGACTCGCATGCCAGGACGTGCTAGCTGTCAGAACTGTCCTACATGTAAGTTCGTCTGGTCCGAGCGCGCTCGATTCGTCCAAAGTTCCCCAAAGATCGTCTGTCTCGAGCGGACATTTTTATTCTGAGTTTGCCAAAGTGCTAAATTTGTGGCAAAGTTCGTCTGCTGGTAGCGCGCGCGTGAGGAAGCGGCGAGCAGGCATTTCCATTCTTAGTTTTCCGAAGTGCCAGATTTCGTCTGCTGGTAGCGTCAGAATGCGGCAAGCAGGCATTTCTATTCTGAGTGTTCCAAAGTGCCAAAGTGCCAAAGTTTGTCTGCTGGTAGCGCGCGCGTGAGGAAGCGACGAGCAGGCATTTTCATCTGAGTGTTCCCAAAGTGCCAAAGTGCCAAAGTTCGTCTGCTGGTAGCGCGCGCGTGAGGAAGCGGCGAGCAGGCATTTCTATTCCTAGTTTTCCAAAGTGCCAAAGTTCGTCTGCTGGTAGCGCGCGCGCGTGAGTCGGCGGTCCAAGCTGACACGCTAGTGGTGTCAAGGCAGGCAGCATCATGAATCAACAGGCCTGAGCGCATTGTCTGCGAGACAATAGCTCCTGCCACAGGACACAATATGTTACCAGTATATATATTGGTGTATATATTTCTCCACACATTCTTGGAAATAAATACAGTGACGTGCATCTTGGAATTGGTAATTGCCCCAAGTGCGTCATATGTGATGCGTCACGTGGTTAAGCTGAATCCACGGTAAACATGAGTGCTTGACCAATATCTCTATCTTGAACTTCTGATAAAATTGTAAATTTGAATTTAAATTTTGTTTTTCGTCACATTTGTGCCAATTGTGGCTAATTCGTGACTAGCCAGTTGTAAGTAGTGGAGGAAACCGGAGTACCCGGCGAAAACCACCGCCTAACTCCAAGTCACTGGCAACTTTCCCACATGCCAAGGCCGGGATTCGAACCCAGGCAGTGGTGAGAGACAGCGTACAGTCAGTGGCGGCGCCTTAGACCACACGGCCGTCAGAGCAGGGCCTAAATTGTGAAATGTTTCAATTATCAATTAGAAAAAATTAGAAAACAATCATCTTAATTGAGAAAATAAGAACAATGACTGAAAAAATATTTCATTTATTTTCAAATGAAACCTGGTGTGGTGAAAGCCTATCGGTGCATCATAAGGCATTTGATGCGGAGCTACACTTCTGCCAAGGTTGGGGCACTGATAATATCCACGATACCTTCTTAAATGGCATAATTGCCAATTATATAAACGTCCCACAAATCCACAACAGGTAGAGTGTCAAACCCAATAATATCGTTTTCTTCTTATTCCTTGGCTGATACTTAACCAAAACAAGTGTTAGGTTTGTTATACATGAGTATCTTAACCCATTTACTCTCCATATGTTTTGTACCAAGATGTTTGCTTCCAAGGATATTTACTCAACGAATGTCGTTCCTGCAACCTCAAACAAAAAAGGTATAATTTAGTAGGCTATAGGTATCAAAACAGAGGATGAGAAAGAGGGGAATATTACACCGGTTATTGTATAGTAGTTTTATCTTTGGACGTTACGGAATAATTTATTGTGACTTTTGGACCTGTTTATGACAAGACGCTCTGCCATTTGCATAGCATGTATGGACTGGCATAAGTGATAAAGACTCTTTCCATAAGCTTTTGTGTGCTTTAGTATTTCCATTTTAACAATAAAACCATATCTTATGCAAAAGAATAAATGTTTAGGTATTAGCATGATAAGCACATGATTTGTTGCAATCGATATACGTCGAGGATAATAAGCGAGTTACTGATTTCATTTTAGTATACACATTGGACTAACTTATAGAGTGAGATAGGGTGAGCTAGTGAATAATAGAAACTGTTGATTGATTAGAAAAAGATGAAAATATAGTAAAATTAATTTCACGATTAATTTCTGCGAAATGGCAAGATATTCCGGCGTTTACTCATTTCTGCATAAACTACATAAATTATATACTATATATACTATATAGCCATATATATATATATATATATATATATATATATATATATATATATATATATATATATATATATATATATATATATATATATGTATATATATATATATATATATATATATATATATATATATATATATATATATATATGTATATATATATATATATATATATATATATATATATATATATATATATATATATATATATATATATATATATATATACATATACTTACATATTTACATATATATATATATATATATATATATATATATATATATATATATATATATATATATATATATATATATATATATATATATATATATATATATATATATATATATATATATATATATATATATATATATATATATATATATATATATATATGTAAATATGTATATGTATATATGTGTATATATATATATATATATATATATATATATATATATATATATATATATATATATATATATATATATATATATTTATATGTACATACATACTTACACACATACATACATACATACATACAAACATACATACATACATACATACATACATACATACATACATACATACATGCATGGCTGTTATATAATGTCTTTATTTATTCGTGTTTTGTACACTATGTTCTTCTTGTAATCAGACCAAATTTGTGTGTCTTGCTTAAGAAAAGTTCTTTCTGAAGTCTTTTCAGATAAACTTTTCGCCATTTGCATGGTAAACTTCGGCCCCGATTTTGAAACTAGAATTCTTTCCCTAATGTGTGTGTTACAGGTATTTCACCTGTTAATCAAATTCATCAGCCATCCTAAGAAGCGATTCACAACGAAAATAAGGATATGTTGCATGGCCTTGAAAAGTACCAACTTGATTTAGCTATGCGGGGGTTAACGTTGTTTTGTCTGGGGTATTTTCGGTAGGGTTTTTGAAGTGCCCTGCTGTGTCAGCCATCACTCATCACCTGTCCTGATGCTATCTCTGCAGCCGCATCCTCTGTCAGCATCCCGCTCATCTTACTGATCAGCCAGGCAAAGGTGCACGTCAACTCCACTCACCTGTCACGGCGATCACATCACATCGTGACACGCAACGGGGTGGGCCTTATACCTTAACGTGGACCTAGCTATCTAAGCCTAATTGTAATGGGACGACGACACATAATAGGACGAAAACACACATACATACATACATACATACATACATACATACATACATACATACATACATACATATATATATATATATATATATATATATATATATATATATATATATATATATATATATATATATATATATATATATATATATATATATATATATACATATATATATATATATATATATATATATATATATATATATATATATATATATATATATATATATATATATATAATACATACATACATACATACATACATACACACAGACAGACAGACAGACAAACATACATACAAACATACATACATGCACATACATACATACATACATACATACATCCTTATTTGAGGAAAGGTCTGTTTAGCGAGGTAAGACAAATAACACAGAGTTCCAGGTGTTGTATTGCAAAATTACAATAGGTGACAAGCATATGACAAAAACAAAAGCATGATAGTATCCGGCCTCTTTAATGAAATGCAACAAAATGTCAAAACAACCCCATTCCTTATCGGCAGGCTGCATTTATTGCTATCTGACACTACGTGTATTGCAATTTTATATCTGTAGCATTGTTTTGTTTAAATGTAAAGTTTAACGTTCCGCGAGCTCGAATTAGGTGATGTTCATTAACCAGGGAAACACTTTGATGTATGTTGTTGTTTTGACAGATAAATCATTCGACAAAATACAAAAACAGTAGTCAATTAGTTGACTCTCAACATCATTAATTTGGCAACGCTTTACAACCAAATGCTTTCAGACAAATCACTTTTTCTGAGGCTACTTATTTCGAAACTTCATACCTGCTTGGTAAACAACATATACTTCCTGTTAACCCTCGAAAACCCGTATTGTTCCAAAAAAGGTCCGTCTACTTTGGGAATATCTCCCTAACAAATTATTGTGAAATGTATTGAAGTTCTCCCTGTATTGAAATCATGGTTGTTGAGGAGGGATGCCACACGTATCTTGGTACATATGATGGCCTCGATAAGTTGAAGTGCTTAGTGCTGAGTGTGTGTGTGTGTGTGTGTGTAAGAGAGAGAGAGAGAGAGAGAGAGAGAGAGAGAGAGAGAGAGAGAGAGAGAGTCGATTGAAGTCACCAAGAGTTCCCTCTAAAAGCTAAGTTTGCCAAAGTTTCTTGCCGCTTACTCCTACATCCAGCAGTGTTACCCTGGACCCCATCTAGTAATCACTTCAGGCGTGAGCATGTGTACTTGTAATGAACAAGATTTAGCATTCCAGGGACGAGACAAAGGTCAGAGGCTGCCAAGTCCCAACACAAGACTAAACGGCACGAGGACATGACACAAAGATAGGGAAATGGTCGACAATCCTCGCTGAATGCCACCAATTTGCGCCAGCGAGGGGGGCATTGTTTTTGCCGAGATTAAACCCCCTTTGCCCGTAAAGTGCTCTAAAACACGGCCTTCTCCCCCTTTCAAAGATCACATCAAGAGGGGCCTGACACATTAGCGAGAGGCGAAGCCTTTTCTGGCGTTCAATGCGGCGAGATTAAATGAGTTTGGCCTCTGATTAGGTACGTGCCGCGCATACGCTCAGCCAATGGCACTCTCAACAAGTCCGGGCCCGGGCAACTTCCGGTCCCCCGCGCGCGCACTTCCTGACTTCCTGCTCGGCGCGGCAGCGCTAAAAGTCCGCCACAAAGCAACCACGGGCGTCCCTCTCTCCCTACTTAGCACACCCAACACTGCTGCGGCAAAATCTAATATGGCCACATTTCAATTTCAAATTCACCAAATGAGCCGGGATCGCTCGGAACACCTGGAAGGTGTTGAGTGATAGTGGTTTTGTTTCTGGCGTTTGGGATAATGGTATCGGCGGGTAATTATCAAATCGTGTCACAGAATGACTAGAAAGTGAGCATTAAGAAGATGTTTATACACGAGACCTGGTGGGAAGGCTTGGAATTAACATAAAGGAAGGCGATGGGTGAGGTGTGGGTTGATAGTATACATAATGCCTTTATCAAATAGGAAGGTTGGGGTTCTTGGGTCTAATGCATTACGTGGAGATTGCTCACTGGGATTCCAACACCTCATTGAACCATACAAGAGGGTGGTCTGTTATAGGTCTTTATAGATATCATGATATCCACGATTCCATCATAAAACTAACTTTCAGGGATTATGTGTAACACAAATGAGTAGGTTGCCTGCTAAAGGTATTTTATTGTTCTGAAAAAAAAAGATATAATAATATCTGCGATTCCATCATAAAACTAACTTTCTGGGAAAATGTATAAACACAAGTGAGTAGAATGCCTGTAATATGTCTTTTATTGTCCTGAAAATATATAGATATAATATCCGCGATTCCATCATAAAACTAACTTTCAGGGAGCAATTCTGTAAAACATAAATGAGTAGGTTGCCTGTTACATGTCTTTTATTGTCCTGAAAATATACAGATATCCTAATATCCGCGATTCCATTATGAAACTAACTTTCAGGGAGCATGCATAACATAAATAAGTTGATTTTAGTGAGTTGCCTGTGAGGTACGTACTATTGAAATAAATTCGCGTCTCATCGATGTTTCCGTTTCTCAACTTATATTCAACCACTTTCTCTACCAATAGTGACCATTTCATGTCAAGTCAGAAGGTTACTTCACACCAGTAGATAGGGAAACCAACGACTAACCAAATGTCTTTGTCGTGAATGAATTTCAAATAAAGGGTTTCAGTTTAAAGCTATTGACAGACATTCGTTGAATAATCACGATATACCGAAACACGTGCTATATGACAAAGTAGTAAATACCCTTATATCTAGGTGTCCTACATATTATGTCCAAAATGGGTCTTCTTGGTGGAGTGATAAGCATATATACTTCCATGTACTAGTATTCTTCAGGTTGTGGACGTATATTCCATATAGTAGATGTTTATAAAACAACTTCAGAAAAACTACAGACGCCATGGCTTTAACCATAATGCTGCTGGTTGCTAATTTTGCCAATACAAAATGATGCAAAAAAAGCTGAAAAAAGCTCAGAAATCCTGGCACATGGATTACCCATCTGAGAGAAATCACTTAGAACAATCACATGAGTACCAACATTACAGGGTTTAGATGGTTAATAAAAATCGTTGTGCTTTGGATCAAGGTAGCCTCATATAGTCTAATAGTATTGGAAGGGTTAAGGCATAATCATTTTCAAGATCACCATACTCATCATCAATTTCATGTCAACATCATGTATCATCACTATCACCAACACCATCCTTGCCATCATCATCATCGTCCTCATCATCGTCGTCATCATCATCATCATCATCATCATCATCGTCGTCATCATCACCACCATCATCATCATCATCATCATTATAGACAATATAATTGGCGTAACCATTATGGGTATGAGAGGGTATTATGTAGATTTGTATTTCTGATACATGGCAACCGATCATTAATCACAAATAAATAAACAAACAAACAAGCACGTTACAGAAATGTTGATGATGTTGATGACGATGACACATTGTCACAATCATCACCGTTATGATCATTATTACCATCATCGTCATAATTAACTACATAAGTAATCGACATCATTATCAGCATCAGCATCAATGACGTCATCACATTTTCTCTATCGTCATCAGTATCTTTATTCTCATCGTCATTAGTAGTGTTATCAACACCAGCATGAATATCATCACCCTCCAAATCATTTGATTTGAATTCGGAAATGGAAAAGGATGAAGAAGGGGGCGATGACATGTCGACCTTGCCCCCTTCCCCCGCACGCACACGCATATTCATCTACTCCCTCTCCACAAGGGGCGGCGTGGAACCTCAGTTACTCATCAATGCTTAAGAGTTCCTCTAAAAATTGTCGTCTGGATCTATGATACTGTTGACAATAACTTGGGAATCAAACATGATTTCACAAAATATCTGGAAGAGAGTTGTTGGTAATGTTCGGATTAATAATTCTCCTTCAAATATTTCCGCGAATATGCCTTTTTCCTAGAGATTTCATCCAAATTATCAGGCTGTTTTTGGTCCCCGCGAGCATTATTGGGTTAAAGGGTCCGCCATGGACACGTCCTGTCCCCGCCCAGCTATCACTACCCTTAACATGTCAAATATGACATCCTCAAAAACATCCCCAAGTTTCAACGACCTCCGGCACGTACACACCCCGTCAGCTCTCAAACTCACGAGTTTCGACAACACTTAGCGACGTCTGTTTACTACTGATGTTTAAACATCGTCCAACACGGCCGTTTAGACATGTTCGGCCAACAAAACATCCACGACGACTATCACCCGTAGGCTCTAGATGTCGAGTGCAGAATTTTCAAAAATCACTTAAATCAACACTACCCCCTAATTTGAATATTTCACCCTCCCGGCCCAGGGAGAGAATTACAGGTATATTAACATATCCGTGCTGACGTCTGAAAACTAAAGATTATGCAAATGCGCGAAAGCAGGTGATATTGAAGGTACATTTCTTCTGCTGTTAACTTCAGTGAGAAGTCGGTGAGAAGTTTTCGCGGGAACAACTCCTACTGAAATCGACATGTACAATGAATTTCGAATAATTTCGATTATCGTCACTTTTTCTGCCAAAGTTAGGTTAAAACGTGACTAGTCAGTTGTAAGAGGTGGTACCCGACGAAAACCACCGCCTAACCACAAGCCACTTGCAACACTTTGACAAGTGAACAAAACTGTAGCATGGAATTTTATATATCGGAATTTTTTCTGCCAATTTTAGATTAAATCGTTACTAGCCAGTTGTAAGAGGTGGAGAAACACGAGTACCCGACGAAAACCACCACCTAACCACAAGCCACTTGCAACACATTGACAAGTGAACAAAACTGTAGCATGGAATTTTGATTTTGGAATTTTGATTATCGGATTTTTTTCTGCCATTTAAGGTTAAATCGTGACTATCCAGCAGTAGGTAATGGAGGAAACGTGTTCTTCGTCGCTGGAATCGACTGCAAAAGTAATTTGAATTTTCAATTATCGTCATTTTGTCTGCCATTTAAGGCTAGATAGTGACTTGCTAGTTGTGGGATGGTGGGGAAAGCCGGCGTACCCGACGAAAACCACCGCCTTTCCTTACCAGATAATTGCCATCCTCGTTTAATTCCATATGTCTTTGGAAGCTTCTTGAGTATCATTCTGAACTATACACTCTTTGGTTCATCTCCCCACTTTGATATTCCTTTTCTTTAGGGGATTGTATTTGTTTCATTTTCCAAAATAGACAGTATGCTTTTAATCTCGATGCCAATTAATTCAGAATGAAATGAGAAGAATAAAATCAGACAAATCCAGAGCCAAGAATATAAACTACGTTTGTGAAAAATTAGACTAGCCAAGAAAAGAAAACACTTGTCTGAAATTTCCAACTTTTGGCAATACAAACACTTGTTGATGTTGTACCGTCATTTAAATGGAACTACCACAACGACTACGCCAAAGTATGTAAATATATTCGAAAATATCAAAATAAATTTCGGAAGTAGAAATGTTAACTTATTGACTGGTTAGACCGGCGTAAAAATATTATAATTGTGGATTCGCCCAGAAGATGGCGCGCATATCTTTTTCAGTCTTGTAAATGGTCGATATATATGACAAACTAGACATTACTTGTGCCGGGAAAGGTAAAAATGGCGGGAAATCCCACATGAGAGCAGACGATATCGAGTCAACTAATGAAATCAGGGCACTAATGAGTAGCTTGAGTAAATGTGAGATCTCGTTCGATCGCGGAAGTTTCGCCGGAAGTGAGTAGGTCGCACGTGAAGGGGGTTGATTGCCTTCCTCTCTGGGGACGAACAGACAGACGTACACATGGAAAAGTCGTCAAATTTCACACCGCTCTCATTTCCCGCCCCACGTGCCCGGTGCTATTTTCTCCGAGTCAGTCGTCTAATTATAATCGCCTGATTAATTGAGCTCTTCAATGTAGTGATAGGTGGCGTTCGCATGTTCCATTCTATGCCAAGTTTAAAATATTAGTCTCTAAATGTTAAAATACTCGATTACTGCAATTTATTTCGTATTAATGTTAGGATTCCAAAAGAACATAACGTCACCAACAGAGAGAGAGAGAGAGAGAGAGAGAGAGAGAGAGAGAGAGAGAGAGAGAGAGAAAGAGAGAGAGAGAGAGAGAGAGAGAGAGAGAGAGAGAGAGCATGTAGGAGTATTTGCTGAGGATTTAACTTGCGTAACCTTTTAATGGACTTAGTATTCGCCGTGTTAGAAATAAAATGGAGCCATAGCTTATATTGCTGCCCCCACCCCCATAAAAGAACAAACGTAAACCGCATTTCTTCCATTAGCCCCTCCTTGAGTACCTCAGAATGGGTAGGCATAGCTTCCGACAGAGAGAGAGAGAGAGAGAGTTGCCGGATTATCTATTTCAACGTTGTGATTGAGTTATTTTCTGTGTCCTGAAATGAAGTCTCAACCCATATGAGGTGGCATACTACTACCCCCAGCCCCCCAGACCTCAAATAGATCTCAGTGAGGTAGTGAACACAGTCCATCCTCCTTACCACCTCCCCCCCACCCCCCCCAATCCCTACCACACAAGCACTACAAAGTGAGATCTCAATAATAAGAAAAAGCCGCAACCCATCCTCCCCTCCCCGAATATCGCTCACATGGGATGGGCATAGCCAACTCTGTTTGGAGGCAGGAGCGGAAAGTTTGCTACCACACATATCAGTTTCTCCGCAGCCCTGAGAGTTCGTGACTAGTTTTTAGTGGGCAGCATCGTAGGCCCACCAAATCCCCGAACAAACAAAAACCTCCGTAAACTCAGCCCTGTTGCTGAGGATGCGGCCAGGAGCCTGCCATAATTATTTCCGTAAAAGTCCGCCTCCGATTTGCTCAGGACTGATGGCTAAGCAGCGGAGAATGCCAGCCCTTAATTAATATGGAAAACCGGAGTAATCGCCAGATCGCATTCAAAATCACGAAAAACCACGCCACCTCAAAGAAAAAAGATAAACTGTCCATTCGAAGGATTAAATCGGAGCCCTGTGTACACAAGTTGGGACTTTGAACGCTGGGAATAAATTAAATAAATCGCAGCGATTTTGCAAGAGAAATACATTTATGGAAATAAAAAGTACTCAAATTGTGGGTAAAGTGTTTACGTCAGCCTATGTTCATATTTAGGAAGCGTAAGTAGTGTGAATTGTTTGATAACTGAGGGTACCTGTAACTATGTATGGGGCAATACAACATTGAGTTAAGTATAAGAAGTCACTCTCAGTATATTAACTAAGCAAGCCTATAAACTCAAAATATAGTTACAGCAATTTTGAACTGCATTACAATCCCAATTAAAATGGTACGTTTTCATAATCAATTTACGATAAAGGACATTTTGGAATGGATTATGAGCAGGTACTAATACGAGTGGCTTCTCAGTATATTTTGTACATTAGTAGTAGTAGTAGTAGTAGTAGTAGTAGTAGTAGTAGTAGTAGTAGTAGTAGTAGTAGTAGTAGTAGTAGTAGCAAAACTAGTAAAAGTAGTAGTAGTAGTAGTAGTAAAAGTAGTAGTAGTAGAAGTAAAAGTAGTAAAGGTAGTAGTAGTAGTAGTAGTAGTAGTAGTAGTAGTAGTAGTAGTAGTAGTAGTAGTAGAAATAGTAGTAGTAAAAGTAGCAGTAGTAGAAGTAAAACTAGTAAAAGTAGTAGTAGTAGTAGTAGTAGTAGTAGTAGTAGTAGTAGTAGTAGTAGTAGTAGTAGTAAAAACTAGTAAAAGTAGTAGTAGTAGTAGTAGTAAAAGTAGTAGTAGTAGACGTAAAACTAGTAAACGTAGTAGTAGTAGTAGTAGTAGTAGTAGTAAAAGTAGCAGTAGTAGAAGTAAAACTAGTAGTAGTAGTAGTAGTAGTAGTAGTAGTAGTAGTAGTAGTAGTAGTAGTAGTGATAGTAGTAGTAGTAGCAGCAGCAGCAGCGGCAACAGAGGAGGAAGAAGAAGAAGACGACGACGATGATGATGGTGATGATGATGAAGAGGAAGCGTCATCGGTGCTAGTGGTATCTAATAGTGTCAGTTCTTATCAGTCAATTTCTGTTACAGAGCTTTGAACAAAAATGCTATAACAAAGCTGTCACGTTGTAAATGAAATAAGTGTGCGCTTTCGATTGACTTTGCTGACCACATGACGTAATTGCTCGACAATTTTCTGAAATGTAATGAGGTCTGTATCGTTTGACAAAACCATTCCTGATCTTCATTCCATCTCTGTCCAAGATGTGGTTTCAGAAAGTCTATGATTGTAGGAATATTGAACCATATCGAATCAAGACGTCACTTCACAATGCAATGTTGTAAACTTACTGCAATGCAATGGTAGGAATAGTGTTCAAATCTATGCAATTCCACATACATCGTACAGTTACAGCTCACATCCATTACAATGTAAAGAAATCCAAGGTGTTGCAAGATGAAATACTATTCAAGGATTCAATACCTTACAATAATTTTGGAAGAAACGAGTAATTTGGTATTAAGTAAAGAAACCCAATGTTGGATAAAGAGTGCTCGCTTAAAACTTAGATGACCAAACACAAGTGAATTCGAAACCAGCCGGTTAACTTGAACATGATAGCCTCAACCAGCGTCAACTAATAGGCCGAAATTGGTGCTCTGGGCACCCCAGCTGGTGGTGAAGATAGGGTTCCTCTGTAATGTGATCGATGCGAGAGCCCTGATTGGTCCTCCTTCCCACGTGACCTCGCGCTGCTGCCTTATTTGGTACTCCTGGCAAGAGTCAAGCATGTAACTATAGGGCATATAGTAATTGGTCTCTCGCTACATATCCATTCTTTTCCTCATTCAAGCTTAAAATAAACCAACATTGATCTTTTACAAAATAATATTATAAACCTTGTCATCTATGCAGATTCTCATATATTTAAGACTTTTGATGATTGTGGTCTGTTTTCAGGTTTTCGAGTTACAAAGAACCTATATGACAATGAACCAATAGACTTAAATCAAGGTTAAACTCGGTGACATATTTTTCTCTTTTTGAAATTCATAGGAAAGAAAGCAGGATTTTGGCAACTCTATAGGAAATGGTATTGTATTGTATTCTATTCTATTGTACTGTATGGGTATCGACTATATCATACACCATATATCAAATCATCTAAATAAATTAAATTGATATAAAGTAAACTCAAACATAGGAGAACAGAAAATATTAACACAGAAATTGAACTTATAACTGCAATGTAATGTCCATTCATGATCTGCAGTTGCATTCGGCACTATGAACGTGTGTTAGGCTCTGTTTTAGAGTGTTTATGATATTCTCGCAGGCCATTGGTCCTAATGAGTCAACATGTTAATCTTTCATCGTACCGCAAAGACAACATCATCGAGACTTTCTTAAAGACAGCATACACCGGACTAAGATGGGGCGGCCACTTCTCAACGCGCGCTCGCGATCAGCAAATACTACCAACGTCAACAATTGAGCAACTTCACGTCATAGCGGGAGGGTATTTGATTACATTCATGCCGTGTTGTTTGATTTGTAGCGGACACCAACTCGGGTCGCGCAGCGTTTCTTGTCTCGATGCGCAGCGCGACCTGTCGGCCATGTTTGTTTTCGTTCTCCTTGAGGCGAATTCGAGAAAGCTTTCGATGAGGTGGAGGAGGGGTGGTTGGTATCAGGTGTGTCTTAGACCGCGTGTTTGCTGTTTGCCGAGCCCTACACGTCATCCACAGGGTTCTCTGTGGATACAGGTGGTAACGGCAAATCAATGGCCGCCAGAAACACACCAAGGTCACGGGGTCAAAGAAATCACGTGACAGGGCCCCTCCGGGCACTGCGGTCTTTGCGCAAAGGAATTAGAGTGATACACACACAAAAATAAGAGAAATGGAGAAAATGTCAATAAACAAAGGAGCAGACGAGAGCGTGGAGGTGTCACAGTATTGACTGGCAGCTCCCGCTTAATGGAAAGTGTTCTACATTCTCAGAGCTAATATTTGTGCTCGCTGAAAGTCAATCGTAGAAAAGGATACAGCGGAGAAGTTTAATAAGCTCAAATATTTAATCTCCCCTGCGCGGCCCTGAGACGCATGAGAAAGGTGAGTCGCCCCCTCGAGATCCCTGTAATCATTTCCCGCCAACACCTGCGTGGCCTTGAGACCAAGCAGCCTTCTCAGTGGATCGTTTTTGCCTTCATAATATGTAAAATTTCCTCTTGCAATCTTCGTCTGGATTTTACATACTTTCGGCAACGTCTTCGAAATCGAGAATGATTTTGCAAAATATTTGAAGGAGAGTTGTTGGTAACGTTCTGATGAACATTTCTCCATCAAGTATTGTCTTTCGTTTGGATCGTATATATGTTTGACAATATCTTTGGAATTGCGAATGATTTTACAAAATATTTGAAGGAGAGTTGTTGATAACGTTCTGATAAATATTTCCCCATCAAGTATGTTTCATATCTATGTCTTTGCGTGTAAGATCTCATCATAAATGTCAGGCTGTTGCCGCTGTTGGCAATAATGGGTTAAAGTCAATGCTTTGAGAAAGAACACTGCTGAAATAATTTAAACCATTCTAGTAGTGGTCTATACTAACTGTTAAATTATTTGAGGATCTATCAATCATGCGATCATCTGACATCTGTTGGTGCTGGTCTCAATAGGCAGGTGGTCTCGTAGTTGGACTGGATTGTATACTTTGGACGCGAATGAAAAGGGTTAAGATGATATGGATTTGCATAAAAAAGACTTTCTGCGATATATGGTTGCTGCATGTGTGAAAGGTCGCAGCCGTGCTCAAGAAAAATTGTGTCTGTGTGTCTGTCAGTGTGTATATCTGTCTCTCTGTATGTATGTATGTATATAGGGGTGTGTATGTATGCATTTATGTATGTATGTATATATGTAGCCTAGGGGTGTGTATGTGTGGGTATGTGTGTATGTATGTATGCATGTATGTATGTATGTATGTATGCATGTGGGTAAGTATGTAGCCAACCTCACGTACGTAGTTATTCTATGTGATCGTCCTTACAAAGTGTCTACCTGTAAGACTATGACCATTAAGTCGACATTCGAAAGAAGTAGTGCGCATGCGCGATGGCGCCATTATTATCATCATTTCTAATTCACGATGTAGCTGTCATTTGGAGTTGTCAATTTCTGATCAAAGAAATTTCACGAAATAATCGCTTAATAACGTTTGAAGACAGGAGGGATTAGAAAACGATCCGATTTGAAATACACTGACTTATGCCATTTACCATTGACGTCTGATTAGATTAATTTTTGGTGCATACAATGTTATTGTTTGAAAGTTCAACTTATTGTTTCAGCTTCACCAAAATTCTTATTTCAATAAAATGGAATGCAACTTTACTAACGGTCCAAGTCAGTGGCCGGAACAAAAGAAATTGATAGTTTTAGGACATCTTTCCAACCATAGTAGTTTGAGAAAAAATTGATTTCAATCAAACAGGAAGTGCAATTTAAGTTTAAATATTTTCTCTTGAAATAGTTGCGTTATCCTCAAGATATCGATCGATTAACCGAACAATCATTTCAAAGGGAATAGTGTAAACCAGTAGTAATTTGGCCAAGGACAAAAACATGTGATAAGCATTGAGTTGATGATATTTACCTACAGGTATGCATTGTTGTGTAAATGCTTCACCAATGCATATCTGAAATGAACGCATTTTCTGAAACAGATGGAAATATACTGATAATATAGTCATATTGATAGAAATGAGAAATATTTGACTTAAAGTTATCATTTGTGTTGAGTTTACCAATTCCTATTTGAATATTTTCAAATATAATACTTTTTGGAGGAGTTCGGTTTAGGGTTGTCAGGGCATCTGTGCACCCCAGATTCAAATAGGTTATACAAATCCAACTGGGTTTTCTCAAGATACTTTATTCATAATATATTATAGTTTATTTTTTCAGGTAATCAAGTTACAATGATGTTCTTTCCATAATATTTGTATGTACCTGTACTTTCATGACATGTCGTTGTGGTCAATAAACAATGCAATACGTATACAATACAAATACTAACTGTGCAGGGAGGCTACCTGCCTATAAGGACAGGCAACAAAATACCAAGTTGAAAATGAATGATATTTCACCTATTGATTAAGATCGCTTATCTTAAGGACCAGTCTTAACCCAGTAATGTTTAAGTTTAGTCTAAATCTGTGACACTGTGATGCGTTACTGTATAAGTGTATGATTTTGTAAAACGAAAAGTTTCAGTCAATTAATATACATGCATAAATCCATCCATCCATACACACATACTTTTGACAGTAACTTAAAAAATTAAGATTGAGTTTACAAAATGTATGATGATGACTTGTTAAAAGTGTTCTGATTAACATTTTCTCTTCATAATTATATCAAATATGTTATTTCAAACTATGCTTTCACCAAAACCAAAATTGTCAATTTGTTTTGGCTGCTGTGGGCATTAATAGGTTACGTCATCCCGCTAGTGGTCTCTTTGGGCAGGTCTTCCTGTGCGCGTACAGGTAACTGACACAAGTATGGATTCCTGGATGTGGATTTCATGATAAACATACCGCAGGCGAGTTGTGATTCTCTGTAATCTACACCTGTCATATTGTGCTGCTTCCATTTAGCGGAATGTCTCATCGACGGAATGACACAAAGGCTGGAGAGGATCTGATGAAAGGTAGCAGATGGGATCCCGGGCCCTGGGGGGTCCCCCACCCCACCAGGTAAACCCACAACATTGGCTCCCCATACCCCCTCTCTAGGCACGCACGTGCAATACTTTCTCATACCC